>JAAWXA010000054.1:1760835-1856622 GCA_038090715.1 Florisuga fusca
TTTTTTCCCATTCTTTATTCCATTTTCACTCCTGAGTTCCAAAAGTTGGGCTTGCAGGATTAAGAGCAACCTGCCTTGGCGTGGTGGGGGAGAGGGAAGGGGTGAAAGGTGTCCCCAGAATAGTCCTTAAAGCTCTCAGGAGTGCTCTTGGGGCTCCAGAGCATCCAGGCTGCAGCTTGGGGGGCTTCTGGTGTGTGTTTGGGGTGAGCAGGAGATAGTAGGATGATGGAAGCACCTCCTGATGCTTCCTGCAGGATGGAAGCACCTCGGACATGCTCTGGCCAAGGACTTTTTCCATGCTCTCCTGCTGAGGCTGCACCTCCAATCCTGGGCTCAGCTCTGGGCCCCTCAGGAGCAGAAGGAGATTGAGGGGCTGGAGAGTGTCCAGAGAAGGGAATGGAGCTGGGGAAGGGTCTGGAGAGCAAGGAGAAGGTCTGGAGAAGTTGTGAGGAGCAGCTGAGGGCCCTGGGGGTGTTGATCCTGGAGCAGAGGAGGCTGAGGGGAGACCTTCTGGCTCTCTGCAACCCCCTGAGAGGAGGTTGGAGCCAGGGGGGGTCGGGCTCTGCTCCCCAGGAACAAGGGATGGGACAAGAGGAAGGGCCTCAAGTTGTGCCAGGGGAGGTTGAGGTTGGAGCTGGGGAACAATTTCTCAATGCCTGGAAAGGGTCTCAGGGCCTGGCCCAGGGGGATTCCTCATCCCTGGAGGGGTTTCCAAGCCCTGGGGATGTGGTGCTGAGGGCCGTGGGGCAGTGGTGGCCCTGGCAGTGCTGGGATAACAGTTGGACTGGATGGTCTTAAAAGTCCTTTCCAGAACCAAAACAGTTCTGATTCTATAAAGCCACATCCTGGCAGGGCTCGTGTTTCCTGGCTCCAGCAGACAACTCCTTTAGGTTTTTGGATCAAACTTTTAAAGCAATGTTCCTGTGCCCATGGCCAGGTCCATGAAACTTTTTACTTTTTGTACTTTATGACTGTCTCCCCCCTGTGCTCTATTTCTAGCCCTCTGGGAACTCTACTCTGAACTGAATGGACGAGCAGAGGACTTTCTGGAGCCCAGTGTTATTTCTAAATAGAGGCAGATGTATAAATTCCATTATTCTTGAATAAATCATCATAGAGTAGGGCTTCCTTTCTGAGCTTTACAGTTGAAGATACTTATCCTTCCCTGAAGCCCTCTCCTAACCTGCTGGAAGAAATGATGCCCACGCATGTCCCAGGTCCTGTTTAGAGTCCCCCTCCTAAACTCAGCCCCATCTGGGGATGTGTAAAGCCACGAGGGCTCCCTCGAGCCTGAGACTTCATGCACACAGCAATTTTTGTTTATTGCATGCAGTCAAGACCAAAAGGAAGCAGGTCCCATGCCAGGAAGCACTCTGCCCTCCAGGTATTTTCATGCACTGAGACCTAGCAAAGCCAGAGGAGAGGAGAGCCTGAAAGCCAGGGATGCCAGACCAGGCATGCACAAACCCATCCTGAGCTGCTTGGAGAAGTGTTCCCACACTGCTGGCTGCTCAGCAAGGGGCAAGTGGTCAGCAAGGGGTTATTGGCTGAGAGCTCTTTCAACTCATCAGGTGCTTGAGTCTGGTCCCCAGCCCCAGACAGGCACCTCTCCACTCCTTGGCATGTTCTCAGGAGAGGAGGGAGAAGAAGAAGGGATGGGAAGCAATTCTGGGGAATTCTGAGGAATGCTTTGGGCTCGCTCCCTTGCTGCTGAGGGAACGTCAGCCACTGGAGGAGGCAGGTACTCAGCTTTCTTGAAAATGTTTATTCTTGGGCTTACTTTGCCATCAGGAAGCACTTCTAGCTGGCACATGTCTTTGGCCTGTCACTGGCAGGCTGTGAGCCAGTGTGTTGTCATGGAAACTGGTAAATGCAAAATCGTGACTTGACAGAGGTGTCCTGAGGAAAGGGGATCAACCCTCTTCCACATGTTTATGTCCCTGGCCCAGGGAGTGGGTATGGCCCCTGCACCTCTCTGGGTGGAATGCCCCCCTGGCACAGCTTTGTGCTGGACACAGGGAGCCAGGAGGCAAGGAAGGACTATGATCCATGGGAACACAGCAGGGAAACTCTGCAAAAGGCTCTTTTTGCCACTGCCAGGGTCCCCAGAGAGTTTTGCAGGGTGTTTGGTCATCTAGAGATTATTGCTCTCTAGCTCTGAGCTCCCTGACATCCCTCTGAGACCTCAGCACCAGCAAGCTCAGGGTCCCACAGTTGATCTCCTTCCACCCAAATGGCTGATCTCTTCCTGAGCCCCCAGCACCCCCTGGATCTGAGGCAGTTATTCTGGGTCCACTGGTGTTTCTAGCCTGAGCCTTCCACTCACCACCTCCCTGCTTCATCCCCAAGAAGCCAGGAGTCCTGCAGTGGTCACACAGGAGGTCAACTACTTGGGTGGAAGGAGACCAACTGTTTGGGTGTGACTTTGAAATCAAACCCAACAGGACTGGAATCAAATTGGAGCGACTGACAATGACCCATTGGAGCACAGACTGATTTTTCTCACTGATTTTTTCGTGGCTTCTAATTTTAAAAATTAATACTCCACCAAGTTCACAATGAAAAGAGGTCATCTATTTTTCACACACTCAGGCATAACATTCGTTAGCAAAAAATTAGCTCCAGGTTTTCTGAGGAGTTAGGCAGTTGCAAGCTGACTGTGTTGCTGGCTAGGTCACAACCATGAATGTAAGAACAGTCATGATTATGGGATAATTTTAAAATACTTCACATGTAAATATTTGGCCTTGAAAAATGTCAGCAGAGGTCCATTTAAAGCAGCCCTCCACGAGAGCCCCTGAGCTGAGTCCCTAGGGTCCATTCCTCCCAGTTGTCTGCACTGCCTGGATGGGGTGATCCCAAGGATGACACTGGGAATGGATCCCTCACCACGTGGAAAGCTTGGGGCAGCTGCCATGGATGTCACCCTGGGTGCAGTGACACAATGTCTGGTGTGAGACAAGGGTGACTGATCAGACAGTACTGGGATGGGCTCTTGGATCTCTGCAGTTGCCTTAGATGCCCTCAGGCTCACCCAAACTCAGAAGAGAACAGGGTGTCCTCCCACATTCATGCAGATCTGCTGTTGGCAGAGGTTGGATGGTGCCTGCATTCAGATCCCTGATCCCAAAGCAGGATCCATCCCAGGTAACCTGGGGCTGTCCCCAACCAGCCATCAGCTGGCAGGGACAGAGTTACCTCCTCAGGTCCCTGGAGGGATCCAATGGCACAGAAAGAGTTCCCAGCTACAAACCCACCAGCTATCCCATCCAACACTTGCTCCTCTCTCTCCACAACTCTTTAAGGAGACTGGGAATCCTGCTCAGTCTCCTGAGCATGGTAAATGGGCTGTGCAAGGTCCTGTGCCTCTGAGGAAGAACCTCAGTGTGGCTCAGCAGGGACCTGGAGAGCACAGCACCACTTCTAGCCAGACAACCCCCCAGCAGCAGGCAGAGCACCCCTCCAGCATACTTACTTCCCATTTCCATACTTGATCCGGATGTCTTTGCTCTTCTTCAGCTCTTTGCCATCTTTAAACCATTTGTAGGACGGCTGAGGGTTTCCAGCAGTTGCCTCACACTTCAGTGAAATCTTCTCACCAACATGAACATTTGGGCTTTTCAGTCTCTTCAGCTTGGGAGGGACAGCTACAAAAAGAGAAATCAGACAATGTGAAAACTTCCCTCTTCCTCAGGCTGTGCCCAAGCCCCCAGTCCCCTCCCCTGGGCCACCGTGGGATGGGAGGGATGGAGAAGGGCTGCACTGCTCTGCTCCCAGGTTCTGCCAGCACAGGAGCAGGGAAGGTGCATCCCTAAAAGGGAAAACATTCCCGCACAGGGAAAAACATCCCTGTGGGGAACAGAAGGAGCCCTGGGGTCTGGGTTGGCTCTTTTATCTGCTCCCCATGGCCACACTTGACTCCCACAAGTCTCTTGCCAGTGCTGGTGCTTGCTCTGCTCTCCAGGCCAAAGCCAGGGATGCAGGAGCTCCAGATTTTTGGATACTAATTTTTCCAGCATCCTGCCATTGCTGCTGATCATGCTGACAGCCATGCAGCCAACCCCACAGCCCCAGTGACCACAGGTGAAGCATTTCAGTGCAGAAGGAGCAGAGGCAGGTCCTGGGGAGCAGTCCCCTCTCCCTCCCCATCTCCTCTGCACAACAGCAGCAGAGAAACAGCCACTGGGCAGGGCTGCAATGAAATCCTGCACCTGCAAAGGATGAGAGAGGGAGGGACAGCTATTCTTCGGGTGTTAAGGTGATCTTCAGTGAGAAAAATGAAAGAAAATAGCCACTGAAAATGGTCTTACAGCCCGTACTGCCAGGCTGGCCAGCAGCCTCTCCAGTTTGAAGCCTGGCTCTGCACATGAGCTCCCTTGGGTGTTTCAGGGAGATTTTACCATGCACCTGGGACATCAGGCCCAGAGGGAGACACTTCTTATCAATCTCTGCCAGGCTTCATATTAAACATGATAATGAAGGATAAGCAGCCTTAGACTTTTCCTTTGAACTGACAGCCCTGCACTCTTTTTGCTCTCTTTTCCACTCCCAGTGTTAACCTTAAAAAAGAAAACAGCAAGTTGCTGGTTTTGCCTTAAGACGATGGGTGGGCAACAATGGTTTCCACTTGCCTAAGATGTGTCAGAGATAAAGTATTTTGTCTGTCTAACATGAACAAGGCATTTTTTAAGTTGCCTAATGCATTCTGGTCTTGCAATATGGAAGAGCACTCGAAGGAGGAGGAACTGGATGAGTTTCATTAGACTAACTGCTATTTTATAGACCTTTGTATGTCTCCACTCAGTCTTCATGCCAAGCTAACTTAGTATAGGTTGGTTTTATTTAAAGACTGTTTTCACTGGAAATGATCTCCAACAAAATAAAGAGCAGAGCAGTCACCAGGCGTGCTGCCACGGAACAGTGCTCCGGGGAGTCTCTTATTCCTTTGTCTTATCTGCGAGGGGATGGGAAGCAGAAATCTAGCTGAAAACACACGTAGACAGTTTGGGGTAATACAAGCTGTCTGGGCAAAGCTCACAGTGACTAAAAGGCAAGCCCAGAGCTCCTGGAACTGTGACACAGCAAGTCAGTCGCCAGCACTCCAGAGCTGCTGCTGACTCGGAGCTCCGGGGCTCTGCTGGCACCAAGGCACAGAAACAAACTTGTGTCCAGTAGCACACCAAGAAAAAAAGAATTAACCCCACCAAATAGTCTTACTGACTGTTCCTTTTGTGCCCCTGAGCCTTCTGCAAGCTCCTTGTGACTGGTTGGGGCTGGAGAGAGCTGTTGGGGCAGGGACAGCACAAAACCAGCTTGGAGAGCAGCAGATAATGCTTCAGGCTGCACACTGGTTTCTTGCTCTGCTTCCCGGGTCACCGTGCTTTGGCACAGACAGAGACTGCTGAAGAGAAACTATCTCAGCTTTACCCAAATGTCAAAGAAGTTCTGTGAAAATCCCAGGTGTCCTGGGTGTTGTGGAGCCAGTATCCCTGCTGCTTGCATGGAAATGGAGCACCCAGAAGAGGAGGAAGGCAATGAATGGACAAGAGGGCTCATCTTTTCTCAGAACACCATGCACAGAGATCCAGGAAGGTAAACAGGACCTTGCTTTTGTAGGGGTTATTTTGGGCAATAGAGAAATAGACCCTGTCAAATATTTATTCTGTCTGAATGTGTGTGCTGGTTGGCTCCTATTGTACACTGAGGTCACCCTGTCCCATGCCAACAGTGCCTTAAATACCAGGCAGGTCCTGACCTTGGCATTGGTGCATCTGCTTGATAGTATTTCCAGGCTTGCAGACCGCAGAACTGTGAAGCAGGCAGCATGGTCTGGGAGAGAGATGTGTCAGCCCTGCCCCTCTCCACAAAAAGTGCTGCTAAGAGCAGAACAAAGCCCAGAAACCTGGAGATCATTGAAGGAGAGGGCCAAGGACAAGCAAGAAAGCTTCCAAGAACTCTGCTCCCTGATTCACCCCCGCTGGCAGGAATCACACCTCACCCAAGCCTGTGAACCCCTCACACCTTGTGCTCTTGGTGGCCAGTGATGTGGTGGCCTCAGCAGTGTTAGGTTTATGACTGGGCTTGATGATCTGGATGGTTTGTTCCAACCAACTTAATTCTGTGGTTCTGTAACAAATGACATGAGGGGCCCAAAGAGACCCATGCCAAGTGGGGCTGAGATGGAGCTGAGCCTCCCCCAGGGCAGGGGCTCTGCCTGCATCCCACTCCCCCAGCAGAGAGTCCAGCCCAGAAAAAGGAAGGAGGAGATGTTTCCTCTCCAGACTTCATGTTTCAGCTCTCTCACTACAGAAGGCAGAGGGATGGTGCATCCATACCACAAGCCACATTCCACAGGCTGCAATTCTCTCAGGCCAGTGAAAGGGGAATGTGGCTCAGAAGTATTTTGGACTGTGTGTGGAAAAAGCATAAAGAAAGAGAGCTGTGCTCCCAGACACCCAGTGCATCCGTGCACCTTCCTGTGCCATTCCAAGCGTGGCTCATCCTTGGGCAGCAGCATGGCAGAGCAGGCACAGCATCATGCCTGGATGCAGCATCCCAAGCCACAGCCAGCTCTGCTCAAAAAGGAAGCCCAGCTTTGGTCTTCTGGAAGGGCTGCTCTGGGCTGGAAAATCTCCCTTCATAATACCTGCGTCTTTTAGAAAAACACAGAAATCCTCATTTAGAGCTATCATCTGCTCAATGCCAGCCAAAGAACTTCCAGTGTTTTCCATTCATAGTGTTAAAATTGCAGCCCTGATTCCTAATCTGAATTTCTCTACCTTTGGCTTTCAGCCAAGAGATCTCTCTGCCTTTCTCTGGTAAATTTGAATCCCATCTAGCAACCAGAAACCTCTTCCCTTTTTAGGCACTTGTGAACTATGAATGAATCACCTTCCAGCCTTCTCCATCAGTAAACTAACTGAGCTTGAGAGACCCAAGCAGCACAGAATGCTAATACTGGAGTTTGTCAAAGTTTTACTTTTCAGTTCATTTTCAGCTTCAACATCAGCCCATTCCCTATTTCTGTCCTTTCCAAATCCTGAAGTTAAAGTCACAAGCTTGGTTCAAAGAGATGTGAGGATTTTCAAGTGCCTCCTCCCTTTAGTGCTCTGGACATTTGGTGCCATTTGACTCTCTCTCTGTTTGGTACTTTTTCCATTGGGAAAATGAAGTCCCAGCTTTGCAGATATCAAGATAATGCCCCATCCCTGGCAAACAGTCCCAGATGTAAACCAAGCAGGTTTCAGGTTCTAATTCCCCACCAGTTCCCAGTTTCCCAGCCTCTCTGCACAGGTTTCTGCTGCTCGGATGTGGCCAAGACACCCAACCAAAGCCACCCCCATCACCCCACCAGCCTGGCACAGCCTGAGCTGAAGCCTCAGCTCCTCATCCTCTGAATCTCGTGTCCCTGGTCTGCCAGCTCATGGTCTTCTCTTTGCCTGCTTTAGCTCAGCCACACCACTGCTGGGGACCCCAAAATGGGGAGGGGGTTTTTGTCAGCCTGAGGCTGCAGCTATCTTCAGGCAGTCATTCAGGAATCGTATCTCTGCTCACCTAGCAATCCTGTCAACCCCCCCTCTACCCAAATCTCAGTCTCCTCTCCACGTGGGTGAGGAACCACCATCCTCACAAAGCCTGGGAAAAGGCACCTGCATCCAAATGGGTTTTCTAACAGGCAACCACACCAAGGGTATGGCATGCTGCAAAAAGGAAGGTTTCATCCTGCTAGAGCTGAGACCAACAATAAATACAGATTTTCTACAGGTTTTTGCTCACTACAAGGCCAGCTGAATCCCAAGCAACTGTTAGATCTCAGCCTACACTAGCTGGGTAAGCTCAATAATTGCCCAACTTTTAAGTTTCTCACTAAGAGGGTTTACAGGAAGGATCTTGCCCTCTGACAGCAGTGCTGGCATCTGCTGCCAAGTTACCATTTTCTCATGGGCAGCAAAGGGTTACAAAAGGCTAAAAAAATGACCTCTAAATTATGCCACATGAGCTGCTTGAACATCAAACATGAAGGTCTGGTATGTACACACTGCTTTAATTAATTAACTTCTGATTACATTTGATATTACATTGAAGTATCCTGATGACAACAGCACCTCTTTTACTCCTGGTCTATGCCTGGAAGCACCTCAGAGCCTCAACTCAAAGCACCATTTATCACCCATGGGGAGAGTGCCCAAGCAGAGTCCAACAACTGAGCAGTAACAAAACTTCATCCTTCCATGGGAAATATTTTGCAGCCTCAACTTGCTCCCAATTCAAACACACACTTTTGCAAAAATGACAAATCCTCCCTGGATTCTCTGGCTGCTTCCATACTGGCTGCAAAATGCCAACTTGTCAAATCTGCTCTGAAGGAAGCTCCCTCCAGCCAGGAATGGAAACATGGGGTTCACTAGAAAATAAACCCTTGTTTAACACTTGAAATGCTGTGTCTGTCCTCCCTTTTCTCAGTGCACAGTCCAGAGCCTGTGGAGATAACCTTGATGCCAAAGGGATATGTGCCATATCCCAGCTACAACCCATCAGGGGTTGACTACAGGCTCCAAACTGAGAATCTGAATTATAAAACAGCACCTGCAATATGCTTTATGTTTAAAGCAGCTTTCATTTCCAACTTACTCAGAAAAGCTGATCAGCTCACAGCTGTTAACAGGACTGCCTTCCCAAACTCACTCTGGGGCCTGGGCAGAGGGGTAAAACTCAGTGTCAAGTTTTAATGGCCAAGAAGCAGAATTTTGCTGTAGCCATTATTATCATTTAGCCATGGTTCCCTTACAGGATCTGTGATGGCAGGGACTCCACTCGGGGAGCCAGCACCAGGCAACATGGGTCCCTTTGGGCACTTACACCTTGCCTCCACTGCCCATGGGTCTTTCCCTGCAGTAACTGCAAAAACAAAGTCTCCAGCAAGGGTTACTGACCCCAGGCTCCCCAAGGACATGGATGTGCCCTGTGCTTAGCACACCCCAGCCTGCTGGGCCTTTCCCACAGATGCATGCCAGCAGGAGTCAGAGCCACATCTCTGTGTCCCTGGGAGAGGTCCCATTTTTACAGCATTAGGTACAAGGAGACATTAGGAAGGAGAGTGCAGGAGCCATTCCCTCAGATCCCAGGGGATCTGCTGAGCACATCCACACAGCTGACCCACAGAGAAGAGACAGTGATGGGGAGAGGACCCAGATGACTGAAATGTGAAGGGGCTGAAAAGACTGAAGTCAACAGTCCTGGGGTGGGGAGTGAAGCTTGGGAACCTTGCTGGAGCCAGGGACTGCATTATTCCTCCCTGCATGGCCCATGGCATCCCCACAGTACAAGTTCTCTTCCCTTAACTATGTTCCTGTAGCTTTCCATCTCAGGAAGGAGAAATAAACACAACGCCATTCCACAGCACTACATTAATTTAAATCTGTGAGGTACAAAACCAGTACAAAACCATGACAATTCCCATAAGTTGACTGGGAAGTCACAAGCAGTTACCTGGATTCAGGTTTGCTCTCTCTAGGATCTCTCTGGCAGTTCACACCCCAGGAAAAGGTGCCACAAAGTCAGCAAGTTCACTCTCCTCTTACAAATACTGACTCCATCCCCTAAAAGAACAACTGATAAATCCCTCCTCTTCTGTCTTTCTTTTTCCCCCTCTCAACATTTAGTTATTC
This sequence comes from Florisuga fusca, assembly GCA_038090715.1. Lineage (NCBI taxonomy): Eukaryota > Metazoa > Chordata > Aves > Apodiformes > Trochilidae > Florisuga > Florisuga fusca. The sequence continues at coordinate 1,770,504 of JAAWXA010000054.1, forward strand.
TTCCTCCAAGTGAAAGTTTGGAGCTATAGCCTGAAGTCTCACTGAGCAGCTGGCCACTGGGTGAGGATGTCTTCCCAGTAGCTTCCCAGGCTTTCCATCCAAACTTTGAGCCAGCCAGGGTATGCTTTGACCCCAAACTGGGCTAAAATGCTGGAGATGGCCATGATGTGGCCTCTCAGATGCTTACCTGCACAGCACAACAGCTACAAGTAACTCAGATACAAATCTCCAATATTCAAATCCAGGGCTGAAGTGCCTGGATTTGCCAAACCTAGTACTCTATGAACACTAGCTGGTTTGCAAACAATGTAATTGGAGTAGAATTGCTATTGTGTTTGTTTGTTTTGAATATTTTTGGCCAGGAAGTTGTCCTGGAGGTATAGTTGAGCATAAGTGGTCTGGTGGAAAAATGTCATTCATTCTGTTCCTATTAAACCCCCAAACAATAGCCACACAAAGACAGCAGTGACAATTTCTGCCCTTCATGCCTCTAACAATGTGTTTTCAACCCTAAAGGCAACATCTTGTTTGTACCCAATTGATTCTGGAATCATATTTTATATAATCAAATATATCTTTGGACAAAGATATATTTTATGAACTGCTCAATTTCCAAATGACCTTGGAAACAGCAATTCATAAAATATAGCTTTATCTTTATCTTCACAGTCAGCTAGAAAAATAGCCCACCCATACCCTCTGGGCTGCCAGTCAAGACCTGGCCAACAACACATCACCCAGAGCATCCAAACCATTGAAATACATTAATTCTTTGTTTCAGCCCTGAACACTGAGCACAAATTACTTGCACTGGTACCCTGGTAAAGACCTGGGTGTTATCTGTCATCTCTCAATCACCAAAGGAAAGTGTAACCATCACCCTGGGAGATAAAACAATCCAAGTGAGCAATAAAACTTGTTACATTAAATATTTATTACCAAATCTGTACATAAAGCCATATGCAGACCCCTCACCATAGCAGCACAGTGAAAGGCTGTATGATAGGTCAGAGGGAAGGATTTCCTCATGGATAATGGCCATTAGGGGAATATCATCAGTTCTAGAAAGCAATTAAAAAAACCCTATTTTGAGTATTACAGCTCTATTGACCACAGGATTGTTTCTTTAAAACAGGGTGGGGGGTGGGAATAGTGGTTAAAAGGGAGCTGAAATTCCTTTAACAGAGACTGCCTGGGCTCTCCCAGTGCCAAGAGGACAGAAGACAGGGACTGGTGGGAGCATCACAGGTAGGTTTTGCAAACACAAGAAGTGTGGCAATGTCCTGCGTACAGAACAACCTCAAACAGCATTCCCCAAGTCCTCCAGATACAGCAGCAGGAGGGCAATGCCAGATCCATGGGACTGAGTCTCTGGGTGAGGTGCAGGGCTTGCCAAGCAAACCTTTCTCCTTCTGCCCAGCCCTGGCTGCTGCTCACCAAAGTCAGGGGTCAAAGCAAAGGACCAGGTATGCACACCTGGCTGTAGGTAGCCCAGCACCTCTGGGCATCACCTTCTTCCTCTCTCAAAACGTGGCATTTCATAGCACCATGGAATTTTCAGGGTTGGAAGGGACCTTGAAGCTCACCCAGTTCCAACCCCCCTGCCATGGGCAGGGACACCTCCCACCAGCTCAGGATGCTCAGGGCCCCATCCAGCCTGGCCTTAAAAGCTTCCAGGGATGGATGGGGCTTCCATCCACTGTGCCAGGGTCTCACCACCCTCCTGGGGAAGAACTTCTTCCTGACTTCCAATCTAAATCTGCCCTCCTCTAGTTAGAATCCATTCCCCCATGTCCTGTCACCACCTGGCAAACTCAGAAGTCCCTCCCCAGCTCTCCCGTAGCCCCTGCAGACACTGGGAGGCCACAGCAAGGTCCCCTTGGAGCCTTCTCCTCTCCAGACTGAATAACCCCAACTCTCTCAGTCTCTCTTTGTAGCAGAGATGCTCCAGCCCCCTGATCATCCTCCTGGCCCTTCTCTGGACACTCTCCAGCACATCCATGGCTTTCTTGGAACAGGAGCTCCAGAACTGGACTCAGCACTCCAGGTGGGGTCTGAGGAGAGCAAAGGGGGAGAATCCCCTCCCTGGACCTGCTGCCCACCCTTCTCCTGATGCAGCCCAGGATCCCCTTGGCTTTCTGGGCTCCAAGTGTACAATGTCTTCGCTCAACAGAATGAGGACCCCAAAGGTGTTAAATCACTGAGAGGTGAGGTCTGAGGTCTGGAGGACCATAACCACACAGCACCTTCTGCAGCACCTCCCTCTGGGGGGACTGGTCCTATCCAGCCCGTGGCAGCAGAACCCCAGTTCTGCACCTGCCCCCTCCCTTGCAGGTGAGGGGCAGTTTTAACAAGTGGTTTTAAACATGCTTAATGAAGGAAAAATCAGCAAAACTTGAGACTGGTCACAAAGTTCCCTCAAGGCAGGCAGAGGTCAAGTGCAGGTAAGATGTGGCAGCCCAGCTGGCAACATTTTTTTGGATATTTTGACCTCCCAGGAAGTCCTGGGCCAGAGGACATCCCTGTGTGATGTGCCCATCCAGGTAGAAACCCAGCACAAAGAAAGCATTCCAAGAAGAAAGAATTTTAATTTCTGGACAAATAAATTTGATTATCACTCTCTAGCACTGAGGTGGGGGGATTTTTAACCGTTAACCTCTAAAATCATATTCACTAGCATTCTGTGACAAAAGCCAACCACTTGCAGTCTTAATTACAGTATTTTTTTTCCATGTCTCTGCCTACTTTGAAAGTTCACCATTGTCTCTGGAAGGGCTTTGACAAATCCACCAGAGGGTATTTCCAAAACAGAAAGTCGTGTTTTTATCAGGATCTCCCCACAAGAGCCCCTGTGGGTTGCATTAAAGACTTGTTTGTTCTCTGTAATGTTATATTAGGAAGATTTAAAGTTTTCTTTTTCTGCTAGTTCAAGAAATGCTTCAAAACACTGGTACCAGAAGACCTTCAGATAGTGACCGCGGGTCTGGTTTTCATCCAAACGCAGGAAAAGGGAAGAAAATAAAGATCATCCCTGAGACAGTTTTGTCAAGGCAGATAGATACCTACATCCCCAAAGCCCACCAAGTGTGGATGGAACCCTCCACTACCACATCATCCCAATGCCTAGGATGCTGCTGGCACCTCTGCCTCCTCCAGTGGCATCAGCAGGACTCTCTGCCCCAGAGGACACGATCTGCATGGAGAGGCTGAGCCAAAGGAGAACCCGAGCCCTGCAGAGAGGGGCCACCCTCCTCCCTGGGCTGCAGGGAAGCAGCTAGCTGTAAATTCCAGCTCTGGGACTCTGGGCACTGCCCAGTGGAGACACTAACACAGCATGTCTCCTGCCTTGTCCAGAGTGTGGCTTCCCAGCATTGTTCTGAAGAGCTCCGACCCCCACTGAAGCACAGCAATGGGTGGCTAACACTGAAATGTCCCCCAATCAGCCTGATTTATGGCTGCCAGGAGTCTCAAGGATGTCAGCTCTTCCTGATTAATTTTTTTATCCTTATTTTCCCTTGTTTTATATTTGAATATTGCTTATTGCAATATTCTTCAGAACTATTCTCTGAAAAGCCATACTGGCTAATTTTTGGCTTGTAAATTGCTCATGAGCAGTTTGTGGCTTGTGTTAAAAAAAAAAATTAAAAATCAAGCAACTCTAGCCCATTTTGGCTGGATAAAGAGATTTTGTGGCCTCCATCAATTCTAGTCCCTGACAGCACTGACAGAGCTCTTATTATCACAAACATACAGTTGCAATTTTAAAATTTGCTTCTTGTGACTCTTCGTTAAAATTTAATCAACAGTTTCTTCTTCCACAAACATTTCCGGCAGAAAATTCACTTTATAGAACATTCATGGGCAACAAGTAAAGAGGAAGGCAATACAAATTTGAGGTTTTGATGTGTGCAAACCCTGGCCAGTTGTCTGGTTCCTCCAGTGAAGAATTTAGTGAAGAGCAGCAAGGGAAGGTGTGAGACGAGCCATTTTCTAGAAGATGCTGCAAAATGCAAGCAACCAAAACCAAAGAGCAAGGCTGCAACAGCAAAATGTGGGGGGAAAAAAATACAACAGCAGTGGTGGCCCAAGCAGGAAAAATATTCTGAATTCAAAATGGATCAGGGTTGAGTTGATCTGCTGTAGCTGTAACCGTAGATCCCAAGGTGGGAACTTCCACCAAACAGGCCCAGAGATCCTGCACAACACAAACAACTTAAGGTGAAGAGCAGAGTTCTGAACAAAAGATGGTTGTTGAGCAAAAAGCTATTAATAGTGCTGGGTTTTATCCCAGAAATGTTGCGTAAAGCGGGACAATTTGCATCCCTTCTCTGTGCTTCCATTTCCTCTCTCAAAGATCCCACTTAAAATATGAGGGGCAGGGACTGTGCCTTGTTAGGACTCTGTGCTGTCAATAGCACAAGGGGAACAATGCTGCAGTCAGGACCTCTGGATGCCACCACTAATGCCAATTTGAAGCAGCAGTGACAGTGAGCAGAAGGAGATTGGGATCAAAGGAAGACCTGAGAGAAGGCAGGGCACAGTGTGGGATTCAACTTGTATTATAAGCACGGATGGCTCCCATCTCCAGGCAAAAACAACAGGGAAAAGCAAGGAAGCAGCTCAGCTAGACAAGAGAGATGAAAGCTCTCTGCCCAGCTTAGGCAGAATTCCTTCAGAGATGCTCCTTCACCTCTGCACTCTCACTGATTCACCATGTCCCCAACCATCCTTGAACAGCTCCATGCAGGGGAATGCATCCCCCTAGAAACTCAAAAAAACGATGTTCAGGGGTCTGAGACACAGCATATAAAACCTGATGGAAAGAGTGGGGTCTCATCCGCTAGGGAACAGTTTTGTAGGAAACAAAATAAAAAATAAAAAAGCCAAAATACCCTGTGGATGTGACTTTCTTTCTGAGAAACATGCAGAAGGTGCAGTGGTGCTGAGGAACTGCCCTGGGAAGGTCTGGATAGACCTTTGCCATCTTCAACAATTACAGAACCAACCTGAAAAGTCGCAAAGACAGAGTTCAGGGGGACAACAAACCACAGGATTAGAGGAATAAGTTTGGAAGAACCCCTCAGAAATTGAAAAGACCACATCCCTGCCCTGCAACATACACCCAACCCACCAGCATCCAGGCACCTAACCAGCCCAGGGCTACACATCTACCCTGCACCCCACAGAGTGCCCCAGGACCCGCATGGATAACTGCAAGGATGTACCTTATCCACACCTCCCAACCTCTCCAGCAGGCAACACCAGATCCCCTCTGAGAAAAGGCTCAGGCTCCCTGCAAGGAAGGCTGGCAAGAGAAGGGCACACCAGGCAGCAGTGGGGAACCCAGATGCCACAGCAACTCTTGAGACCTCTAAGGCTCTTCTGGTCCCCAGGTGCAAAAGAGATGTTCCACTTGTTCCCAGAGATGGAGCCCATCTCTCCTTCTGTTTTTCAACCCTTTATGCTGCTCCTTCTTTCTGGTTCTGCCTCCTTGCCTGTGTCAGCTGCCACCAAATATGAAGTAATAAAAAATCACTCATCTGCCTTTCTCAGTTCCCCTTGGCTGTAAGATGAATGGGGTTTAGTTTCTTTTGCCAAATCAATGATCTTGAAAACCTTGAACATCACTCTTAAGCCCCAGACTAATGCTTCTTTCCTTTCTGGAAATGCTGGCTGCATCTCACATCTCACTGAAAAGACAACTTCAGTGATGCTTGGAGCAGCACTGGACTCCCTGGTCACCCTCTGCCCCTGGCTGCAGGATGCAGAGGCTGAGCTTCCCCTCCTGCTCAGGGACAGGTGACAGCTCTTCACTCCCATGCCCTGCCTGTCCCTGCAGTGCCACTTCCTCTGTGCTCAAGCCTGAAACACCAAGAGAAGAAAACCTTCCTGCTCACTTCCATGCTGCTCTTTGCAGCTCCCAGGACCCTGTACACGTGCAGAGGAAGGATCTTTCCCAGATCCACTTTTACCTTCTGAGCAAGGACTCACCCCGGCTCAGCCAGCTTACCTGGGTCTCACCCAAAGCCAGAGGACAATGAAGACTGAACACCACAGTCAGGCACAGCCTGCTCTATTATGCTTTTCATCCCATTTTTCAGCTTGCACCCCTCCCTTTATAATTTGGTGGTAAATAAATGTCGAGTCAAAATATCAGATAATTAAGTGGGAGCGTCTTTGTGAACAGGAACAAAAGCTAAACGGACACCTCAGACAGGATCATCAGCCCTGCCACATGAAGCAAGTTCTGAAAAGCCTTCCCAGGTACCTACAGATGAGCAGATCCACCTTCCCAAGCACGCTCATGGGCTGCCCTTCAGGCGAGGCAGCAGTTTAACCACACAGGGCTCAGCAGAAGGGCAGCAATTGCCAGGACTTGAGGTCCCCACACTGCTCTCTCCTTCACTCCCCTGACAATTTGACACACTGCTGTTTATCCTAATCCATTGTTCATGGTCCTCCCCACCCAGTTTTCAGCCCATGTGATGCTCTCCTGTCCCTACTAGCAACTGGAATTAATTTGGGGTGCTAGGGCTCTACCAAGGGACTCTACTACAATCCAAACGCTGGCAAAGCATCACCCGTTTTCATACAGATATTTTGGCCTTTTATCAGATACCCGGGGTAAACAAACAAGCAATCACATTTTGGGGGGGAGGTTGTCTTGTCATTCTGGGCTCCAGCAGGGATCCTCTGAAGAAGGAGGTCACTTTGAGAGGGAGATGCTCACCAGCAAGAACTGTTTGTCAACATGAAGCTCACTCTGCCAGCATTCCCCTCTACCTCTGACTGGTTATATAAAGCTGATGCTGCTAAAATATTTAGCTGAACTTAGGTCAAGAGAAGATGGCTTTTGAAAGACTTCCAGTGGTTCATTTGCAAGAAATGACTGCGGGATAAATCATTTCAGCCCCAATGAGTCCTCAAGCAGCCAACTCTGTTAACAGGGCAACTCCAGCAGTGAAGAACAGGGGAAGGGTTGGGTGACGCATGGGGACTCGTGACAGGCACAGAAAGCAGCCAGAAAAGACCATCACACTGCAGGGAAACTGCCTTCTTGGGGCTGATCATGCTCCTTGCTAGCCAGGGACTTCCACTTCATGGCAGTGAGTATCACTTAGTCCTGACTAACTTCCCAGGAGGGAAGTCTTCTGCATTCTCTCAAGGACAGAGCTGTTTCTCTGCCCTGATGCCCAGAGGCTTAGAGCCCTGGCATGCATTTTTACCCTGGTTAATCCAGCTGACAGCATGCCTGTGCTTCATACAAATGTCTCTCCCTGTCTGTCAGTCCTGCTCTGGTCTCCAGTGACTGCAGTGACAGCAGCTCCAGGCAGACACTGATGTAAGGACTGGAAACCATCTGGGAGCAGTTGGGGATGTCTGGGCTTCCACCTTTGGCCTCAGTGGAGACAAACAAAGAGTGCTTCACTGATGTGACTTTCTGTCCTGTCACCATGTCCCTCCTCCCTGCAGAGCCCCCAGCTTTCAATCTGGTGGGGTGCAAGCTGTTTCCAGGACCCCTTCCTTTCCTCCCTCCCAAAGGTAAAGGTCCTTCCCTGCTCACACATCATCCGTGCAAGAGCCACAGTAATGCTTCCCATGGGAAGCACTTGTACTGGTCTGACTGGTGGCATGGCACCTCCACCTACCACCAGGAGCTGGGCTGGGGACCACCACCCCCACCACCACCACCACACCTCTGACCCCAGCTCACGTGGACCACAGCCTGTGAGACCATTTCCCCAGCATCTCATGGTGGGGCTGAGCCAGCACTGGAGGGGAAGCTTCATGGGCTGGCACAGGAGGGACACAGATGAGAGCTAGGGTGGCCACTCTGACAGCTCTCTAGCTATAGAGAGTCTATCTGTCTGTCTATCTATCATCTATATATCTATCTATATCTATATCTATATCTATATATCTGTATCTATCTATCTATATCTATCTATATCCATATATATGTCTATATCTATCTATATCTATGTATCTGTATCTATATCTATATATCTATCTATATCTATCTGTATCTATATCCATCTATATCTATATATCTATATCTACCTATATCTATATATTTATATCTATCTATATCTATATCTATATATCTATATCTAATCTATATCTATATCTATACCTATACCTATATCTATAGTTATCTATATCTACATAATCTATATATCTGTATCTATATATCTATAATCTCTATCTATATTTGTGGCCTGCAAAGGCAAATCCCATGCCTCCACCCAGCTCCTGCAGGACAGTGCCCCAGCACCCCAGGCAGCTCCCGTGGGCTGTGAGCAGAGTCTGGAGGGCTGCTGACTCAGGGGAATTTCTCAAGCTGAGTCCCTGCTGAGGCTGCTCTGACAGGTTTGGACTCGAGCAGCTCATCCAAGCCCAAACCTGAGGAGGGGGGGATTGTTCCCTGCAGCTTCTCTCTTCAGGGTGGCTCCTCCAGAGGGTACCAAACACCCCTAAGGCTCAGGCTCTGCTCTGAAGGTTTTCTCCTCTTCTGGGTAAACGAGGAGCCCGAGGGCACCATCCTCCTCCCTGCCAGCCCTCTCCAGTGTGAACCAGCATCAGGAACCCATGGCCAGCTCAGAACAGAGCTGCCACAAGAGGTTTTGGCTGCTCGGGTCAAGTGCAAGCGTTCAGCCCAGCCCAGCTGGCAGCACAGTAGGAATACCTGCTTCTCCCTGCTTCTCCCTGCAGAATAGGAGACTTTAAGGCAGGGATCTGGTGCAGAAGAAGCTCTTTCCCTTTAAATTCACACCCTAGGCCAAGCATGTTTTGCAAGAGCCTCCCTGTGCAGACAAGCCCTGAGGCTTCAGAGAAAAAGGCCCCTGATGGGGGAAGCACCAGGAAGGCTCCAGGAGCCCAATGGGGCAACTGCAAAACCCAAACGTGGCAGAAGAGATGGGGCAGGCCCAGAGGTTCATCAGCAGACAGCAAATATGTACAAGAGACTCTTAGTGTCCCTCCTCACCTTTGAAAAAGACCACAAAGAGAAGCAGGAGGACGGAGGAGAGGCCAGGCAGATGCCTCACACCCAGCTCAGTCCACTTGGAAAACTTGAACTGGGCCTCTTCCCCTTCCCCAAAGTGGTGATATTGGGTTAAATACCACGACCTGTCCACCTAGAGATGGTTTTGAGGCTTGCTGTTACCTTTGGTATTGGGAATGCTCAGGCCCCAGAGAGCACACACTGCCTGGCTTTGCCCTGCCAGGACAAAGGAGAAGTGAAATTGGAGATTCCCAGAAAATAAAGCAAATACACCACCTGGGGCTTTACGGGAAATACCAGATTATCACAGTGCTGGCAATATAAACCCAAACTGTTGGCAATGCTTCACATTGCTACTGGGTTTTGTTTGGTTTGGGGTTTGGTTTTGTTTTGTTGTTTTTTTTTTTTTTCTCTTTCTAACCCCCCAAAATGAACGAGACACCTACCTAACCCCATAAGAACACCAGAGCTGTGAGTCATGCCATCAATCTCCACCACTGACTCAAAACATTCCCAGCACTAAATGTTACAACACATGAAATGTGCCATGGCCCTGCTAACACAACCCTGGTTCTTAAAACTGCATGGCCAGCCCACATTTGCTAAATATAGGATAGGCAAGGAAACTTCTCCAGAAGGTTCAGCAAGAATTCAACCGACCAAACCCACACTGTGTGGACAGAGGTGTTTCTGAAAGCTGTTATCAACATATTTCCATTGTAAAACATTTTTTGCCACCACTGCTTTCCCTTCTGCCCCTCAGCAGTAGGCAGAATGGAGGCACTCAGCCACAGAAAGGAGCAATTCCCTGAAATGCAGCTTAGGAACAACCACAGCTGCTTGTCTGCAGATCCAGGAGGACAGTTCTCCATCTGGACACTTGCTAGTGGAAGAGATAGAACTATTATTGGAAAAAAATAAAATAAAATAAACTTGGGAGGTCTTTGGAAGCTGAAGTCACTTGCTCTGGGCAGGCTCTGCAGGAGACATCAGGAGAGGCAGAAGCATGCACTGGAACCAGTACATAAGGGCTGGCTGCTGGGCTGTGCAGCCCAAAATTGTCCTGTGTGCCTCTACTGCTGCTGCACCAGCACTGCTATCCCACCAGAGACAGAAAAACTTCCTCAGGATGTCTTCTCATAGCAATGTCCTTTCCTGGCTGTGTCAGGAGCCTTTGCCCATGGCAACCTGTTCCAGTGGGCAGCTCAACTCTGATTAGCAACAAACCTCTTCACCCTCATGCCTGAAAGTTACTCAGGAAAGCCAAGTCAGACCCTCAGCCTTCTCCTTAAGGCCACAAGGATAATCCAAGGGTTGGAGCCTCCTGTGAAGAGAGGCTCAGAAAGCTGGGGTTGTTCAGCTGGAGAAGGCTGTGGGGAGACCTTAAAGCACCTTCCAGTGCCTGAAGGGGCTCCAGGAAAGCTGGGGAGGGACTTGGGACAAGGGTCTGGAGTGATAGGACAAGAGGTAAAGGTTTTAAGCTGGAAGAGGGAAGATTTAGCTTGAATATTAGGAAGAAATTCTTTGGTGTGAGGGTGCTGAGCCCCTGGTTGCCCCCAGAAGCTGTGGCTGCCCCATCCCTGGCAGTGTTGAAGGTTGGATGGGGCTTGGAGCACCCTGGGCTGGGGGAGGTGTCCCTGCCCATGGCAGGGGTTTAGAACTAGATGATTTTTAAGGTGTCTTCCAACCCAAACCATTCTCTGATGTTCTGGATGGGCTGCTGCAGTGCAGCATGGTGCCTACAAGGCACCACTGGAGCAGGGGATGGGAGTTGTCCTTTATCCCCTGCCTCCTGTAGGGAACCCAGGTCCATTTAACCATAATTCACAACCATTGCTCCAGATTTTTTTTCATTTTCTCCCCAACATTATCTGCCAAGATGCCCCTCTTGAAATCTACCCACTGACATTTCTTCAGGGGGTCCAAAGCCAAGATACCCAGGAGATGACCACGTCTCTCCCTTGGTCTAAACGTGCCCATTTCAGGTGGCTAAAAGGTTTCCTTATTCTTCTCCATCCTGGATGGACAGAAATGGGGTGCCTAGGGCTCATCAGGGTGAGCAGGGGAAAGAACACCCAGAAACCAGTGATTTGTGCTGCCTCCCATCTTCCCGAGATGAACTTTTTTAGGGGAAAAGGTTCAGATTCTGAGTAAAAACTATTCATACCTGGAAGTACTGGAAGAAGTAATCCAGGACTGAGTGGGAAATGTTCTTTCAAGTAGAGAAGTACAGACATTATTATACACACAGCTTTTGGTACTGAGTCATCAGTTCATGTAAGAGCCAGGATAATTTGTGTTGTGGGCCGAATCTCTTTTTCTTGATCATATAACTGGCATCCCTGCAATGTTAGGACCTCTCCTGCAATGCAAGTTTTAGCTGTGTTTGTTACCCAACAGCTAGCCAGAGAGTTTATTTTAGCATTCATTAAACGTGCCTCTCACGCAGACTCTCAGAACAAATACAGAAACCTAATCTCATTTATTGACAAATGTGAAGCAAAATACACTTCCATGCCAAAGAGAAGTTAATCACATTCCTTGTCCTTGCCCTTCAGGCAAAAGCCTGAATGAGCAGATGAAACATGCATGATCTCTGCAAGCAAAACAAACTGCTGCTTGGGCAGCAGCTACCAGGCAGAGCCCTGGCCTCTGCAGGAGCCTCAGCTGAGGGATCCAGACCCCATTCTGGATCACTTGAACACCTCTCAATCATTTTCAGGCAACCAAGGTTCCTAGCACAAGGTCTGCAGTTTTTGCTGGTGGCAGAAGCTGTGGGTCACCGTGTGATGGGCAACTGGAGCTGCTGCATGAGCTGCTGTGCCCAGCCCTGGCTGCACCAGGCACCGGGTACACACTGGCTCTGAAAAGCTGCTGGCTGAGGGAGCCCTGCCTTGCACTGCCAGCCATCTGCCCAAAAAGGAACAACGTACCAGCAGGAGCTACTGGAGTGTCCCCAGAGCCTCTTCCCCATCAGTGTTTCCCTTGTTGTGGGAGTCGGGCAGGTGATTGGGTTGGGTTTGGGTGGGTTGGTTTTTTTTTTGCTTTTTAGTGCAGCTGAGGCTTCTCTCCTGCAGAGAGCAGCAAGTTAGTGTGGGCACTGCTGGTGCTGGGCCCCTGAGTGTGCAGAACAACCCTGCTAGCAGCTGGAACATCCTCCCTCTGCCTGGCCCAAACTCTGCCAGCCCACTCCCCAGAGCCTGGCACTGGGCACAGGAGGCAGGCACCTGAGCACCCACCTAGTGAAGCCAAGAGGGATGTGGCCAGGCTCAAGGGAGCAGGCAACCCAGCTCCCTGGGCTGTTTTCTCCCAGGGGAATCAGTATTCAGTTTCCTGCTGGGACCCGAGCTCAGGTGCTGATCTGATTTCTCAGATCACAAACATGGGAGGGCCATCAATAAATAACCTGGGCAGCACACAGTGCCCTGAGCAGGCTCCTCAAAGCCACACCAGCACACACACACCACTCCTGGAGTGGGAGAAGTTTGGCCCTGGAGCAAGGAGGCTTCTCCTTCCATCAGGATGGGAGGTGGGAAAGAGCTTGAACACTCCGAGCACTTTTGGTGTGCTTTGGAGCAGATCACAGGCTGCTGAGCAGGAGATCTGTGTCAACAGTTTGGCTGGAGGAAGGGCTGGGCAAGAGGCACACAAGGAGACAGGGGATCAGAGCAGTGGGGTTGCCAAAATCTCATCCCTGCACTCCCTGGAGCACATCAGGAACCAGGGGGCTGCTGGAAGGTGCCAGGGACTTCAAAGTGGAATAAAAAATTCTATGTGAGTGCAAACGTCTGTACACATGCACACCTCGAGAGTTCCTGAGCTGGGATAAAGTCCCAGCCTTGAAATCAAAAAGCTGCTGAAAGCAAGAGGGTCAGAGGCTCAGCTGGTACACATCACACACACCAAGGAAGCCAGAGGAGATGGGTCAGCAAGACATCTGCTGAGAACCTGGCTGTGAGGGATCTTGACCTGATTTTACCCTCAAATTAAGCAAATGTGCAAATTCTGACACCAAAAAGAAGTTTCTCTGAAGGGCTTCCAAACATCAGTCAATGGTGGAGAAAATCTGCTTCAAATTTTTGGGGTGTTTTCAAAAAACATAATACTAAAGCACACAATGTTAGTGTGGTTTGAAGGTAAATTCAGGTCTCACTGCTTCCCTAGAGAACATTTTTCTACCCATCTCATGCATTTCTAGCTGACCAAGTCTCAAACTTGGAGAGCAAACATGGTTCCTGCCCCATCCCCACCCTCACCGCCTGTGAAAATTCATCAAGAAAAACTGAGCTCGGACTTCCACATGGAGTCAAAAATGGAAGGGGTTGCTAAGGATGGGAGAAGAAGAAGTAGAAGAGCTCCATGGCCATAGGATCCTGGAGGGATGCCCATCACCAGGGCTGCATGGGGACAGCCTGCTCTGCTCCATTGCTCTTCTCTGCTGAGAAGCTCTCCTCCATACTGAGGAGCTCCTGCCTTCCAGATCTGCCTGAACTAGAATCTTTTATAAGGACTGATAGTCTGCCAAGCCTAATTACCGGAGTTATTAATTACCTAAATGTCTAATTTTTACCATTGTTACTTCTATTTGTTGTTACGATTTGGAAGAGCTCAAAAAATGCAGCAACGTAACCCTGCCCTTCTCAGAGAGGAGACAGCCCTGGGTCACATCAGTTCAAAATCACAGCTTTGTGTCTGGAACACCACCCAGGAGCCAGGACCATGTCCTGGCCAGGAGGGCACACACCTCCTGCACTGCTCTGAATGAATTCTCAGGATATTGAGTGAAATGCAGTTTTCCTCCAGCCGGATCCTTGTGGGTCCAGTGAAAGGTTCCCTCTTGGTCAGAGAGTTTCCCAACTCCATGACTTCTCTTCTCCTGCCCCTTACAGGAGGTCAGAGCAATAGGTGATGCATGTCCATGCTGTAGCCTGGCTGGAGAGACCCTCACCCTCCTAAAACACCTCTTCTTCCAGCTTTCCACTTCCTCCAGCCTCATCCTCAGTGACACAGGATGAAGCTTTCCCAAAGGAAACCTCTGGGTTGTCTCAGTGCCTGGTGGGCTCTGCCCTGAACGTGGTCTCCAGCACAGAGCAGCCAGCCAGCCTCTTCTGGGACTTCTGAGTCCTGGGATTTCTCAGCCAAGGGAAATGGTCTGGATGAGGTTCCAGTCATGAGCTGCAAGCTCAGCTGCTCTTGACCCTATGTTCCTCAAGTCCTCTTCAAGAGACACTTAAGTTTTTTATCTAGTTTTGCTCCCAGAAAAAAAACAGGCACATCCAAATAAGAGCCTTGTGTGACCCACAACTCCACTCACTGCTCATTGCAGGAGCTTGGCCTCAGTATGACAGAGCTCCCGGGCACTGAAAAAGGCACAGGGTCATACAGCCCCCAGGATGAAGTCCCCTTGGCACCTGAAAGTCTTCAGTGAAGTCCAAGGGAAAATGAGGAGGGGTCACAAGACCCAAAGTCTCATTTCCCCTCCTCTCACTGCCTCCAGAGCAACAGAAGTAGGAGGCAGGTCCACACCTTCACCTGCCATGGTCTCACCCTATCTTCTCCAGCTGGTTTTCAGTTCAAACCCTGTTGCAGTCCTGTTAGGGCTGAGCCAAGACTGGAGATCCAGGTAGCCCTCAGAGCAGGGGGCTGGCAGCCCAGGGGCAGGAATGAGGATGACAGAGCCATTGTGATCCTGGCAGCCCAGCTTTCCTTTGGATGTGCTGGGCAGGAGAATGAGCCCAGGGCATGACCTCCAAGGGCAGCAGCCAGGCTGTGCTCAGCCCCTCTCCAGATGTTCCTCCTCTCACCAGAGATTGCCTTCCCCAGGTTACTTGCACTCACCTCCAAAAAGGGATTGCAAATGGGATGCCTGGGGCTCTGTCTCATCAGCTTTTGGATCCTCAGGGAGATTACTTATTAATGTACCACTCTGCTCCATCCTGCCCCCCTGCCAGGAGCTCCTAGCCCCCGAGTCTGCCAGAATGGAGAGAAAAGTTTAGTCCTCAGCCCTCCTGGGTCTCTCTCCCATAACCCTTCTCTCTGTATTAACCCCTGAGACTACAAGCCACAGACATTTACCAGTCCCTCCTTCTGCAGAGCTAGCCAGCTCCAACAGAAACACCAGAAAGCACCTGGGACAGATAAACTCTTCCTTTACCCCTGCATGAATCACCCCAGAGCTTCTGAGTCAGAGCCCCTCCATTCCCAGGGCTGAGCAGGTACCCACACGTTCCCTGAGCCCTGCTCAGTGGCCACCCGTGGGCTCCCTGCCATGGCAGTGCCAACAGCACCCACTGCTCAGCCAGTGGAAAGGCTCCAGTGAAAAAACCAGGACAGGTCCTGGAGTCCTGCTGACACCTGGTACCTCGTCTGTCTGGAAAGCAAAACCTCCCCTGTGGGATATCCCCTGGGGGTTATCCCTGTGAACAAACCTCCTGGCTAACCCTGGTGTGAGCTCCTTGGAACTGGAGTCTTTCCTACAAACAGAGGACTAAGGACAACCCAAGAGCTTGTTCCCTGCCCCATGGATGGAGCTAACCCAGCAGGAGCTCAGCCAGCTCTGAAGCAGCTGCTTTGGTTGTGCTGCTCTCGAGTAGCTCAGCTCCCACCCCAGAGCCTGCACCCAGCACCTGCCAGGCACTTCCAGATCTCTCTGCAGACTCTGTGTAAACGTGCTGGCACCCCGAAGCAGCCCAGGCTAGCAGAGCAGGCTCTGGGATGTGCCCAGTGGCACCTTCCTCCTCAAAACCTCCAGAGGTTCCGTGGCAAGACCCTTCTGCACAACCTTCCTACCAAATCCTGCCTCATGTGGGGAGGGAGGCTGAGCTGGTTCCTACTGAAACATGAGACACTGCAGGGACTGTTCACCTGCTCTCCAAACACTTCTCCAGCATTAGTGTTTGCCACAGGCACTTCAAGAGAAAGGCACAATTCCTTCACTGCCTGCCTTCCTAGCACTGACAAACAACAAAAACCTGAAGCACAGGCAATGTTTTCCTCAGCACCAAGTAAAAAGAGGAGAGAATGCCTGGAATTGTTGGGGAATTCAACCAACCAAGTGCTTTACATTTCTCTGGTCTTTTCTCCTCGGGCAACCCCACGGATGTATGGATGAAACAGACTGATTCCAGTCCCACTGCCCTTCCCTTTCTAACTTATCTACATCACTACCAAGGCTTCCTCCAGCCCTTTTGCTTCTCCTGCCCATCTCCCTGTGTGCCTGGGACATCCACTGTCCCAGCTCTGCCGTTTGCTGACCCCTCTTCTGCTCCATTTGTCCCACTCCTCCAAAGTCTACCCCAAATCCTTCCGAGTGCAAAAGGGAAGATTCCTCTACACCCACAGTCTTGCCTGAAGTTTTTGCTTGCCTGAAGCCATCCCGTGTCTGATCCCAGACCATCTTTTCTTGCAGTGAGGATTTCCTCCCAGCCCTGAATTTTGCCAGCATCAGGAGCACTATTCCTGTATTTGCTCATCTCTTGCTACATTCTGCAGCTAAAGTAATCCCTGCAGGGTGTGCCTGCCACGCGTGTTGGGTGGGACACAGTCTGTCTGATCTTCAGGGCATGTTACAGACCTCTTAAAGAGGGCTCCTGATAGGTGGACACCATCTCCCTCTGGAGGCCTTCAGAGGCTGTTCCACTGGGTGAATCTGTAGCTAAGACACTCAGTTTAGGACAGCTGCATCACTACAGGCAAATAATGTGAGTTTAAGTTAAAGACAGCCCTTGTCCTCAGACCAGAGTTAGCACTTCACCTGCTATCAGCAGTCCTCCTTTACACATTCCCAGAACAAAACAATTATGCTAAAAGCCACAGAGGAAGAATCCTCTCCTTCCCTGAGTTTAAGAGAGCTCCGAGGAAATCTAGCATCTCCCCATGGCACATTGATGCTCTTCCCTGAAACTACTGCTTCAGCTCTCTCCTCTGAGAGGCTTTTCAGCTGCTCTGATTCACTGGCTGGGAAAAGCTTTGCTACATACAGAGCAGCAGAGATCACCTCTGGAAGTGGGAGTGAGTGTTTTTCCATGCCAGAGCCATCCTGAGGCTCTCTTCAGGGCACCCCACGAAGGGGTTTCTAGGGGTAATTTCCCATGCAGGCACCTATGAGCTCAAGGGCAGATCAAGACTATCAGTGTCACAGGTATCAAAGTTTGGCCCTCAGCAGCCAGAGCCCGCTCAGGGATGCAGTGGGAAGAGAGAAGATTTTCCACCCTGTATCATTCTCTGAGTCATCCCCAGCTAGATGCCCGTAGAGTCTTTTAAAAATAATTTTGCAGGTTCCTTTCTGCTTCTTGGTTTCAGAGTAGCCAGCACACCCTGTCTGCATGGAAATACAACCTGGGATGAAACATAAATTCCCCTTGCAGCCCCATGCCAGCCTCCTGATTTTTGCCAGGGCTGGGTTTCTGCATCAGCCTGAGCATTGCGAGAAGAACCTGAGGTCCAGCCAGAAGCTGAGCAAACTCCCCAGGATAATCTGCTGCCTGGAGTCCCTGTACCAGGACTGTGCTCAGAAGTGATTGGGGGAGGAATTCTTCTCTTCTAATTGTGTTTTTGGGAAAGCATTGCTGTCAGACCCCTTAGATGGCATGGCAAAAGGGACCCATGACAGCAAATGATGTTGATAGGTTCCACTGATCCGAACCAACCCAACCCAAAGTGGGATTTGGTTCAGAGACACCACAGAAAGCCAAGTGTCTTCCTCTGGTGGATCCACTGAGCAAACGAAGGATTGGCTCCACATAAAGGTAGGTCCAGATGAGCCTTGATGTCCCTTCCAACCTGGCATTCTATGATTCTGTGATGATGATGATTCTAACCTCAGGAGGAATGAATGCAACAACAGGATTGTCTATGCTGTGCAAGCTAAACCCAGAACCTTTATTTCTTTGGTTAAGGTACATACAGGATCAATGCAACCATCCCCGTTTCTGCTCTGAATCCATTAATAGAGAGGAAGGGGGGTTGCACTCCAGGCAGTGTCCAGCTGTGGGTTTTATTTGGGATAAAACACCCCAAGGGTGCATCTCAGCAGGGGACCAGCTTGTCAGTGGGAGTAACTACAGGTAAAGGATCTTGACATCTTCCCTCTAGAGCACTGAGCTACTGCAGGGCTTTGATGTGCACTACAAAGTCTGGTCTGCCCCTCAGCTCATGCACACAGTCCCTGCTGTGTCCCCAGATGGCTCAAGACCCGGGGCTGGTCCCTTGGCAGTCCCAGGGAGCTTTATCCCCTGGCTGTGCAGAACCACAGCAACCCCTCCATCCTGCTCCTAGTAGAGAAGATGTCCACTCTGTAGGCACTGCCCTGACCAGTTTGTGCATTTAGGAGGCAGAAGCTGATGCCTGGAAACAACTCCCAGTCCCTGAATACTCCACAGACCCTTGGGCAGATTCAAGCAGCTGCTGCCTCTGCTTGATGGTTTGAAGATCCCTGTCTTGAAGCCATCCCAAACGTCTCCACCGAGCTCCCACATCAAAAGCAATGTTCTGATGCCACGAGCAGGAGACCAAGTGTGAGGTCAGCCTTCATGGCATCAGCACCCCCTGCCACCCCAAGAGGTCTGAGGCAGAGCAGGGTGTTGGGTCTCTGTGCTCAGAGCAAAAGGATGAGAAAGAACAGAGGCAAATCCTGCCAGGCCAGTGAAAAACCAAACCAAAGCTGTTCAGGTCCAGAGCACATCAGTAGCATCTTGGTAGTAGGACTTAGAGCAGAAGTGCATCCAGGCAAGGGAAGGACTAAACTGGCAGACTCCTCCAGGACCCTGTCCAGCTTTCAGCCTCTCTTAACACTGATAAAACACAAAGTCTGACCGAGTGCTGCTCTGTCCAAATGCATCGCCAGATAAACCACAGATAAGAAACAGCCAGGGATAATCCCTCCCTGATACCATGGCAGTGAAAGAACTACCACTGGGCTGCACTTCCACCCAAAGTTCTGCATCTCTCCAAGACAGTCTTTGCATTGCCCCAGCTCATACTCTGCATTGACTCAGGCACCAAACTTTGTCAGTTAAAGGCAATCTAAACATTTTCTCCTGGCAACATCTGAAATACTCCCTTGTTCATTCAGCAAAGAGCAGTCACATCTCCTCTAAGGAGCAACCCAGTTTTGCTCCTAGCAGCAAAGCATCAAAGTTTATTACAGTCCATGTGTCTTTAACTACAACGCAATGCAGTTACCTCAAAAAGGGAGGCATGACTTCAATCTGATCTCTCAGAGTTGGTCTGCCCCAAGCAACAGTCCCTCTAAAATTGTGGGGTTTGATATTTATCTCAGGAAGAAGCAAGAAAATGACCAAGCAAACAGCAAAACATGACACACCAGAACCCCCAGAGCCCCCTCAGTTGCCATATCACCGTGACAGGAACGCACTGCTGCTGCTTTTCAAAACTGTACCTTGCCCTGAATTCTTGGGGATTTGGGTATTTTTTTTTTTAAATAAATGAAAAATAAAAAATAAAAAAAGGAAAGATAAGATCAAGAAGAAAGCAGACCTCTAGCAGCATGAGATATGAGTAAGATGCAGAGATTTGCACACTTGCCTGGCAAACGCTCCCTATCATTTGCACCCTCATGCAACCCACAAATACTTCCCTGCTGGCTTTCTGTCTTCTCTCTTCTTCCTTTAAGTAAAATTTGTTAAAAATGGGAAGTACCTTTTCCTGGGTCAGGTTCTCTTTCCCCTTTTTTCCCTTCTTTGTTCTTTTTGCTCTTTCCTTTCCCTTTTTTCTTGTTCTCGGACATGCTGCCCAAGTGTTTACAGGCTGAGGAAAAGACAGTCCACACCAGACCTATATGCCCCACGACTGCTACTCCAAATGTTACTTGCCAGCTGCAACTTCCGACTGTTCTTATATTGTTTCTGACACAGACAACACCCACCACTGGGTGGAGAAGTAAAACTTTAACCGTTTGCTCACTGCTCCCAGTTGTTGGAAAGATGCTCTGGGTTGCAGTGGGAGGGCAAGAGGAGCAGTGCTACAGGACAGGAGTAGCTCTCCCAAGAGTGTCTTGGACACCTGAAGTCTGGAGGTGGTTTTCTACTAGATTCTGTCTCTGGCAGCAAATGAGTTCTGAACAGTTTCTGGAGCATCACAGAAATCAGTGTTTGGGGAAACTGCTGAGGTTCAGACCTCAGCATACATGAAAGGCTGTGGAGTCCAAAGAAAAGGGTAGGGGCTTGCAAACCACTCATCCTGCTTTGGCCCTGCAGAGGGATTGAGCTGATCAATCACTTCTTATTGCTGTTCCCACCATAAATCACAATGCCTTCACCTATCCTTGCACCCAGGAATTTTGCTGGCCCAGGATGTATTTTCAAAAGGTAGGAATAGCTGGAGAGCCCTTACCTTCTCTTCCTGTATCCATCCTCCATCTCTGGCAGCTCTAGGTGGCTGATTGAGCAAATGTCTCCTCTGCTTGGAGGTTAAGAAGTCCCTTTTCCACAGGTTCAACTGTGATGAGTGACTCAGCCCAGTCCCCTTCTGTAGGGCAGGCTGTGCTGACCACCTCTGAAGTCCATCAGGATTTCCAGCTGGAAAGGCCCAGAGTCCTGCCTGAACATTCCCAAATCCTGCTGCGGGCTTCAAAGGGGCCATGAGGCACTGGGTAGCACATTCAATCCAGTTATCCATGAATCCCATCCAACTCCACAGCTGTGAGTAAAGCCTGTCCTCCAGAGAAGCACTGCCTCCTGGTGCATGGACATCAAGAAATGAACGAGCTATCAGCCCCCTTGGGATCTTCTCCCAGTGGTTAATCACCCTCATTGTTAAAAATGTCTGCCTGCTCTCAAGTGGAATATCTGGCTTCACTGTCCAGCCATTGTTTCTTACTCTTGTTTTCTCCTCTAGATTAAAAAGCCCTTCAGCAACTGGTATTTTCTTCCATGGAAGTACTTACACACTGTAATCATGTTATCCCCCTCAATTCTTTTTTTTTTTTTTTCTTTTTTTCTTTTTTTTTTTTTTTTTGATAAGCTAAACAGATGAAGCTTTTTTCCATTGCTTGCTCTATGGCATTTTCTCCAGCTCAGGGATCATATCTGTGGCTATCCCATTTTGCAACATCCTACTTAAGCTAAGAACACAAAAACCAGGCACTATTCCATTGTCTCTTGTACAGAGGGAAATAAAGAGGCAAAATCCCTACTGGCACCCATTCCCAGCCTTTTAACCCACAAGAGTCACATATGGGTATTGGGCTTCACGAGGAAAATAAGTTCTGTTGGGTTTCTACTGCAGCTCTTACCGAGTCCTTGCTCTGCCAGTCCCCTGCCCTTTACCCAGGAGGAATTTCTTGCTCCTTCACAGAACCATTCTCAGTGGTGAAGCTTCAGCTTGTTTTTAAAGAGCCAGTATGCCAAGACACTTGGGTTACCATCCCAAGTAATTTTCTTCCCACTTTCCCATCTTTCTTCCCACTGCTGCTTGAGACCCCACCAGTCTCTGTGTCCCCTTGCTCATTTTAAGAGCACGTTCACCTCCAGGTTGCTGGTGCTGACGGTCTCCCTAGAAACACTTCCCAGAGCAATGTCTGTCTGCCAGCAAAGCCTTTTTGGTACACACTCATCAACCTCCTCTTCACCTCTCTGTGAGGTAGATTAGAGAGCTTCCAACACTTGTTTTCCAGTTTGAGGACATCCCTGCACCAAATGCCTTGCCTAAAGCCTTAGGGAAAGCTGAGAGAGACACTGGAGAGCACCTAAGCAAACTTGAACTATTAGATGAAGGCTACCAAGTCTGCAGAAGTAACACAGTGTTTCACCATCCCCTGCTCTCTCTTGGTTGCTGGCAGCCCATCACACTGTTTCTTTTCCACATGCAGCCTAATAGTGGTTACTGGGCAGTGTCTTCTAACTCATCAGGAATGCCAGTTTTCATATGGATATTTCACTGTTTGATTCATAACTGTGCTCCTCTTTGCTTACATGTTTCTGGAGCCCCTTAATTCTCTACTTGAGCTCTACTTGGTAGGCAAGTTTCCTCCAGATGTCTTTAGCTTGTTGCCTGTGCACCCTAACTCCAGGTGTACATGGATCACTTCCTACTTTTCTCTTTTCTAAATCTGTTAATCTTACTATTCCTTCCAGTTGTTGCTTTCATTGCAGCCAAGCTAGGATGGCTATTAGCTAAACCTTATCCTCTTTCTTGACTCTGAAATCTCAACTTTCTTGGCCTCTGCTCAAAGAGCTCCTGGTTCTTAGTCACATTTTCCTGTGAATGTTTTGACACTCAATCAGCTTCAATGGGTTTTCCTCAGCCTTGGGAAATCAGTTCCTTTGAATCCCCAGGAGTGTCTTATATATATTTATGATTAGGATTTTCATCTGCTAGCCCATGTGAATGAAAATCCACTATGGGCACTGGCCCTGTGGCAACCACCAGTGATGAACTCAGCCATACAAGTCAATAAACCAGCACTTACTGTACATAATGAGGCCCAAACACTTTTCCAGCTTTAATGTGATAACTTAGTATTAGATCTACAGCCTTTGATGTTTTACTGCTGGTGATAGCTACCTTGCCAGCACCAGTCTCCCAAATGGATGTGTCTCAGGAAAAACACATCTCCCTCCCTTCTTTCCTTTTGCAATTTTATTTTCCTCTTGAATTATCTTTTACCATGGGTTCCTTCACATGAAGGCTCTGGGGTTTTTGATTGCCCTCCCCACACCCCTGAAATTTCTGAAAATAAATTCTAACTCTTCCCCCACTGCAGCAAATCAGCACCTTCATTACTGTTCAATACACAAAGTCTGTGTTTTCTTGGGATCATCTTTACAAAGTGCTTGTGTTTGATGGAGGTTTGGTAAAGCAGCTAAGCTGATGCCTTAACTTTCTATCCTCTTCTTTCAAACTAATGAATTATCAAAGATTCCCTGCTCCTGAGCAGGGTTCAGAGGGTGAAGCAGTGCACAGCCATGCACAGTGCAGCTCCAGCATCAGAAAAGAAAAATTACCAAGCCTAAGAAGCAAAGTGGCCAATGTCTGGCTCGGCCCCACGAGAGGTGTTAGCACACGTGATGGGAAGAAACAGCACCAGCAACACCTGAGGTGGGTTTTTTTGAACCTTGGCACAGTCTCACCTGTGACAGACAAGGAATATTTTATGCAGATTAATTTTTCCCTTGGCAGGTGTACATCTTGTAAGTCCCACTATGTTATCCCAGTGTCTGATTCCTGTCCCGGGGCAGGGATCCACCCCTCTAGATCCAGCTTTACCATCAGATGTAGGGAATACACCCTGTCCTAAACAATCCTGAGGGGTAAAACCAGGAGTAAATCCAGCAGGTGAGTTCAGTCCTCACGTGGCTGCACTGATACAAGAAAAGCTTCCAAAGGGATGGGTATTCCTTTTTACATCCCAGGTGCCTCATCTGGTGGTCAGAATGTATTTTAACAGCCCAGCTGTCACAAGTCACTTAATACTTTGTTCCAGAGTAGCTTTTAAGGCTTATGTCTTCAACCAGTTCCATTATAACCTGAAACACTATCAACCTCTGTTCTTTCCAGTCTTTGCAGTTTCTGTACAGCTTTAAGCTTAAAAAAAAGAGGAGGCATGTAATTATATAAGAGACTGAAGCACATCCTCAGCCCAGCTAACCCTTGCATGAAATCCAGCATACTGATCTTACAGCACATTGCCACAGAGTGAGTGGCAGGGTGAGTTTGCCAGGCCTGGCATCCTTACCTTCCTCTGCATTTCCCTACCTGCCAACCTAACCAGCTGGGCTCCCTAACAACCCTCAGGCAGTCAGAACAAGAGCAGGTGAAAGAGAACGTCCCTACCTCTTCCCCCACACAGTATCCATTGCACTCACTGGCTGTAAAATTACTTCTTGAAAATCCCAGATTGGCTCAGGGGAGATGAGAGTCCAGAGCTGAGGGTCATGCTGCTGCACTGCCTTCTGCCTGCTTCTCTGGGAGGGTAAAAGGCATCACTCCCATGCAGAGCAGCAGTGGCCCTTCCAGGGGAAAGCAGCAGGGCTTGTGACAGCAAGGGCTGCATCTGGCAAAAAATTAATAGTACAGCACCCCTCCGGCCTGATGGAGACATCTAAAATAATAATAATAATAATAAAAAAAAAAGAGCTGATCCATCAGTGCTACTTGATATTTGCTGACACCCTGATGCCAAGCCCACTCCAGCTTCCAAAATTCAGAAGCAAAGGCAGGTGCACACGTTCCACAAAGCTCTGAGACTGTGTTTGTGGCAGCAATCTTGGGAGCACAATGACCCGTTTGGAACTGTGGTGTTTGCAAAGCCTCCCAGTGCTGACTGAGCTCTGCTCTGACTGGCATCACCAGGAGGTGGCCACCAGCTTCTGGGGAACCCCTGGCTCACATTATCTGCTGCATCTGAGAACTGGCAGGTTCTGTGCAGCAGCTGAGTCAGCCCCAAAGTGGTGGCAGCCAGAAATACTTTCACATTATTTATAGAGAAGCAGAATAAAGAAGACCCAGTAGTCTGTAAATAAATAAGACATGGGGATTATTTAATAAATAAATAAAGAGGACACAGGGATTCTCTACCTGTCAGAATCCCTTTGTCTTATAAAGGCAAACTGCTGGACACCATTTCTCTATGACTCTGTTCCCACAAGCTTAAAAGAAAGACTACAGCATCATGAAAGCAGCAAGGCTCAGGCTCCCAAGCTGGAGAGAGGCAGGATCCTAGCAGCAGGTTCTCTGAAGCAAATCTATCAAAAAGCAGCACAGCCTTCATCTCATTCCTGCACAGACAGCTCCAGGACCAGGGTAAAAAAAACAGATGCTGGGGGTTATCTCCTCCCAACAAGCATCTTGTGCCAGGAGAAAAGATGTTGCCACTTGCTCCATCATCAGCTCAGCAAAAGCTGTGCTGTGGCTTTGTCTGCTGGAACCAACACCCCAGGAAAGGTATTTCTAACCTGAAAATACCATCTTCTTTTTTGCACCTCTTGCTGCCACAACTTTTGTTGCCATGGAGGAAAAAGGAACAATCCCTCTATAGGTACAGCTATTTATTTGTCCAATAAAGGCTCAGATAATTTCCATCTGACCATCACCTGCTGTCCCCCTGTTGCACAAATGGCATTTTGCCATGCTCATGGTTCACACCTGCATGCTCCCAAAGTCCAGCCTTGCCCCCCACTGCACCTTTCAATGCTCTGAAACAGCACAGGGCTTGGAAATGATTGCTAGAGCCCTGAGCCAGCCAGCCCAGGTGGGATATTTCACATTGCATCTTCTTTTCCTTTTTATCTTTAAGGAATGAAATATCCTCATCCTGACGTGATTGATCATCTATAACCATACACGTTTTTGCTCACAGAAATAAACATATGTTATCAACTCTTACTGAAATCCAGCTGAATTTGCTTCTGAAAGCAGGAGACAAGGAAGCCAACCCTGACCCTCCTACTGCAGATGGCCTCTCCCTACCCCTGACACCATCAGAAAGCCCAAGCCTTGGACACTGATGAGAGCAGAGTCCCTGCCAGCTTAGATAAATCCCAGCTGCTCTGTATGGGTCCCAAGAAGGCCCAGACAAGGCTTGACTGGAGAAGATGGGTGCTGTGGGGTGTCTCTGTGGGGTGTCCTTTGGTGCTTGGGTGCCCTCCCACAGCAGAGAGGTCAGAACCTGTGTTCCCCCCTGCAGACACCCTTTGTGATTCTGGGTGCTCCTGGCTCACCACACCACAGCCAGGAGCCAGTGCTGGATGGGATCCAGGCTCCAGCCTTGCTTTGGAAGCAGCAGCACCGAGGGCAGGTGTGTGACCAGGACTCCTCCAGTGCTCTGCCCCAAATCACAGCCCGAGCTTTCCCTTCTCTCCTGAGCCTCCAAGGATGCTCAGGGAAACCCTGCTGTAAGCCAGCCCAAATCACTACCCAGTGAAGTTCTGATGTCTGTTCATCAGCCATTCCTGACACCTCCAAAGCACAAGTCAGCCCCTTGCTGACCTTGCCACCCCAGCCCTCAGTCTCTGCAATTTTCCTGGAAAATTTTCATCCCAGCTCCAGCCATTTCCCTCCAAACTTGCTTTTTATTTCCATTTCATTTCCCTGCCTCTGTGACCAACAGCAACTTTCACATGAAACCAATGAACAGGGGTCTTCCCTTCACATCTCAGTCCCAAGCCTTTGGAGTACATCTGGCTGGGATGTTTTGCAGAAAATTCCATGAATTCTTACTCTCTCTTTTGCTCTAGAGAAAAAGTGCTGAAGGCCCCAGCAGGTTACAGCCTCCTACAAAGAAATCAGAAAGCTGCTTTTAGGCATGTTTATATTTAAGTGATAGTGTGAGGCTGCTCCCCCTCGGCCCTACACCTGCTTGTAGGGTCAGCCTTGTGCTGGAGAAGTGGAAGCTGAGGCAGAGCCCACACATATGAGGACCCTGTAAGGAGAGGCACTCAACACCTTAGGTGTTATCTGAGTGGATCTAAGAGTAATTTTCTGCAAAGTACTGTGCCAGGCCCATGCATAACCTACAGGACCTACAGGGGGTCCAATTGAACTTGCTCATCCCCTGGTGCATTACCCTGTGCAATGCCCACACAGACTTTAGTCCCTCCGAGCTCCAGCCTGAAGTCTGCTGCCCACCCCAGGGGATGTTCTGCAAAGATAAAATGCATCCAAAGCCACAAGTCATAAGGCCAAGGGTAGAAAAAGCCCATTTGATGTGTGTTGGTTCCCCCATTCAAAAGAGAACTGGGACAGAAGAAAGGATGGGCTGGAGAAGCTGAGAGTAATCAGAAGCTGCTCTTGTAGTTTCTAGAGATTTGGGCCAGGGCAAGAGGCTGCATGTAGGACATCTCAAATGTGCAAGAGCTCAGAAGGGTCCATAAAGTTTCCTAGGCTCGTTTCACCCTGGGTCTGGCTTTCCTCTGGTCCTGTGTGAGCACCAGAGGGCAGATGCCAGGTCCTCCCAGTGACCTCCCCACCAGATCACATCACTTGGGAAGGCTCTGAGAAGACAGCAACAGAAACACCTGAGCCCTGCCATACAGACCTGTTTAAAAAAGCAAATAGAGATTATATCTCTATCCAGCTGAAAGGATTCTGTCCCAGAAACCTCCTCAGGAACCTTTAAAAAACTAGAAAACCAGATGCAGCCTCAGTGTCTGCAATGCTGTGGGTGGAGAGTGGGATCAGATGGACCAGTATATTACAGAGGGCAGGTGCTGCTCTGTGTTGAATTTGCCTGGTTAAAATGTGCCTAAAGCAACAGAGTCATTGGATCTGCTGCATTTGATTCAGAGGAAGAGATGGTGTGGGTTAACCCTGGTGGGCAGCTGAGCACTGCTCAGCCCCTTGCTCACTCCTGCCCACCCACCGTGGGATAGGGGAAGAGGAAAGGAAGACTAAAAGCAAGAAAACTTGGGGGCCAAGATACAAATAATAATAATAATAAAGAATAATTGGTTTATAAGTGAAGGATGAGTAGAATACAGGAGAAGAAAACAAAACAAAACAAAGTGATGCAAAGGCAATCACTCACCACCTCCCACGGGCAGACTGATGCCCAGCCAGCTCCCAAGCACTGGCTGGATAACCCTTTTTTTGCTGAGTATGACACTACATGGTATGAAATATCTCCTTGCTCAGGTCATCTGCCCAGGTGGGTCCCCTCACAGCCACTGCACACCCCCCCAGCCTAGTTGCTGGAGGGGCAGAGTGAGAAACAGGCAGCTTTGATGCTGTCCAAACACTTTTTAACAGAGGTTAGAACAGGAATTATCCATATTGTTTTGGTCAAAACCCAAATATGAGTACCATATGAGCTGCTCTGAAGAAAATTAACTCTATCTTAACCAAAGTCAGCGCAGGAGACCATCAAAGAGTCCACCCAGGGAGGGTTTTGGTGCTCACTCCCCATGCTCAGCACTGGGGAACACCTTGTCCCTGGGCAGGGTCTGCTGGCACTGACACCACAACCATCTGCATCATCACATCCCTCACCCAGGGACAGCAACAGAGCAGGGGCAGAGCTGCCAGCTCTGCTTCTCCTGGGGCAGGGAGAGACAGGGGCAGCTGAAGCATCTGCTGTTCTCCCTGCCCTGGGGAGCTCTGAGAACATCCCCGTCCCCTCCCTGCACAGAAAGCAAGCTGCAGAGGGGATTCCTTCAGGATGTGTGGGGAAGGAGGTGGAGGGGAGGTCCCTGGTGATTCCCAGAAATAACTCAGCATGAAAAGGCCTGAACTGACAGCACAGCTCCTCAGCCAGACAAGATCAGCCTGGGTGAATTTTAGGCAGCACTGGGTCCCCCAGGGACGTGAAGGAGCTAAATCTGTGCCTTGCTCTAGGCTGCCTCAGGACCAGGGCGATGCAGAGAGCATTTTCTTTGCATAACTCCTCTAATCCAGAGACAGAAGAGCCCGGGGGGAATGGCTTGTGACTTCACAGCAGAGAAGCAGCAGCAGCAAATCCACGTTATTATTTTTGTCCTCCCCAGCAGAACGCCTCTGGTGCAGGTGCAAAAGCAAAGGAGGAGCCCTCTCCAGACTCCTGCTTCTCACAGCCACTCCGTACTCCTGGCTCCTCAGCACCAAAGGGAATTTTCCTGCCCTTCACCAGCCAGCCCATCCTCTTGGGTCACTGCTGATCCATCCCCTCCTGGTCCAGTGCTGCACAGCTGAGGCCCTCACCAGATGCCAGGGAGCAGAGAGCTCTGTGCTGCTTTGTCTCCCAGCCTCCTGGTGAACTTGCTATCTGCCCCAGCAGCCAGGGCTCTCTCAGGACTGCTGCTTTCCAAACAGCTCCTCCTCATTACATAATTCTGCCTGTAATTGTTCTTGCCCAAAGGTAATAGCTGGGTTTCTCACAGACTATAACTGAGATTATCCTTTTCTGCTCACTGTCAAAACCTTCTGTCTCACCTTTTATTCTCTGCTCTCCTTTTTGCATTACGTCTTTTGAGGGCCCAACGTGGGGTTTTTCCATCCTGGTTCCCCACCATGTTGCCTCCAGCACATTACATATTGAGGGACTGACTCTGTCTGGGCAGCATCTCCCCTTTCCCCCTTGCCAGGGTGGTTCCTCCCTCCAGCAGTCCTTCCCACATCCTCCAAACCTCTCCAACTCATTGCTGCTCCAGTCTCCACCGAGCACCCCAGCACCCTCTGAAGGGTTATCCTCTGTCTTCCCCACTCCACTAATTGGGTAATTATGCAGAAATGGCCTGTCTGGTACAATCTATTTCTCATGCTCCCCTGTGGTGTTTGTTGCTTACAATGCTCATTATTCCTCTAAATACTTGCAGACCTTCACCCTCCATCACATTTCCCCAAATTGCAGTTTTATTAACAAGGGAACAATTCCTGAAGTCCTTGCAAACATTGTATTCATTTTCTCAACTGCTCCCTCCTTTCTGGTCAGGAGCAGATCTGATGCTGTCTCCAGGCTGGCTCAGACTCCTCTCCTGTCTCTGTTCAGCCAAAGGTGCTTTTGCTCCCAGGTCTCTCCCCTGAAATTTGCTCATTTGCCAGATTCTTGAGGACTTCCCCGTGCAGGACCAAGGGAGATGTGCTGTCCCCCACAGCCTGCCTGCAAGGACACACATCTCACCCTCTGCCAGGGCTCCTTGCTACCCAGTCCATCCCACAAGGAGGAGACAGGCACTTTGCTGCCTGCTGCCAGCCCCATCCACACGTGCAATTAAACACCAGGGAAGGACTGTCCTGGAGACTCAGCCTCCTGCCACAGCCACACAGCAGGGCCAAGCAGAGGGAGAAGGAACACTCACATGTTGGGAGGCAGCTGCCATCCCGGGCTTTCATCTGCCTGATGTATCAGCAGCATTCCTGGGAAAGGTCAGGACCCAGTCTGGACCAGAAAGCTGCCTGGAGACCTTTGCAGGTGGCACAGCAGATCTGAGGCACAGCTTTTTGGGACAGGGCATTAGAAGCAAGCAGGGGAGGGTCTGGACAAAGCACCAGGTTCCCTGGGACTGGGGCTATGCTGGACGTGGGGGGTGGCTGCAGGAGGTCAAGCCAGGCTGGTGTAAATCAGCAATGGGGCTGGAGGAAGCTGGGGAGTGGAGGTTGTCCCATTGCCCAAAGACTCAGCTTGTCAGGAGAGCAGAAGGCCCTGAGAAGCAGTAAATCAGGGAATTGTTCTCCTTGCAGGCAAGGGGAACCAGAGGGACAGCAGGGCAGCCAGCAGATGACTTCTGCAAGGTAAAGAGCTTTACCTTGTGCCAGCACCACCACAGACCAGTGGAGAGGGAGCCCCCAACCCAGGAGCTCTTTTTGGGATGAGAGCCAGACACAGTACTGTTGGGCAGAGGTACTGTGGGTCAGCAGATCCCTCATATGAGACCCTAAGGAAGGTCATTTGAGATCATCAAAGGACCAAGAGTGAGGGGCAGTGGGAGGCTGCACTGACAGCATCCTTCAGCATCCCTCTGGGCAGGTACACCAACCAAGTGCACTCAATATTGCCAAAATGACCTCTCTCTCTCTCACTGTAGCAAATACAATTCTTTAGGGTCAGAGAGGGCATTTAGGACAGGCCAGGGGATGCTTAGGCTTGGCCTGGACAATCCCCTCTGCTCTTTCCCAGCATCAGACTCTCAGTTTCTCTCCACTTTCCTGGTGCTTTTCCCTCATGTTTCCCTTCCCAGCTCCAAGCAGCCAGCTTGGTCCCAGGACACCCATGTCCTGAGTATGCAGCAAGGCTTGAAGGCAGGGAGCAGCTCCTGTGACTGAGTGAGGACCTGATGCACCTTTTGGAAGAGCTGGAAAGGGATGGGCAAGGTAGGGGCAGCCCAGGGGAACATCCCCCCTGTGCAGCTTGTCTGCCAGAGCTGAAGTTGCCTCAGCAATGCCAAAGGTATCTCCAGTCACTTGAGGCCCCATCACAGTTCCTTGGATAGCCACATCCAGAAGTGATACCCTGACATGTAGAGATGAAATCTTGCTTACATGTAAAGGATGAACTGTCAGGGTTTAACACTGGCCCAGCAATTAAACTGAATGCCAGATGCTCCCTATTAATCCCCCTCCCTGATAAAGGAAGGAGAGAGAATAAGGGAGAGAGACTGATGGGTTGGAAACTAAACTACACAGCTTTAATGGAACAGGAATGATAAATAGGAAAAATTACTAAATCTCTACAAATAGACAGGAAAATTGATCCCAGGTTCCTCCCCCCTCTCCCCAATAACTCTCACGTCACCCCCGAGGCTGCAGGGCAGCCCTGGGAAAGTCCAGGCTGGAATCCTGGGGTCAGGAGCAGTTGGGAGCTGGAGGCAGGAACACAGGGATTCAGGCTGGGATGGATCAGGAGCACAGGCAGAGGAAGGGATGGAATCCTCCCAGGATGCTGAAGCAAAGAGGGAGAGGGGAAGGAGGGGAAGCAGGAAGGGGTTTGACCCTGGTGATCCCTCCAATTGATCCTGAGGATGAGGTGTATGGGATGGAATCCTCTGTTTGGTCAGTTTGGGTCATTTCTCTTGTCTGTTCCTCCCTAAGGGAGGGTTCCAGGTGTGACCTCTTTCCTCCTTTTCTCCTTCTGGAGGGCAAAATGTTCCTCAGAGCTGAGCAGTGTCCCTGGTTCTGCACCCCAGGCTCTGGCAGTAACTATAACCCTGGAGTGGGATCAGTCCCAGGAGCAGACACTGCCTGAGAAACTTGCTGTTCATTTCAGCAAGTGCAGCTCCTGACAAGAGACTGAGCTGGAAGCAGAAGCACAAGACAGAAAATCCCCTTTATCCTGGCCCAAAGGAGGCCAATGGACCTGCAATGAAGGAGGCCAATGAACCCTCCTCCTTTTCCTGTCCCTCACCCATCAGGCCCCATTGCACCACACAGAACCTTGGGGACCACCTCCAGGCAGAGGTCTTGGACCTTTTGCAGCAGGCTGCAGAGCAGTGGGTGAGCAGAGCCCAGCAAACCTGGCACGATCACCTGGCACCTCTGGGAGCAATTTCTCTCTGCCAGGACAGTCCAGGACAGTGCCCCCCTCACCTGGAGCTAGGCAGCAAACCCTGCAGGGGAGAGCTCATGGCATGGAGCATCTCTCCTTCCCAGCAACAACCCAGGGAAGGGGCTCAGAGGAGACCTTAGGGACCTTTCCACAAGAAAAAAAATTGGATTTCATTGCAGAGCTGGATGCCCTGGACAGTCTGAGTGTCAGAGATAGCCAGAGGACACTTATGTCAGGCTTAATTTCCATCCCAGATTTCCAGCTTTTGGCTTCTTTGACTTGTACCACAGACACAGTGCAATAGGAACTGTTGAAACTGTTGATCATGGTAATAGACCAAGTGTGTCACTCAGCTTCACACAGGGTTATCTCTCACATAGTTTTCCACCAGAGAATTTAAATGTCCCTATAAAATTTAATTCTAACCATCTTTCTCCTAGATATTTCTGAAAGAGGGTCTCCCACGAGAGGCCTGGTGCTCTCTGCTTTCATTAAGTCTAGACATTTCATAAAGCAATCTCTCCTTCTACTGTTCTGGCTTCCTCATTGGAAGCCAAGAGCTGATAAGACTTCAGAACAAGAGAGGAGGAGAACACTATGAAAAAACCCAAAAAACAACCTCATGACAGCATTTGGTCAGCTCGGTTGTAGATGTCAGCAGAGAGTTAATGGAGGAGAATGAGCATGCTGCTCAGGCAGACAGGACTCCTCCATCCTCCTTTAATGACAGACCAACTGCTTTTGTAACCACCCCCTGCAGATATTAAAGCTGAGAAAAATCCTTCTCGTAGCAAACCACAAAAAGAAAAGAGTTGTCCTTTTGGTTTTTCTTTCTTTTTCTGAAATGTCAAGTCAATGAACAGGATGAACTTCTTAGAACTCTTCTGAGGGCTGCCATACCTTGGGCTTCTCAGGCTCGGAGACCATCACCAGCTACACCTGGATGAATTATACATTGCAAATAAATTCACTGAAGAAGGAGATATTCCTTCCTGTTTGTAAAATGTTTCTTTGCTGATCTTACCAGCTAAAGATTACAAATATATTTATAAACATCTGCAGAATAGTTTACAGGAAGAAATGTCAGGCTCTGACGCAGGTCATGTGTCATATTTGTGTTTTGTCCACGCAGCAATCAAACCCTCACTTGTCCCAGGCACGCAGAGGAGCCCGGGGGCTTGCAGCTGCCTTGCACAGGTGAGTCCATCACTGAACCCAGAACCCCAAGTCCACAAAAACCCGTCTGCTTTCCTAACCTGGCCAGGAGAATGGCACTGACACCCCTGGAGTGCTTAGACACACAAATGTGGGTTCTGTAGTGTAGCCCTTTGGCAGCTCTCCTGCTTTGGGCAATGTCACAAGCCTCAGCAGTTCCCCTGGCCACCAACCACTCGTGGCTGACCTAAAACCCTGGGAAATGCAATGATCAAGGAAGGAGGGACCCGAGACTCTGGCCAACCTTCTTCAGCCTTTGCTGACAACCTTTGACAGCACTGCAGAAATAAAAATGGGATGAGCAGTCTGCCTGATCTGCCCTCATCCCCAGTGGCCTCATTCAGCCCCAAGGGAAGTTTCAGGATATATGCAATATATCTGCAATATACCTCCTAAAATGGAAGCAAGCAGGAGGAAACCTGAGGGAGAGGGCCAGGGTCTCAGGTGAAAGCCTACAATGCACCCCAGGCACCATTTAAATGCCCAAGCAGTGGGAAAGTGCCATGTAGGGACTAGTGAGGACCTCAGACTGGAGATGAAGAGGGTACAGGGCACCTTTCTATGGTGTGAAGTGTCCTCTATCCTGCTGAAAGAGTCTTTTCTGTCCAGTTCTGGTGTCCCCACCAGAAGAAGGACACAGATCTGTTGGAATGAGTCCAGAGGAGGCCACAAAGATGATCCAGGAGCTGGAGCAGCTCCGCTCCCAGGAGAAGTTGAAGGAGCTGGGATTGTCCAGGCTGAAGAAGAGAAATTCCAGGAGGACCTTAGAGCTGCTTTCCAGTACCTGAAGGAAACCCAGAGGAAGGTTGGACAGGGCCTTTTTGTAAGAGTGTTCATTGACAGGACAAGGGGAAATGGTTCTAAACTGAAGAAGAACAGGTTTGTACTGGATCTGAGGAAGAAGTTCCTCAGTATAAGGGTGGGGAGACTCTGGAACAGCTTGCTGGGAGAAGTAGCTGCCCCCTTTGAGCAACCTTGTCTAGTTGAGAGGTGTCCCTGCCCATGGCCATTCTGTGATTCTATGATCCTGAGACTCTGCCTCAGAGATTCCTGTTCAATCAAGTAAGTGTACACAGACATTGGCACCTTCATCTGCACAGCACACAAGCAGGCATGGCAGGATTTCTGGCTAAAGAACAGGTTGTGATCCCAGAGATTCCCTTCCACTCGTGGGGAGAAAATTTTTTCCCTACCAACCATTCCCAATCAGAGTCTTTGCTTTAGGACTATGTCTGCAATTCTTTGGTCTAATATAATGAAGTGTTTTTTCTGCCTTCTGTGCCATAATGAAAGGATAATGACCTGCTCTGGCAATCATTCGACCCTGAATAATTTGATCCATAAGAGATGGAAATGCTTATGGAATGCTTATGAAATGGAAATGCTCATGATGGAAACGCTTATGAAATGCTTGTCCCATCTGCCTCTGTTTAGAGCCCAGCCAAGATGTTCTGCTTCTCTTCTTGGCTAAGGCATAAAACTTAGAGTGACCCCAGCACTCAGTCCTGTCCTTTGGGTTCCCCAAAGGTAAACTGGTAATTTTAAAGGCAAATTCAATGCAGATGACTAAGCTAGTAATGCCCATAAATAACCCAAGGCCCCATCCTGCTCCGAGACATCAGACAGAGAACAGCAGAGTCCCTTGTGTTCCCCCAGTGTCCCAAACCATGAGCACAGTTCCCACAGTTCAGAGACATGGGGTGACAGAAGACAGCTCAGAGCTGTCTCTGTCCCTTTTGGCTCTTCCAGACACTTGGATCAGAGTGGAGAGATGGAGCCAGACAGACTTGCACCCCCCAGCCCTTTGGGTTTTCCTCCCAGCACTCCCAAATGTTTGACAAGCAATCCATCCTCCACTGGCCCTGCTCTTGAAAACCTCACCAGCCCTTCCTGCCTGCCCCGTTCTGCATCACAGCATCTGCCTCTCCTGCCCCTGAGCCCAGAACCCCCTCACAACTTCTGTGTCACCCAGGACTTGTGCTTCCCAATTGAAACTGAGGTCTTGTGTAGGAGTGCTCTGCAGTGTCACCTCCACACCTCGAATCACAAAAGCCTTTGCCACAGAAAGCAGCTGGAAACGAGTAGGGAAGCCAAAGGATGGGTGTCCTCAGGTCACACGTGCTTGCAGTCACCCCAGATGGCCAGGATGGTGCAAAGCCCAAAGGCTAAGTCCTACCCATTTGAGATATATGTCATCTTCTGGTCACAATTGTCTCTACCATCTGTAAGAAGGGCCTAGGACACAACCCTCTTAGATGAGATGGTGAAACAAGGTGCCAGGGTTAGAGACTGGGATCTCCACTGGTGACATTCTGCAGGCAATGCTTCTCCACACCTTTGTCACAGCACTCCAGTGCACAGTCCAGGGAACCAAGCTGTTTCTAGGAGAAAACCACAAATGCAACATGCTCCCAGCTCAGGAGGTGAAGGGCCAGCAGGACCAGAAGGGCTCCTTGGCAGGCATGAGGAACAGAAGTCACCTGGCACCCATGTCCATTGGCTCAAGAGGGTGACTGGGAGCAACAGAAGGAGCATCAAGGATTTCTGGGCTGGGGAGAACTCAAGTGTTGGGTTAAAGACAGTGGGGGAGAGATTAAAGCTCT
Organism: Florisuga fusca; assembly: GCA_038090715.1. Classification (NCBI taxonomy): domain Eukaryota; kingdom Metazoa; phylum Chordata; class Aves; order Apodiformes; family Trochilidae; genus Florisuga; species Florisuga fusca. Next base: position 1,806,238 of record JAAWXA010000054.1, read on the forward strand.
ACAGATGTTAGCCTAGCTGGAGGCTTGGTGCCTGGCACAGATATTTCTGATCATGCCCACAGTACAGTTACAATATTTTCAAAGGTGGAAACACCAGTTCTGGGTGCCCACACTCAGGCATCTGCTCTCCTTCCATCACTGCTGTGTTAGAACACTCAACCCAAGCTGAGACTGCTCAGGGGAATCATGAAGGCTGAAGGGGTTTAGGTTTAAAAGGCTCTCAGAAGGAAAAGCCCGCAGGAAAAAGGGGCATGCTTGTATTTTTTGTTCCCTATTTGTATGTCCTGTGCTCCTCTGGGAACTGCCAAGCTCTCACCCATCTAGCAGCACCAGCTGCTTGCCAGCCCCCCAGGCACTATGTGTGTCCCTTTCCAGAGAGCAAGGCTGGGTAGTGCAACCTATTGCAGATTATGTTCCTTTTGTTTTGCTTCCTAGCTGGCTTTCTTGTCTGCCTGCACAGAGGCACTAACAGGTCAGCCTCATGCTGAGCAGCCACGTTTCTCAATGGCTCACCTCTGCTGAAGACCTGGTAATAACATCCACACATGCCCTGGCTCCAAAGGTTAGGCACAAATCAGGGACTAAGTCCCAGGATGCGTTACACTCGGAGCTGCTTGCTGGGGAATTACCCGTGTTTGATTTCTGAACTGTTGCAGAAACCCAGACTTCATGGCTGAGCAGCCAAGCTGCTCAGGACTCTACAGTCCTACTGGGAAAAAATTTTTAGAGCTTCACAATTGCAAATCACTTCTCTCAGGCTCTTATTCTGCTAACAGCATTTTCTACCCCATATGTCAAGTTGTCACAATTCACACTTGCCAGCAGCTGCCTGACCCTGCATGGGTGGTGGCAGGAATAAAGCAGAAGACACTTGGAGCCAAGTCTTTAAAAGACCAGAGATGTACTTGGCAGAGATGGGAGAAGAACCCAGGACTGGCAACCTTCAAGCTAGAGAGCTGTGCACTGCACCAAGGTCCCAGCCGTGCTCCTTGGACCTTCCCAGAAGAGTCAGTAAATCCATTCCCTGGAGGAGCTCTGACAAAGCTCAGCAGTGGAGGGTGGCTCAGCTTTACCCAGGCAGTCAGTGCCACTCGGATGTCCCCCAGCTGTGGTACCTGCTGGCTGCAGCCTCCTTGTGCCACCCTGCCATCCCCTGGGCAAGGGCATCTCCATGGGATGAGAGCAGAGACCTGCAGTGCTCCCAGCACCAGCTCTGCAGGAGGAGCTACTGATGGGCTTGCTGGGCATGCCTGTGTGTGTGTGTTCCTCCCTGGTCCAAGTGGTAAAGCATGAGAAGAACCCTGGCACTGTTCCAGAGACATCTGAGCTTAGTAGCAGCATCTGACGACAGATGTGTGTCTTGCAACATCGCTACTGGAGTGTCTTTGCCTTTCAAAGCAGGAATCATTTTCCTTCACGTAATAGTCCAGGCAAATATAATCCTATTAACAGGGCTATTAAACTAAACAATACTTGGCACGCCACAACCTAAAGAAACAAACCAGCAACACTGGCAGCTTGTAAACAGCCCTGTCCCTAAGGCAAAATGGGCATTTCCTATGCCCAAATGCACCCTCCCACCCTGCTGCTACACCAAGCTCTGCAGGACACCCAGTGCTTAGATGTTGGGGAGGGCAATTAAGTAAGAAGCTGGTGTCTTCATAAAAATTGTCTTCCCTGAGACAAGTGAGCCCCTTTCCATCCTGCTCTCCCAGACTCTAAAATAGACCTTACTCCCTAGCCCAGCTACCATTCACTCAAGTTTACACCAAGACAAAGCCTGGATCTCTGTTGGCATCTCTGCAATGACTCTAATCTCCTGAGTTTATAGCTCTTTTGTTTTTACATATACCAGAATTCCAAATCCAGTCATGCCCGACTTGAAAGCCTGGGCCCACAACTCTTTTTGGTAGGGCTGCCAACAGGAGTTCAGCCTCCTGATCTTGTCTCCCCACTGAAGTAGTCCTAATTCTTACTGATCTCCCCCGAGGATGCAGTTGGCCCTTCTCTGCCCCCATCTGCAGCTGAGCCAAGGGATGAGCTCTTGGCAGCACTGCCCTGGGGGCTGGGGAGCAGCAGGATGCAGAGGTACCCCCTGTGCAGCCCTGGGTACCAGCCTGGAAATAGCTGTCATTTCCAGGCTGCAGCAGCAAGCAGAAAAGCAGGGAGGAGAGTCTGAACCAGGGAGCCATCTGGGGGTGCAGAAAAACTTTTAACAGCATGAAATTACACACTTGCCCACAGATGTCACATTCTCTCCGTGGGGCAGTAAACTGCCATCAGGAAAGGAGCAACCCACAGAGACAAAACACCAGTGTTCATGACCAAATACTGTTTTCTCATTGCTGCTCTGAGCTGCCCACACAATAGGACCACAAGAGATCTCCATGCTAAGTAAACCACTTGTCTCTGGCCTCCCAGCACTGCTGGACCCCCGAGGTGGCTCCAAGCAGAACAGACACCCTTGCCTATCAAAGCACAGCTGGTTCCTCTCCCTGCACTGAGGTCACAACAGGACTGGATCAATTCACCTTTCTTTGCCTCTCACCTGCCCACATCTTCTGTATTGGCAGATGTGCCCAGAGTGCCACTGCCCTGGATATAAGAAGTGCCATCTCAGCTGGGCTTTCCAGGGCAGTTCATCCTTCAACCCCCTGATAAGCAGCTGGTTTTTCCCCTGGTCTGAGATCAACTGCAAACGATTCGTTGGCAGAGATCATCTACCAGATGGGTGAGGGAGGTTTTGTCATCATCCCCAAGCCCTTCTGCCAGTTCCATGAAAAGAAGTGGAGGTGTTTGTCCAAATGACATCCTTGGTTACAGTGTGTGGTTGAGCTGGGGTTTCCAAAGAGATGGAACCATCCTACCACACGCTGCTTTGGAGGAGATTATGGCAATCAGATCCTCCTTGAGGCTGGGGAAATAGAACTCCCAAATCACTAGTCATTTTTAAATCCCTTTCTTATTGTATACTACCTTAGAAACCTTTGCAAAATAAGTAATGCAATGAAACCCAGATCAGTTCCCAATGAATCTCCACAGAGTCTCAGGCAGGAAACCTAGACTAGAGAAAATGATCAGGCAGTAGGGTTGAAATTCCTCATTATCACTTGAATCTTGCACAGTCCAGCTACTTCATATTTTGTCCCAGCCAATTTGGCTTTCCTTGTTGCTTTGCTTTATGGGGAAGGTTTTGATTATCACAGTTTAATATCTCCCTCATCTGCTTTTATGGGGGAAATGTATTGGAAATTGCCCCTCACACAAAACTCCGGAACAAAGGGAAGCAACAACAAATGGATCTCACAGGATTTCTTGATCAGCTGCTTTTTCAAGGCTCTCATCTGGGCAGGGTCTGAGATAAAGCCATGAGCAGTCCAGCACTAAACCACTTGAAGGGATCCGACAGGATGAAGATCTACAAATCTGCCCCTATCAGAAAGTACAACCAAATTACAGGAATTCACTCAGGTAAACAAACAAACCAGAACCTGTCCAGATATGCACAGGGTTATTCACTCCAATGACAAACAGAGCAGGCATGGCTCCAGCCACTTAAACTGACCATAGCACTTTTCCCTCCCTCTCCCCAGCCTCCGAATTCTCGGAATAACAGACATTCTGCATTGTTCAAACAAACAATATTTATTTTATTCTTACGTAAAATTGTGTGGGTTCTGCAGATCCAAACGTAAGCAAACATTCCCTCCTTCCCCCAGCACTCTATTGCAGTATCCCAGAAAAGGAGGCCCATGCTGCCTGGATTCACTTCCCAGTTCCACCAGACCTTCCCAAACAACTTGCCAGCACTGAAACATCTTGGGGGTTGGACCCATCAGACCAAAAGCCAATTTCACTGCAACATATTTCAACATAACCCAGTTGCCAGAGGTGTTGAGCTGCAGTACCTGTAACCAGCACTTCCAGCACATGACAGCCAGGCCACTTCACTTTATGTACCTAAATATTTTAAAATGTTGACAACAACCATTCTGTGTTTAACCACCTAGAAAGACAACAAAACTGTCTTCCCATTTGCAAGGCAGGGAGGACAGAAAAGAGCACAGAACATCACAAAAGAAAGAGCAGCGAGTGCATATGCTGGATTCAAGAGGCTGATTTATTTCTCTTTAGCCAAAGCATTCAGAAACTTCCATCTCTGTCTCTTCACAGATGGTGCTAAGCCAGATTGTCCTGCTGGAATGATTACTGACAGCAGCACTGAATAATCTCCATTAACCCTCATGAGGAGCCATGGGTAATTCTGGAAGGCTAGTGCAAGGCAAACCCCAGTGGGGCTCATTTACTGCTTTATAAAGACTTTTGGAAAGGTAAATTCCTACTTCAAGCCTGCAAAGCCAAAGATAGCTCTGGTCAAGGTTAAGGAAAAACCCTGCCTAGGTTTTTGCCAAGAAATTTTATGCAGCTTGGTTTCACCTTTCAACCAGCACTGTGGGGCTTGCTGAGAGTCACTGGGGATGAGGATCCACACTCCGTATTTCCACAATCTCATCAACCCCAGGAGCAGAGAAAAGCCATGACACAAAGCAATACTTGCAAGTCCCACCCAATGCTGCAATGGCAGCTGGAGGAGGCAAAAAGAACATTACTGAAGAACCAGTCACTTCGGGGGAGGTTATGAAATAAAGACCCATAAAGAGCACATCAAATTGCTCCCCAGTGCTGATCAACCCTAAAAGAGAGTGATCTCTCCCAAAGCATCTTCCTTGAGGTCATGCACTTAGGCACTTGTTCTCTGAGCATGAAGTTACTTGGGCAAAGGGTGGAAAACACATCAGAACTTCAAAGGATTGTGTAATTCTCCACTAAAAAGGGAGAGGCTTTCTGCTACCCTCTCACCACCCTCCACGAAGCCAAGGGCTGCAGAGCCTCTGAGGAACTTAGCCCTGGAAAATGTTTGAAAGGGTGATTTTTGACTGTCACTGTCACTTCCCAAGTCCTGCAGGGTCTGCAGCTCTCTGAAAACAGTGGGAATCAAGGACCCTATTTTATGCCTTAAAAGTATTAAGGATTTTGTCTCTCCTGAAGCATCTTGCTACCAAGGTAATTTCATTCTCCAAAAAGATGAGACCTAATGATTCAATGCATGAAGCCCCTGGGTTATGGCAATGGGTAAACCAAGGGGTAATTTTAACAATGTATTTTGGAAGAGGCATTAGAGAGAGAAAACTGTGAAGATGTTACAAAAAGAAGCCTGATGCTGGGTTGTTTTGTTTTGTTTTTTTTTCCTATCACACACACACAGTAACAACAATCAGTGCAAGCTGAAATACTGCCACAGGGGGTCAGATTTTGAGGCCTGCATCCATGACAGCAAGACAGTTGAAAATACCATTTTATCTGCCCTTGGTCTCTGCTCACATAGTAGTTGAGCACCTGCCTAGATCCCAGAGCAGCATAATACCTGACCATGGCAGGGAGAAGGTGCCTTTCCTGGACCTCCATTTTGCTACAGAACACCATGAATCAGAAAACTAGACTTAAAAAAAACATTTTAAAGTCAATCAGGGACTGGAAATGCAGATGCTGGAAAGAGCTTGAGGTCACAGCAATAATTTCTGGAGAGAGCTGTATTGTTATTGGGGTATTGGTTTATCACAGGAGCATCTCCCAGCTCCAAAGCACCTCTGACTTCAGGCAGGGATGTGTAGATCCAAGGTGCTTGCTGCACAGACAAGGCAGAAAAAAAAAAGGGTCAGCTTGTGCTTCAGATGGGAGGAATGACAGCAGGGTGTACCTAGCCCCAGGTCATCAGTTTGAGTGTGGGATGGGGATGCTTGAGTCTCACCAAGGCGACTGACAATGCAAGCACTTTGTAGACCTGCTGAGACTCAAGCATCCCCATCCCACATGGGTGGGGAAGGCAGAGGGTCTGCAAGGGCAGATGAAGGAGGAGGTAGAAATTCTGCCTGAGAGAGAGAGTGTTTCACACACGAGGGAAATGCAATCCATTCCCAGTGCCCATCAGCACCAAGCCTTTTGTAAATCAAATCAAGCTTGAGTTAAAAGTGTTGCCAGCTCCCTGCAGGGCAGCCTACAGACACCAAAAAGGAGTTTGGCCACCACAGAGACCAGAGCAGGGCCACCTAGAGCACATCACACAGGAACGTGTCCAGGCGGGTTTTGAATGTCTCCAGTGAAGGAGACTCCACAACCCCCCTGGGCAGCCTGTTCCAGGGCTCTGTCACCCTTAGGTCTCTTCTGCCAAAAGCACATTATCAAGGCCACCATGGCATCACTCCAGCCTTTCTCTAGACATAAAAGTTGATGGACCCTTCACTTAGGTCCAGAGCTGAGTAGTTAGTGGTCCAGTGGGCCTGCAGGCTGGTTTCTCTAGAGCCTGAAAATACTTGGGTGAAACACAGGAAAAAATAGATAGGGTTCTTGACTTGTGGAATTTCATCTGTCTTTGGCTGAATTTTCCATCTGCCTAAACGTGGTGAGTGGGAGCTGAGGATGCCCACACGATCCTCATCACCTTACACAGAGTGTAAAGTGCAGAGCAGCCCCAGCTGACCTACAAGTAGCCCCACGAGTGGGACTGTTTGCCAGCGTGAGCTGAGGGCACCTTCTGACTCCCACTGAGAGCTGATCAAGCACAGAGTAAGAAAACAAGTCAGGTGTAAGGGTCAAACACCATCAGAGACCATTTCTCCTCCTTTGCTGCAACCACTCAAAACTTTTTGTGGAAATCAAGGGCTGGTGCTCTCAGCCAGGTGAGAGGAGCACCCCCCAGTCTGCTGATCCTCAGATACTGGACAGATGAAGCCTTCACTGCCCACAGGCAGGGCACCAGGCAGCTCTAGTGCAATTCAGATTGCAGCCTAGCCCCTCGCCAGAGGCACAGGATATATGATATATGATATGATGATGCTGCCACAGCCCTGCTCTGCAAAGCAGCAGTACCCACCCCAGTTGGTCTCCCCAGCCCCTGGTACCAGCCCAGCCCTGTCCCTGGCACACAGCTCCATCCCAGCTGGCACCAGGCACCCCCACAGCCAGCCCTGCACAGGGGGTTTAGCTCACCTAGAGTGGCACCAGGGGTGGGACAGTGACCTTGCTCACAAAACCATATGGGAAATGCAATTCCCTCTTCCAAACCTTTTGTCGTGTCTCAACTAGCTGCTCTGCAAGAAGTTTTTACAAAAGGAGGGAGCTGTCAGCTGACACCTGCCAGTGACCAAGAGCACAAAACCCCACCACCTCCCCAAGCCATGGAGACAAAAGCAAAGCACTTGGCAAGGCAACTGCTGACCCTGCTGCCTGGCTGCCTCTCCAGAGGGCTCCACCAAGCAATGCAGATGGGAGGAGCTGGCAGGCATGGTGACAGGCAGCAGGGGAGGGCTGGGAAATCAAAGAAGGGCCCTTTCCACTCAGAGAAACATTCCCGTGCCTGGAAGCAAGCAGGAGCTTGTGCCCAGGAGTTCACGTCCCATCCAGCCTGGCTCTGGATGCTCCCATCCGCCCCGCAGCATCCCCAGAGCCAGCACTGCTGGCAAACTGCTCCTTTCTTCCTTCCTGGGGGAACAGAGACACCCCAAGACTCAACCTGGGGGAGGGCTGCTTCCTTGCCTCCTTTTCCCCCCCTCCCTCAGCCAGAGGCTTTTTGTCTCCATTCACTGGGATCCCCGATCACAGAATTTGGGAGTCTGTAAAAGCAAAGCTGCTCACTGCAAGCAACACCGTGAGGAGGACAGAAAAAACCAACACCTTCTAAGCTAGTGTAGGAAGGCAAGGAGCAGTGTTTTTTCTCTTTGCCTCCTGCAGCTGAGAAGTCAGGGATCAGACACTCTTTGGGAGCAGAAAGTCATTAGAGGAGAGGCAGTGGTGCCCATGTTCCTCCCATTTCTGAGTTTGCACAGGCTCATGGTTATGTTAGGTGATACCTTAAGAGAGCTAAGAAAAAAATTACATCAGAGGAGATATTGCAAATCATACAGTGTTCACTGGAGGGGCTGTCTGAAGGCAAAGGCTGTGTTGTGCCAAACCAGCAGGGTCTGCTCTGAATTCTGAGCTTTCCCTGGAGATGCTGTGCCTTGCCTCCATTCCCATCTCTGACCCCAAATTCATCCACTGCCCTGCACCCAAATCGTGGTATTCCCTACTGCAGAAGTAGCTTCTGGAGATGATCCCTCCTCTGCAGGATCCCCAGGGCAAGATGTCTCCTTTTGTCAGAGGAACCCGAAGGGAAGGAACAGGCCAAACTTCCCTCCACACACGTGTCCTCGTTGCTTTCCCCCAGCCTGCATCAGGGCCACTTGGCCTTTGCAGATCACACACCACCTCCAAATTCCACCTGGATTCCTCAGAGCAGGGACATCCTGGCCCCAGCAAGTGACAAACCCCAACCTTTTGTGCCAAAGGTTCCGTGGAGTGGCAGGGAGGGAGAATGTTTGCAGCACAGCCCCTGGCAGGGACCTGGCAGACGTCCCACCATACCCACCCCATCTTGTTCTCTCTGTGAGCTGCTGGCAGGGCACACACTGTGCCATCTCAGCTGGGAAACACAACAGCCAGAAGTGCCAAGGAGGTGTCATGGAGCTGTTCTGGAAGCCCAGACCTGCTCCTCCCAGATGATCATGGGATTATGATGCTCTGCCTGTCACGGGACATCAGTAACAGGGATACTGAGGCCAGCCCCAGAGATCTGGAGCCAGAAAAGTGGTTCTCTTCCATGGGCAAGGAAAGGTTCTTCTTTTCTGGTGGTAGAGCTGATGTCAGTGCCTGGAGCAGCTGCAAACTTGATTCAGATGTGGCTCTACACCAGAACCCTGTAGCAAGAAAGCAAGGGCTGGTGTGACACCAGTAACCAAGACATGAGCAAGGACCCAGCACTTACTGGGGCCAAGTGCTACCCAAGGAAAGTCATCAAAGGGAACTGGCCAGGAACTTAAATCCTTGCTCTGGTTTGTTGCCACAGACCATTGGGTGTGAAGCAGGGACCCTCCAGATTAAAGGTTTAATTAATCTTTAGCCAGGTCTTATTTAAGGTTTAATTAACCTCAAGCCAGGTCTTGGAGGCTGCAAGATTGTGGAAACAAAGACAACACAAGCCAGGGCCAGGATCCACAAAGGGCTCCCTGCAGCAGCAAGGTGGCCACTGTTAGCCCATGCAGACCAGCTGCAGCCCAGTACCTTTCTCAGGGGACTCTTGCAGGTCCTATCAAATCTTTCCCCAGCCCTTCTTTGGTCCTGGTCAAGCCTCTCCCTCTCTGACAGAACTTCTCTACATTGGTGAACAGCAGCTTGGGTGGCTGGACCTACATTCAGAGAAGGAGGAACTTTCTAGAAACCAGAAAAAAAAAACCCAACCCCCCCCATTTCAACCTTTTTAACCTAAGAAAGAGGTCTAATCAAACTGCTTGATCTGTGCATAAACCTGTATTTCTCCTCCCAGAAAATTTTGACATTCTTGTCTGGTTTCAGGTCTCTTCAAGAAGATGTCTGAAACGCAGAGATTGTGGCAGTCAGAAGGATCTACACTGAGAGCAGCTCTGGAGGCAGAGAACCAGCTCCAAAGGCTCTTGTGTGTCCAGGGAGCCTCTCACCCAGCCACTCACTGGAGTAAGTATAGGTGCCTGGAGGATATCACCAGGATGTTCCAAAAGAGAAAGAAATGAAGTCCCCACACAACTCCAAAGGACACAAGGTCTCAGCAGAGATGCCCACAGGCTTTGCAGGTGATGATCTTCCTCCAAAAAGCAGCTATCTAATGCCAGAGAAAAGGGAAAACAACAAGCTAAGGTCAGCAAAGAGCAGATGGAAGAAAAGAGACAGCACAGAAGCCTTGGTGGGCTCTGGAGAGGAAGAAGAGAGAACAGAGAGAGGAAAGCTCCGTCAGCTGCTGACTGGGACACAGCTGTCCAAGAAAGCCCTAAACAGCTCTCTACCTGATGGGCAAAATTGAAGACCAAGTGCAGAAATCAAGACTCCCTGAAACAAGCCAGGGTTCACTGGCCCCAACACTCATCAGCAGTTTCTTCTAGGACCAATAATTTCTAGGGAACTTTCTTCCCACAGGCACCACACCAAAGAGCTCCAGAAGGAGGGACTTGTGCTCAGCCCTATGGGGTAATTTGTCACTATCTCAGCTGCTGGTGTCACCCCTGCTACTCCCTGCAGCCAGGATGGAGCAAGGAGAGAGACCTGCATCCCCCCAGGAGGGATGGACCATGGTATTTAGATGTTGGGTTGGGATCACAGCGAGGATGGCAAACCTGTCAGCCCAGCACTGCAATAAATCAGGTGCTCCACTCTGACACTACTTGGGGCACCTCACAGCTGCGTTTCTTGCCTCTGTACTGACCCAGGGTCAGTCTGGCTTCTGCAGAAGCCACACAAGCTCCATCACCCTTCCCAGACAAGCTGACGGGCTGGGGAACTGGTGGCCAGACCCGCACCCTGACAGAGCAGAAACCTGCAGAATTACAGCATCTGTCCCTAAACAACAGCTCTTTCCCAAGAGCCTTCCCAGGGCCTGCAGGACAGGTAGCAGCATCTTCTCCAGCTCAAAGGAGCTTGGAAAACCTGCAGTACCCAGGGCAGAGACCCTCCTCCCCCATGCTATCTCCCCTGCGTCATTTGAGCTCAATGGGAGCATTTCTTCTGACACCAGCATCTCCTACCCAACCCCCAGAGCCAGGCACCTGTGTGCATGCACTTGCAGAAGAAGGCTGTTTGGACTTAATTCCTGAAAAAGCAAAAAGAACTCAACAGCACTGCTGAGGAAGCAGCCTCTCACTACCTCCTGCCCAATATTTTAGGACCTGTCCAGTCCACACTGGAGCTGAATTCATGTTGGTGCTTTTGTTACAGTCTTCTTCTCAGAGCCCATTCAAATCCACTTAATCTATTCCACTAGGAAATTCTGATGCTAATAGCATAAAAGTCAGTTACAATTAAAAAAAAAAAGCAAAAAAAAAAAAAAAGCAAAAGGTTATATATGACACACTTCAGTGTCTTCTACTTTTATAATGTATCTGATGACGCCTGCCAGGGAAAACACTCCTACAAGAACAAGTAATGACAGAAGAGGAAAGAATAAGTAGGGCAATCTGGGTATGGATGATAATTACTGACTCATAAAAATATATAATGAGATATGCTTCAATAAGTTCACATGAGGCAGCAGTTCTGGCTTAGCAATTCCTTTACTGTGATATCACCTTTGTGCTCATAGCCCAGCTGCAAGCAGAGGGGAATCTCAGGACCAAATGGACCAAGGATTCAGCGGGGCTGAGTCTGTCTCCTTTCTGCTGTCACACTCTCACTGCCGTTGGACTTGGCCCTAGAGAGCTGGTGGTAATTTTTCCTGTGCTTTCTCTTCCAGGCAAACCACGACTCAATTCACCCCTCTGTACTCCACATCAACAGATGTTCCCTCTGGACAGTTGAGCCACGATTTGCCTTGGAGTAAGAGACCAATTGAGGGCTTTGTACAGGAAGCAAAACCTTCCTTTGGTCTGAGCAAAAGACTCCTAAACTGAGCAAATGTAGAAATCATTTCTCCATCTCTCAGGGGTACAGATTCCCCTTCCAGCAATGCCTTGGGAGCTTCTGGAACTAATTGTGCCCCTTGGGCTGGCCTGGAGGGACACGCTGCAGTCTTGCTTCTCACTGTCCTCCTTCCGGCTGTGTTCTCACGTCCTGCTTGATCCACAGACACATCCCACTGAGCAGCCACATCTGGGACACCAGACAGTCCCCATGAGACACCTTCCAGCTCAGCAGAACATGCACGTGGGATGCTTTCTATTTACATTTCTGCCAGTGCAGGGAGAGCTTTGCAGATTGCCTGGAAAAGTCTGATGGGAAGAGGGAACTTGGACACTATGCTCTGCCAGCACTGGCCCTGGGAGATGCCACCACAAGCTCAGAAAGTCCTGGACAGCAAACAAGACTGAAGAGGCATGACAAGAAGATGATGGCTGCATGTCAACATTGGAAGCAGGGAAGCCCAACAAGTAAGCAGGAGACAGCACAGCAGGCACACAGGGATGTGGATCCCTGGATCCAGGATACAGGGAGGAGCCAAGGAAAAAAAAAATAAATAAAAAGAACTGGAAAGAGGAAGTAAGGACAATCAGAGGGTTTTACACCATTGCAGGTGCACGTGTCTTGCAAAAGCTGGTAGGGTTGAAGCACAGAGAGCATCCTGCATCCCTCAGCTTTCTACCTGAGCACCAAGATCATGTCCCTGAAATGAAAGCACATGTAAACTTGTTCCTCAGGCCCTGGACTGTGTTTCTGGTATATAATGTCACAGCTGAGCTAAGCTCTAGCTTGAGATAAATCTAAGCTTAGTTACAAGAAGGATTGCTGGAGGGCTGCAAAGTGTGTAATGCAGGTCCTGCTGGTTTCTGCTCAGGACAACCACATCCTTCTTCAGTCCACACAATTAAGATTCTTCACCTGAAAGAGCCAAAAGACCCAAAACCCCTCCTCACATCCTCAGACACAGTGAGGATCCCAGAACATATTGTCATCCAGCAGCCCCCCAGCCCAGAAGGGGACTGAACCAACTACTCAGAGCCCAGTGACAACCAGCTTGTAAACATCTCACACTTTTCTACTAGCCTGGGAATGGATCTCTAGCTGAACAGCCAAGAAACCATGTCTAGAATGCTTCATCCAGCTCCAGTTTCCCTCCTGGGATGAGCAGTAATGACAAAGTTTGTCAGGCTTGGGAGAAAAGAGAGTCCCTACCCCCATCACCAGCTCCAGAATAACCTTTGTTAGGCTCAGACCAGGCTGGATCTCTGGGCAGTTCTGCCCAAAATTTCTGCTGCCTACAAGCAGAGTGAATTGTCTTTTCTACCTGAGTCCCTAAGACACGTTTATAGTCCTTCCTTGCATGACATATATCCAGCAGGAATAGCAGTGGCTTAAGCTGTACTTTCCACTCCCATTGTTCTCTAATGCCCTGCTGTAATTATCAAAGCTGAAGCCTTCTGGCAGAGCACAGCATCATTTCTTAACGGGCTCAGGCTGTTCCCAGGGGGCTGATGACCCCATCTAGAAGCATTTTCATCTGCTGAAGTGTCCGAGGAGCCAGGGATCCTCTCAACAGGGCAAGTCCAGCAGCTCAAAGCTGAGATGGAAAGATGCACAAGCAGAGCCCTCCCAAGTGTTCCTAGAGCTTCACACCCTGAGATGGAGAGAAACAAAAAAATACCATCTTCCCTGACAGAGGGAAGAAAGGAAAAAAAAAAAAAAGAAAATACTTTCCAGGTGCCTTACTACAGACATGCAGAGTCGTGTTCAGACAGGAAGTTTCATTAGCAACCTGCTGGCTTTGGGAGGGTTCTGTGATTTGTTTGGGGTTTGAATAGGACACATTACAGCTTTCCAAGCTGCTTGGGTTTGGCTTCTTGTGCCAGTGAGCCAGGGAAAAAACAAAGCAAACCGAACCCTTATCAAAAAGACTATCTTTTCCCCCTGGATTCCTTTTCTAAAGGTGCCAGAATGAGGTGGACTAACAGCAATTACCACCCTGTAATGTTAATCCCTAGTTTGGCTATGGAAGTGAAACTGAACTCCCTGGGAGCACCCAGGTAAAGGAACTGTCTGAGCAAAATGCACACTCATCTCCTGAAAGCCAAAACTATCAGAAAGAGGTTGAGCCTCCATTTTCTGCCCTGGCAAAACTGCTGTCAGTCAGTATGAACAAACACACGGTGATTCCAGGAATAAGAGAGTCCCCTAGAGAGAAAATTGTTACAACCACTGCCCATTTATTTCATTTCAGATCCTTTGCCATTCCAGCTGCACCTATTTCCCAGGAAGCTGCAATGATGGAACTCTCCCACCTCCCAGGTGACCTGTCCTGGGGCTGCCCCATCCTCCTGAGCTGAGAGCCATTGCAGGCATAGGGACAGAAAGGTCACAGCCCCACCTGTCCCTGTCCCCATCACTGAGACAAACCCTGCACCCCTGTGGGCTGCTGACCCAGAGCAGCAGCTCCTGGCACCCTGACAAACTTCTGATCTGGGGGGGATGAGCACACTGCAGTGTTTACAGAGCTGGGGAGAGGATTCAAGCTTTTTGTGAGCAGCGAGTAAGCCAAAGCAGAGGTGCAGGGCAGAGCTTGTGTGTCATGACACCCAGAGCACAGAGGGGGATATTAAAGGCAGATTAGGATAATTTCATATGCCAGACACCAGGAGAGACCTTGCAGTCCAAACATGCTTGAACTTGCTGATAAACCTGTTGCCTTCAGTGGATAACCACCAAAGGAGGCTGGAAAGCTGAGGCCACAAAGCAAATGCCAGGCCTGATAAGAGGCATTTAATATTTATTAGTGCAGGGTTATGAGCCCCTCTCCCTCTCCTTCTACCTTCCCTAAGAGCATCAGCCCTTCTGCAGTCCCACCAGGAGAGAGCCCTTTTCCTGCTCAAATGGTTTGTGTCAGTCTGACACCAGACGCCTCTGTGTCTCCCAGAAAGGAGCAGTTTTATGGCCAGCTGCCAAAATGAGTTTATAACCTGTGACTGGTACCAGCAATCCCTCCATCTGCCTGAAGGGAAGGTGCCCTGATCTCAGGTCTAGGATTGTGTATGTCGGAGGAAAAGCTAACTGCATTATCATCATGCACACTGCTTTGGGGTGCCTCACGTTATCACATTAACCCCTCAAGCTCAAAAGGGGCTTCAGATGAAGCCTCTGCCCTGCTGTGCCCAGCCAGGCACCCTGGGAAGTGCCTGTTCCCTTGCTATCCCAGCCTGGAGAGGCTCTTCTCATCAGAAACAATCCTCTCTGCAGCTACATCCTTCTCTCTGGCCCTGGGGAATTCTTTAGACTTCTATGGCTTGTGGTAGAGCAGCAATTCCCCATCTCCTACCCAACAGGCTTAAGAGCCAAACAAATGTTCCTTGTTTGCACCAACACTGAAACACCATCCCTGGCTCACACATCCACTGCCAAACCACTTCACATCAGGGCTGTGCACAGCCCAAGTGGCACTGAAGGCAACTGGGTATAGAGAATAAAGTGGCAGAAATTCTCCTTCTTTTGGTGTAAGATCAAGGTCAGGTTCAGCAGCCCCTGGTCTGAATCTGGAGGGCTGGGTTCCTAGTGCCCATTACCTTCACAGAGCAGAGGATGCCACAGGCAGCTGAAACAGGTGAAGGACTGAAAAGAAGAAGAGGTCAGAAGATTTCAATCAAGGAAAAAGAAAAAAAGCAAAGGGGGAAAATGCTGTAAGAGAAAAATCTATTGCATTGAATCACCACAGCAAGCAAAATGGGAATACTTTAAAATCTTGCTTGGCAGACTAGGAAAGAGAATGCTGTGAGTGATCATGGCAGCAAGCAGACAAGGTCTGCAGGAGAACTTCAAGGAAATGGAAACCTTCTGGCAAAAAGAAGGGAGAGGCAGGAAGATGAACAGCCTTGGGGCAGTCAGCTCCAGCTCCTGCCTGTCTTTTGCTATGGTAATGGGCATTGGACTTCCAAAAGAGGTTTCAGGAACTGCAGACAGTGGCATCCTGGTAGCACAAGGGTCCCCACCACTACTTCAGTCTGTGCTGTAACCCAGATGAAAATTACTAGATGCCCTATAACCACCAGAGCAGCCAAGATACTGGCCTGGATATCCCCTGACAGTGTGGCATGGTCTGGCCTGGCCCAGCTGTGCATCAGCAGGTTTCCCAAGAAAACTGTACAGACAAGACAAAAATTGGGATTTTGTCCAGCCCTTCAGTAAAATATCATCTCTACTCATTCTGCATACAATAAAGCAGCCTTTCTGACCCACTAACACCAGCAGAGCAGCTGATGACTGCTAATCCCCCAGAGCTGCACATCATTTCATTCCAGCCTGGCACTCATCACAGTGGATGAAATGCATGAGTACCAGTCTAGAAAAAAAAAAAATATTTCTAGTTTGCTTTAGAAGGATTTCCTGGTAAAAGGGTTTCATAATCATTTGTGCTATGTGATCTAGAACATCTCCATGTCAAGCATCCAGCAAGCCCCCAGCTCAGTTAGAGGGACCCTGAGAAGCCTTCACTGCAACAAGGTCGATGTCAAAATCCTCTTGGGCAATAAGAAAACGCATATGAAGAGTCCAAATACCCTGAAGGTCATCTGCTCAGCAGAAGGACCAGAGTTTGGTTGAGTTTTCCCATGCTTCTGGAAGATCCAGAACACTACAGTAATGAACATAGTCTGGGATGTGTATCAGCTAAATCCTACGTACCACTGGGGAAACCATGAGGGAGAAAACTTTCATGCACCCCACATTCAAGTGATAATAAGAGGAAAAAAAAAAATTAAAAAAAAGGAGTTGAAGAGCCTTCTTTTCAAAAACCAGCCCTGGAACTTTGCCGGGGTGGCTCTAGCAGAAGCACAACAGGTCCAGACAACAGCATCCAGGAAGAGGATACAGAGCAGGCAAAGTTGCCACAGGAGGAACACCAGGAACTTTGCATCACTTTGCCAAATGCCCTGGAGATGCTAGCTCAAGGTAAACAGGAAAGCTTTATGAATGATCAGAATTATGATTTATTAGGTGTAACAGCTCATGTGGGAGAACTCCAAGTGAACTCAGAAAAGGCAAAAAGGGCAAAAGACACTCTTGGTGTGCTTCAAAGATATAGGAATGGGCTGCACGGTCCTGGGAGAATGGAAATCTCAGACCTACAGAAATTCCCAGCAGTGCAGAGAAGCAGCTTTGGGGACAAAAAGGGCAAACTGAAACATCCTGAGGACAGCCTGCTGGGAGAGGAACAGTGCAAGTGACTGACAGACATTCAGGAGTGACTCAGTGTGGAGGACAGAGAGCTCACACATGGGTGAGGGTGACTGACCCTAAAAATGGGCTGGGGAGCCTTCAGAGAGATATCAGATAAATTGAAATGCTGGTTTCAGGTAGACAAACCACCATAAGCTCTGAGCTTTGATATGAATATCCTGGGAGGCTGAACTACAGAAGCAGAACAGCAACAGGTCTGGTAGTTTGAAGAACTTCTCTTGCTGCTGGGGAAAAGGCAGGAAGAAAAGGAAGGGACCTGATGGCTGAATCATGAGATCCTTATGGAATTTAGAAGGAGGAATGGACACTAGGTTAGATTACACCAGGCACCAGTTCAAATCCATCTGACAAAGCAGGAAAGAGCTGAAAAGCCACTTAGCCTGGGAGGCAGAGGGAGAGCAGCTCTGAACCGGGTTGTTAGGGATGATATGTCCAGTGCTCAGAGCTGGGAGGCTATCAGCCCTCTTGGATACATCACACAGAGTGTGAGGAAAATCAGCAGCCAATGCAGCACAACTGTTCTGGTCTGCAAAAGGACAAGATTTAAGCCCCAGATGAAGCAGGAGCAGAGTGTTCAGGGAGCTGTGCCTGCCAAGCCTGTTCTCAAGAGTCTGATGCAGGGACTGGGGCTTCAGAGACAACCAAGTATCCTTGGAGGAGAAATAAGTGGTGCTTTACATAATGGAAAGAAAATAAATTCTGGACAAATAGAGACCCACTAGCTTATTTTTCATTAACATTGCACTAGAGGGAAAAACAAAAGGTGCAAGAACCAACACAACCTCTCCAGAGCAACCCAGCTTCACTGGACACCTGGTAAAAGTAATGAGTTGATGGGGAAAACCAGCAGCTCTCACTTCTTGATGTTAGTGAGACTTCTGATATTTGTATGGCAGTAGTTTCCTAAGCAAATTAAGGTTCAAATGGCAATATGATGGGAGAAGATCTAGAAGAAACATATTCAAAGAGTACTCATAAAAGGTTTATGGTCTGATGGAAGATACATCAAGTGAGGATCTGAAGAGATGGGCTTTAGGGCAGTCCTAATCAGCCTTTTTACTCACAGCCAGCTAACAGAAAAAGAAGCAGTTTTATTCATCATACAGATGATGCCAGAACAGAAGAGGCTGCCAGCATATCACAGGTTGGGCTCTGGATTCAAACCAAATCTCAGGAACTTGGGAGATGCACTCAGAAGAATAAGAAACAATGGAGTCAGTGTGGATAGACCACGGCAGAGCCCAGCAGGACAGGCAGCCCCACAGGCAGAGAAGGGACAGAAAAGGACCCAGGAGGTACTGGGGGTCTCAGTCTGCACATGAGTCCATGCCCATCAGTGGCATGGGGGGAGCTTGTGTCCCATGGGTTCTTCACATCTCCCCAAATAAAGACTCCACATCCTCTCTGGGAAACCTGTGCCCATGTTTAATCAGTTTCACAGTAGAAAAGGAGGGGGTTTTGTTTTTGTTGTTGTTCAGATGGCATCCCCTGTGTGAGCAATGCCTTTGGCTCTGTCTCTGGACACTACTGAAGCTCTCTCTTCTCCATTCCCTCCCATAGATATTTATACACAGAGATTAGGGCCCCCTGAGCCTTCTCTTCTCCAGGCTAAGCAGTTCCAGCTTCTCAGCCTGTCCTCACATGAGAGATGCTTGGGGAGTTCAGGAGGAGGAATGGACACGAGGTTAGATTACACCAGGCAGCAGTTAAAATCCATCTCACAAAGTAGGCAAAGAGATGTCCCAGTGCCCTAAGCACTCATGGGCCCAGCTTGCTCAAGTGCTCCCTAACCTGAGGGTAAGACTTCCTACCCTCAGACTTTGGGATGGCTGACAGTGCATCTTACCAGTAAAGACTGAAGCAAAGAAGGCACCGAGTACCTCAGCCTTTCCCATGTCTGCCTGTACCCAGTCCCTGGCACCATTCAGGCACAAGCCCATGTTTCCCTTTGTCATCTTATCACTGTTCACATCCTTGCAGAATCCTTTCTTGTCACCCTTAACATTCCTCAACAGATTCAGCTCCAGGCCAGGCTTGCTCTCCCTGCAAGATGAGACATCAGCTCTATACTCCTCCTAGGTTTTCTGCCCTGCTTCCCCCTCTTGTGTCTCCAGTATGTGCCTGAATTTGGTTAGAAGCCCTTTCCCATCCATGCAGACCTTTGCTTGATTCATCTCCATTCTATTTCCTCAGCTTTGGCTTCTGCATCTAACTTTTGCTGCTTCTTCAGTTCCTCACCCGTGTCTCTGGGTGGGATACACCTTTGTTTCTCTAGCCACACTGTCTAACCCTGACCTCCAGCCTGCCAGCTGGATGCCACACATCAGCTCCCCATCACAACACATCTTCTAGGAGCCAACTGTTGCATTTGCCTGCTTGTGCTCTGTAAGTGGAGCAGATGGGAAAACCACAAAGGAAATAGTGGTAGCTGAGTCTCCCCTCTTGGCCTGTTCACCCATTTAAAGCCTTGCTGCACAACATGATGCGTTTCACCACCTGCAGTGATAAATAATAGCACAAACCAGGAACAACCACTTGGTCATGTTTATCCTCAAGTGTTCCTTGGTTGCTCTGCAACCCACAATAGCATTCGTTAACAAGTGTTAGAACATGGTTACAAATTGCAGCAAACACAAACGCTCCCTCAGTGTTATTGCAGACTTCATTAATGATGATCCTTCGCATTTCAGCAACAGCCATTCAAGGATCTGAAAACATTTATATGCCTCTGCGAGCCAAGTGTCACGCTCCATGTGTGAGCCAGATGTTCACAACATCATTATCCAAATGAGGGAACCAAGTTCACAGGACTGACTCCAGACCCCTTTCCTCCCACTGAGCAATCCACTGCCCACCAACTAGTCATGGGGGAATTACCCAGTCCAAGGCAAGGCAGGATACCATTATGGGCTCTTTGTTTCCTGGCATTGTCTCTATTCCCTTGCTCCTCATCTCCTATTTAGACTCCAGGCCTGGAGGGGCACCTCTGAATGTGTCCACTGCAGCCCAGCACAGAGCTGCAGCTCAGCACTTCTCACTGCAGCCATGCAAGTGACAATGGGACCAGGGTGACAACAGGGACCTCCCGAGGAAGATCTCCAGAAGATCTCAGCGTGTGTCAAACCAAGCCCCTCACAGACAGAGAAATCCTGGGCAATTCCCAGCAGCAAAGCCAACTAAATCCAACATCTCTGCCATTCCAGCCATCTCCCCTGCACTTGGTGGGGCCCCGACCCCCTTCCCAACGCCAAAAGGAGAGTGAACAAAGTGATTCCTGCTCTGCAAACCCTCCTTTTTAAGGTGCTTGGCTCCTCCCTCTCCTCCCAGACCCTGCAGCTAGAGAAACCCCCATGTCTGCAAAGCCAAAGAGACTGCAGCATCTCTCCTACATCCCTCCTGCCAAACCGCTCCGCCAGCTGGGGCTCTGCATCCTCTCATTTCTTCCAGATTAAGGAAAAAATCCACATGCTGCTCCCTCTAGCGACAACCTGAGCACATTTGAGCAGTTTGGCCACGACTTGCAGCTTCACTGCAATAGCTGGTTTTAGATGCAACTGGCAGTACTTTTTTTTTTTTAACACCGGACCCACTGTAAGGAATCTCCAGTCTTTCATGCCTTGGGCATCTCCAAACCTGCCTTAGGTGCTCTCTCTGAGGGTGCTGCTCTCCAAGCACAGGTCTCACTGAGCTCAGGAGGCTCCCAACAGGATCTGCAGACCTTCATCAGACCTCAGTTCTAATCTGGTCTGAGCTGAGAGTGACCCCGAGGCAAAAGCACCGGGAGGCTGAGATCACCTGTGCAGGGCCACCAGGTTCTCTGCCACTGGCACCCAATGATCAGCCCAAAACAAGCCTGGGAATTAAAAGCAGCAATGCAACAGAGAACAGCCCCAGCTCAAACTATCCTTGCAGCTCCTGCATTCGTCCTAGGGACAGCAGAAGGTTGTTAAGTCCAGGTCTATTCACCCTAAACTAGAAATAAAGATGGGTATTGCAGCTTCTTGGATAAAAGCAAACTGCCCTGGGCAAAGCTAACAAATAAAGGGAGGTTGAAGTTAACACACCACTGCCTTTCTACCAACTCTAGACCATCAAATGGCACAGATCAAACCTGAAGAGGAGCAGCAAGCACCCTGAGACACTGCTGCCACCTCCCTTCTGTGCACCCTGACCCGGGCAGCAGGCCAGCCCTGCAGGATTCCTTCATACTTGTTTTATAACCAAGAAGACACATAAACAGATAGCTGAAGAGGAGGGGCATCAGTTATTCTTGAAATTTGCCAGGGTACTCGTTTTGGCTGGCATAGAGTTAATTTCCCTCATATTAGCTTGTCAGGTGCTACACTTTGTATTTTGTATGAGAACAGTTTTGACAACCCAGGGATGCTTCAGCTTTGGCCTAGCAGTGCTTCCAGAGGGTCAGGGCTAGCCAGACCTCTGTGCTGCAAGAGCAGCTCCTCAGGCCCTGCTTTGCCTGGATGGCAAAGACACATGCTTGGACTTTATCAGAGACACTTCCAGGACCCCTGGGAGGGACACTGTCCAGTCTGTCCCACCAGCCCCACCACACACCCAAACCCAGTTGCAGTCAAATGACAAGCTGCTTGCTTCAGCATCCTGGGAGGATTCCATCCCTTCCTCTGCCTGTGCTCCTGATCCATCCCAGCCTGAATCCCTGTGTTCCTGCCTCCAGCTCCCAACTGCTCCTGACCCCAGGATTCCAGCCTGGACTTTCCCAGGGCTGCCCTGCAGCCTCGGGGGTGACCTGAGAGTTATTGGGGGAGAGGGGGGGGAACCTGGCATCAATTTTCCTGTCTATTTGTAGAGATTTATACAAATTTTTCCTATTTATCATTCCTGTTCCATTCAAGCTGGGTAGTTTAGCTTCCAACCTACAAGTCTCTCTCCTTTCTCTATCAGGGAGGGGGATTAATAGAGAGCATCTGGCACTCGGTTTAATTGCCGGGCCAGCGTTAAACCGGGTCACCAGCCACTGCCTGCCACCAGGACCCCAGCAGTGTCCCAGCTCCCGGTGGGACACCCGCAGCTGCGGTGCCTCCGGCGTGCGGGGCAGGGGCTGCCGGCCCAGGGTGCGGGAAGCAGCAGCTCCCAGGAGCTCAGGCACCGCCCGGCTCAGCCTCCGGCTCCCAAACCACGCACCCGGGCTGCCCCTCTGCCCTTCTCCCTGCCCCGCAGAGCCGCGGGGACTGTCCTGGCAGGGAAGGGGTGCAGGTTGGGGACACCATCGCAGGGCTCCCAGTGCCACCTAGTGGGGGACAAGAAGAGCTCGGGGGCCACCCAACCTGCAGCCCGCAGGCTGCTGAGTGCAGCAGACCCCCCCCCAGCCTCTCCCTACCCCCCCATCCCTGCATTCACCCCGGGTCCCACTCGCCGCCCTGCAGCAATGTGTCCTGCCAGCTCCATTCCCACATCCCGCTCATCCTGGGCCATGGAATTGCATGGGGTACCACCAGGGATGGGAGGGAGGAATTTGCTCCAGGTGCAGTTTGTAAATCACAGCAAGCAGAGTCCCAGCCACTCAGAGGGTTCCATCCTGCACCGGAGTGATGGGGTCAGGGATCCACAGCCCATGAGCTGCAGAGTCCTGGAAGCATTCGAGCCACTCTCATGAGAGGATGCTTCAAGGAACCCCCAAAAGTGGTACATCTCCTGAGGCACACACTGATGCTTGATGCAGTGTTTATCTGCAAATTATCCCTCATCTGTGCACATTAACTGGGACACACACAGCAGAACACATGGTGGGTACATCAGCCAAAGAAACCTCTGGCACAGCAAACAGCTCAGGGGGCTGCACAAGTTTTATTTTAGAGGCTTTCTCCCCCCAGAACAGAGCAGAGGTTCTGGGAGATGGAAATGGCAGATGGGGCCATAAAGATGCAGTACAGAGCTGGGTGAAAATGTTCACATGGGGAGGATAAAAATAAGTAACAAAAGCAATTTAACATGGGGGGAGAGGGATGGATTTGCAATCCTGGTGCACATGAACACGATCTTTCCTTCCATCTCTCCACCCAATAGGCAACAGTCAAGCTTTTAAGCCATATCTCCACTCATCTACAGCCATTTAATCGCCTGGCATTTTCTTACAATCCATCTGCATCCTCAGTCTCTTTCTATCTCACACATCCTCAGCCTGAAAACAATCCCAAGGATATTAAAAAGAAAACCATGACACCTTGTGGAACAGATGGAGTCTTCTCCAGATAAAGACACCCTCATAAATACCAGTGGTCTGCCCAGTGTAGGACAGAGAAAACAGACCAAGTAAGGCCCAAAATAACCCTGTTTCCAGTAGATGCCCCAGGTTCACCTACTGATCAAATGCAGCCCCTCTTTGCTCAGAGGATCAGCTACCAGATTTTTGTTGGCCTTAATCATGATTAAGC
The DNA here is from genome assembly GCA_038090715.1 of Florisuga fusca. Lineage (NCBI taxonomy): Eukaryota > Metazoa > Chordata > Aves > Apodiformes > Trochilidae > Florisuga > Florisuga fusca. Next base: position 1,829,421 of record JAAWXA010000054.1, read on the forward strand.
TGAGTGTCTCTAGGGAGTTTTTCCAGGAAACTCAAATCCCTGCAAAAATTAAATCAGCTGTAAGATGCTCAGTTATCCTCACAATCCACCCTGAAATCAAGGCTAAGGGTGAGGCTGGAAAAATCAGCCCCATCGTGGTGATGATCTCAGCTAGGCTGGATGACAAACTCTAATACAGGAGACAAGTCTAGAAATGGGGAGAGAGGAAACACATTCAAAAAGAGATGGCCAAAGAGTTCAAGACAAGAGGAAGGAAGGAGCTACCAAAAAGTCCTGTCATGAAGAAGGCCAGAATCATTGAATCATATAATGCTCTGGGTTGGGAAGGACCTTAAAGATGATCTAGTTCCAACCTCCCTGCCATGGGCGACCAGGGAGTAAGCAAGCTGATGGGTTGGGCACATCTCTCCAAGCATGAACCCAGTAAGAAGCCAGCTGGGGAGTTCAGGTGTGCCTGGAAAGACAAATGACATCCCCACGGGGTCCCACTCTCCTGAGCCCCTGCTCCCTAAGACAGCTACAGAAAAACCCTGCAGGATCCCAGTGAAACTCCAGCTGGTTCCCAAGCACTTCCCAGGGACTCATCTCATCTGCTCTCACATGGTGCAGCTGCCAGCCTGTTTTAAAACCAGCAGGATTTGGAACTGGTGTGGTGCAACAAGCTTCCTCCTAACTACATGTCCTCCAAGACCTGGCCTCTCCCCCCAGAGGAGCAAGGTCTGAAAGAAAGGAAAGAGATGGGGGCAAGCATCAGTCTCAAAGCTGAACCCCTCCAGATGCTCAGGTGACGATTTTAAGAGCCCTTACATGAGAAAAAGAATGGCTTGGGAACTTTCCCAGCTGAAAAGAATGGAAAGGCATCCTTGAAAGCTTTTCAAAGAGAAGTTGCTTATAAATATCTCTGAGATTAATGTTATTTCTGAGCAGCATGCTGAAACAAGCAGTGTACAGGCTGTCCCACCTTTCCCTCTGCAGTGCTGGGAACCTGCAGACAAAGAGCAGATCACCAAAACCTGAGGCTGATGTCCTACAAACCAACACTCTGCAAACTCACCACATCCCCAGAGGATCCTGGCAGACAACTTTACATTTATGTCTCCTACATACTGGCCATGAATTTGGACCACCAAAAAGGATAAATGCCAGCCCTTACCTCAGTACCTCTCTGCTCTGCAAGTCAGGGAAGCCTCACATCAGCACAAAGACATCACCTCAGACAACTTGTTGTTGACAATATTTTGTTCTTGCCCATTGAATACCAGGGACCTGGCACCAAGGTAGCCTCAGGTCATGGCTTTTTGGGTGTGAAGGCAAAGAAACACGAAGAAAACTGCAGCTCAGCTTGAACTATATTTTTTCTAAGCATCAGACACTCCCTATAATAATTAGATCCCTTAAATACACATGAAACTAGGGAAAACAACAGCCACAAGCTAAGATCACTGCACTCCATCAAAAAAGCTTTCATCTCTATGCAATGAATAAATATCTGATGTAACTACAGACAGGAATTTTTCATCAGTTGTCTGAGTATCAAACTCCCCTTTCAGACCCACTCTGATACAGCTCTCAGCAAATGCACTGATGGAAAACCACTGGCAACATCCACAAACGTGTCTAAAATCAAACATAAATCCAAAAGAGACTGATCCAAGGACCTACCATTCCACCTCCTCTTTCTATAGCAATGCCACCTTGCAAGCCTCAGCATCTCTGATAAAAATCCCTGTGGATTTTTATCACACAGCCTCACCATGGAAAGCACAAATGAGGCTTTTTTAAGGACAGGGTAGAGCTCGAAAGCTGAGTGGATATTCCCCAAATCCCTCAGACATCTTAAGGCTGAAGAAAAAAAATAAAATAAAATCCCAGAGCATCTCAGTGCAGCTTCTCCAAGTGTCTGGCCAAGAGACTCAGTCTGTACCCAAACCAACACCAGTAGCTGGTGGACAATATTCACCTCCAGGTTCCTCACTCAGCTGGAGCCAGAACCCAGGGATTTCATGTGCTCCCAGTCTCTGACTGCCGGGCAACACAAACAACTAAACAGGCTATTTCTGCACTAAAAATTGGCCTTTTGGGGGAAAGGCTGCCTCATATTGAGCAGCCCATATTGCCACCAGTTCATCAGGCTGAGATTTAAGGAAACCTGCTGGGAGATGACACAGATTGCTTCCTCCCTTGGGAGCTGGTGAGCACCATGGTCAGTGTGTGACTGGCAACCCCTGCAAAAAGAGTCCGCGATAGACCCAGCAGCTGAGAACTCTTCTTCCTCCACAGAGCAGGACCAAGCAGCTCTGCTTGCACCCCCATCCCACATCTTGCCCCCTCTCTTTATTCCTCAGAAATCCCAATAGGCCACGGCAGAGCAGCAGGGGGAGCAGGCAATGGGAGAGGGAATGTGCAGCTCTTCACACATCTCCTCTGCCTCCCATGTCAGAGACAGAGCCTGATCCCAGTGTGGATGGAACCATCTGCTCCATGTCTGGCAACTCCAGGCAGGCAAAGGGCAGGGAGGACTTCCACATGCAGCCACCTGTACCCTGGCAATTCCTGACTCTGCTGAGCAGCCAGAAGAGGGAAATTCTGGGGAGGGGGGAGGAGGAGGGGATAGGTCTGGACAGCCTGCCAGGATCACACCAAACAGTTCCAGTTTGATCCCCCACTTTCAAGGTCTCTGTTGAAAGACTCGGCCCTACAGGAGGCACTGGTGAGGGACTGTGTCCCCAAAGTGCCCAGGGTGCTGGAGCTAAGCAGTGTCCTTTTCCCACAGACACAGCAGGGGTTCAGCACCCCTGTTGCAGCTTGGGTTGAGATGCAGAAACGAGGCATGCAGGACCCCAGCCACACAGATCTCCAGTCCCTTTTCCATTCTAGCAGGGGGGATAGAGTGTCCCAGGCAACAGTCTCACCAGCACCATGACCACCTCAAGACCTATCCCAAAGCTCAGCTTGTCTCTGGAAAATGCTCCACTCTGAGCAGAACCTGCTACTGCTCCATCCAGGATGTCTCCCTTGATTTAACAGACCAAATCCTCAGGTTGTTCAAGTGACTTTGCACAAACACTACCAAGGGAAACCTCCCAAGTTACACCTGATGCTGCACCTGGCAGCAGGCAACTCTGAGCAGAGCCCTCCAGAAGATTCCCCACATCCCTCAGACATCTTAAGACTGAAAAAAAAAAATAAAATCCCAGAGAATCTCAGTGCACCCCCTATTCCCTAATTTGCAGATTCTTTACCCCTCTGAACAGGAGTTTAAGGAGCAGTTTCTTACCTGCTAGGAGCTCTTGAATGCCACCCAGAAGGGGATTGAGGACTGCTTCCAGGGAGGTATGGGGATCTCCTTTCAGGTCCCTGCACGTCCCAGTCTGAGGGCACAGCTCAGCACCCCTCTCAGGGGGCTGTGCTGAATCCCCCCAGGATCTCTTGCACTTCTCAGCACTGGTGCCCAGCTAAGAGGATCCAGCTTTTAACAGCTCCAGAGCAGCTTAAAGCTCTGGGTGAAAGTGGGGATCAAGAGGGCTGCAAAACCACTCTGCCCCAGCAAAAACCCTTGCAAGCCACCAGCCTGGTGTCCAGCCCCACCACTGGTCCAACTCAGCAGAGCTCTGCCTTTTATTAAGCCACTCATTAGCATCATTAGCTCATTAGCTGCAGCCTGGAGACCAAGAGAAGCAAAAACCACTTGTGGATGGCAGGTGGGAGAGAAATCAACAGGAAGCTGCAGCAAATTCTTGATGCTGCCCATCAGTGGCTTCCGTGCCCCTGGAAAATGATCCCGTGGGAAATTATTGGCAATCGTACAAGGAGCAGAAAATGGAGTTTTAGAAGAGGAAGTGTCAGCAGCTTTCCCTAAAGACATTGCTTGTAATTATTAAAATATATCTATTTATAGAGTCTGTTCTGAGTGTCCATATGGGCATGGCTACAAAGCAGAGAGCTGTGTGGCCTGCTGCTTCCTGTGGCAAACCAGAAAAAAACAGAACGCAAAAAAAAAAACCCAGAAAGCAAAAAAAAAGAAAACCAGAAAGCAAAAAAAAAGAAAACCAGAAAGCAAAAAAACAAACAAACATAAAAAAAAAAAAAAGGAAAACCCCACAAACCAAGCAAAATAAACAAAAAACCCAACAACATTGGTCTCTTGGTGTCAGTCCTGCCAAAGGAGAGTTGGGCTAGAAGTGATGGAATGAGCAGCACCAGACACACACCCCCCATCCCCGTTGGGGCCAAGCTGTTCCTATTTCCATGCCTTTGTCCAACTTAAGGAATCCTTCAACAACCCAAGGAGAGAGGGCTGTATCTCCTGAAACATACCCCAGTTGGTTCAGGCTGCAGCTCAGGACACGCAGGAGGCCCCACACTTGCTCCCAGGCTGTTCCTCCATCCCAGACCAGCTTCCCAGCTACAACAGAGGCCCCAGGAGATCCCACTCCACATACCTGGGCAGGATCTGCAGGAATGAGACAGCTCCGAGGGGAAAGCCACGTAGAGAGGAGTCAGGAGGAAGCCAAGGAGCAGCACCAAGGCTGACAGCTCCTCACCTCCTCCCCAGGGGGAAGAGAAGGGAGTACCACGGGGGGAATAAAAAGCCCTGCACTTGATTCCTAAATATCCCCTGACTTCACCTCATCAGCAGGTGGGAACAGGCTGGGATTTCCAGGTATGACTTTCAGCTGAGTCCCTTTCCCCCCTGAAGAGCCCCAGCTGAGTGTCCCTGTTCCCTCTCCACAGCACTGGCAGCGAGCAGATTCCCCCCGAGCAGGCAGCGCTGGTTCCAGAGGCCCATCACGGCCACTCTCAGTACCAGGTGCTGCCCGTTAGCCTTAACTAAGACCCAGGTGATGCCGCTCATGGTACTTCACTGGGACCTGAACAATTTTTAAGCACAGACCTGAAAAACAGCCGTTTAGCCCAGCTTGGGATGCCAGCCTTCACCCTCTCTGCCTTGGCTTCCCATCCCTGTTTTTCCAAGCCCCTGGGGAAAAGCCACGTCAGGCTCAGCCCAGCAATAGTAGGGGTGCTGGCAGAACTCATCATTTCCTCCCCAGCCGAGCTGGCACCACGTCAGAGCTGTCACCAGGTCCCTCCTGTCCCACTTTACTGCGACTGGATGTCACTACACAGGAGCGAGGGCCCCGGAGACTCTGGGACTAAGACACACAAGTTTTCTAGGACAGCATGTTCCAGTTGGGAGCTCCAAAGAGCATGTTGAATGCAGTGGAGACCCGGCTCCTGCCTGGGGGCACTTTGTGGCATCACCAAAGTCAACTTTAGGTCCCTGCTCTCTCTTGGCCACAGCAAACCCCTCCTGCAGAGCTCCTGGGCAGAGCTTGGTCCCTCTCAGGGATGCTCTCCCTACCCCAGACTCTCCACAAGGGAAAAACTCTGAAGGTTTTCACCATGGAGAAGCCATCTCGTGAAAATCCTTCCTTGCACCTTGAGCTGCCACAGCTCCCTGCCCTCCTGCAGCCCTGTGCCATGTAGAACAGACCTAGTCTGAGGTTCCCACAGCCTTCCCACACTTCCCTCAGGAAGCCCAGAGAGAAGTTTGCTCCTTTCCCAGCATCCACCATCTCCTGTGATGGGATTAGAAGGGCTGACTTAGCCTTCCCAGAAGAATACTTGTGGGGTTTGGGAGCTTTGCTGGCTTACAAGCACCACTGGACACTAAAGAAATGCTCATCCCAGTCCTAAGGCTCAGTGTTTACACCACTGAGCACCACGAGGGTGTTGCTGCTACTCCCTGGCAAAGCAGGCATTAAAACACAGCCACGCCAGCATGTTAACCTGCCAGAGGGTAACAGGAGCATCCACACTCACGATATTGCAGACTCCCTAACACTGTTTCAGAACAGCTCCTGGGCACAGTTGAAGAGCTGGCATGACCGAGAACCTTCACCCCCCTCTCTCAGTGGTTGTTTCAGTGGCATGGACACAGGCTGCATGTGCCAGAGATCAAGCTTGTATCAGTGCAGCCCGGGGAGTTTGAGAGGAGCTGTGGCAGATGTGCAGCACCTGGGCAGAGAGGAACAAGGGGTTATTTGCTCCAAGGATGGCAAACCAGAGATGCTGCAGACACACAGCAGAGCTGGTGTGCAGGAGAAACAAAACCTGCCTGCTGAGCAGCCCAGTTCCTTTATCTCCATCAAACAAAGCATTAAAAAATTAAGTAGATCCCATGAAATGCAGGTCAGCCCATCCCTCTCCCAACAGCAGGCAAACAACAGCCAGCTGGAGCTGGCTGCTAGCTGGGTGTGGGAATGTGTGTCGCAGCCTCAAATCCTTGCTCAGTGGAACCAGGCCTCAGCAGCTGGCAAATGCCCCTGACAAATGGCTGTCACCTTGGGGCTCTGTCAGAGACCCTGTGGCAGAGGGAGGCCAAGGCCCCTCAGCACTGAGCTTGGCACAAAATGCCCGTCAGGACCACGCTGGCTTCAGCCCTTCCTCCAAGGGAGCTTTTGCTTCATGACCTTGAGGTGAGCCAGACTGCCTGGCTGATCCTTCACAAAAATCAAAATCAAAAAAGTTTTCCCTCCCCTGTGTCTCCACCAGCTCTCCAACAAGCCCTTCTCTTCCTCTTCCTCTTCCTCTTCCTCTTCCTCTTCCTCTTCCTCTTCCTCTTCCTCTTCCTCACAGCTGCTGCCCCTGTCCTCATCCCTCCTGTCCTAGCATCTCCTCCCAGAGATGCTGCAGGAAGCAGAGACATTCCCAGTGCTAGGAGCAGAGCTCAGGACCACTTCCAGGCGGAGCTCCAGCCATTTCCCACCTGGCAGCAGGTCCCTAAGCCCTCCCTGCTCCATCCCCTATTGTTCCTGAGGAAAGCCCAGGACGTGGGACACCCACCCCACAGCTGCATGACTGAGCTGGGGTGACAGCCCCCTGGCACAGCCCAGCTGCATCCCAAATCCCTGCCTGCCAAGACCAACAGGCCCTGTGATTTCTGAGTGGGCACGTCCTGCCAGACACCACAGGGAGCTCAGAAACATCTCACTGACAGGCTGGGAGTTTGTTCCCTCTGGCAGGTAAAAAGCAGGCTGAGGGCAGCTGGAGAAGCTGTCAGCTTCCCACCCACCTGCCAGGTCCTTGGCTCCTGCCTGTGTTTTGCCAGACACTGCCATGTCCTGGCATCCTGGGAGCTGGGAAGTGAAACGGCTTCAACATCTCACCCCGACATCTCACCCCAGCTGCTGGGGCAGGGACACAGCCTGCCCAGGACCCAGCCAGGCCAGCAGGATGCTTTCCACTATTATTACCAACCAGAGGAGCTGGGATTTACACCATCTCTGCCCATCAACCTTGGCATCCCCTCCAGGCAATAAAGAGGGACAGACAATGTCTGAGAGACCCATCCCAGCACGGTGGGACACAGAGAGCATGGACACAGCTGGTGAGGGCTCTGGCTGTGCACTGTCTGAGCCTGGATTTGGCAGGGGACAGTGTGAGTGGCACCTGGGTACAATGCCAGCAGGTGAAGGATTTGCTGTGCCTGGTGGCAGAGCTCAAGGAAGAAGGGAGAGAAGAATGCTAAGAAGCTTTAGGGAAAGTGAGAAGGAAATTGCCTGGGGGAGTTGCACCCTTTTGACCCCAAAGGAGATGGTGAAGCCCCCCTGCCCCTCCTGCCCTCAGGCAGATGGAGCAAATCAAATAGATGGGGAGAAAAAAGTAGAGCTTTCCAGAGGTCCTTGAGTGGAGAGGTGAAAGAATCCCCTCCTGACTCCCATCACCCCTTAAAGAACACAGCCCTGCACCCAGGGTCCGGGAACCACAGGGGGAGTGGATCAAGGGTTGGAGTTGATGATCCCAGAGTTCCTTTCCAACCCGGATGAGTCTGATTCCATGATTCCTCTCTCCTGCTGCCTCCTGCCCCTCTGCCAGCACTGGAGGGACAAGGCTACACAGCAAAGCTTTGGGACAACAGACTCTGAGCTGCCACCGGTGGACACTGGTCCCCAGAGTAACCAGCCTATGATCTAACAACTGCAAACAAGATTTAACTCAGGTAAACCTTGGGTCAGACCCACAAACAGGGAAAATTTTGGGGTTCTCCTTGGTGCTAACCCAAAATAGTGCAGGACTGAGTGCTGGACACCCTCAGTCTGGGAGGAGATTTCCAGCATGCAGCAAAGACATTAGATACATCCTGGGATGTTTTCAATCATTTTCTGGTGGATGATCTTGGTCCATGTGCATTCTCAGGCTTGTCTCAGTCACCATAAAACTTCTACAATGAACAAAAAGATTTACATGTGGTCCCACCACTCTGAGCACTGGGATTTTAGAAGAAACCCTTGTGACCAGCCCCATCACCATCACAGCAACTCCTCTGGCATGTGCCTGGCCAACAAGCCCCTCTCTACAGCCCAAGTCCCCCTGACCTGAGCCAGGCCAGCCACCCTTACTGCATTTTCCTCCACCACCATAAATCCCTTCTAATTCCTTCTAAATCGTTGTCTCCATCAAAGCAGAGCTGGGATTAGTGCAGCCCCAGAGAGCAGGGACTGCAAGCAGAGTCCAGGCAGAGCTGGGCAGACCCTGCCTGTGGACCCCTCTGCCCCTGCCCTGATTTCATGGCTAATCCAAACCCATCACAAGCTGGGATTGGGGCCACCACAGAGGCTCCCATAGCATCAGCCTCCTCAGTCCCCTCCCAACCGTATCCACATTTTCTCCCCACCCCCACCCCATCCCCTCCACCGTTCTCCCCTCCTCTGGGAGACAAAAACTGCTCCTCTTGACCTCTCCCAGACCCATAGACCAGCACCTGCCAGCTCCCAGCCCCTCACTGCCTCTCCCTCAGGGGGATGAAGACAAGGCAGGAGTCTGGAGGCTTTGATGGGCTGTGATGCAGCATCTGCAGGCAGAGCTTGGGGCTCAGCCCTTCTGCTGGGGGAAAGCAGCAAGCCTCAGGACAGACTACTCCCCTGTGAAGACCTGGTCTTGCTCATATGGAAGGTGATGAGAGATGCTACAATGGCTCAGAAGTAACTCCTTCTTTACAGTCTAATCCCCAAGCCCTTGGTCCATCTCCAAAATCTTTCCCTCCTCCCCAGTGCTGCTGGAGCCTCCTCCCTCACTACCTCCAGCAGGACCACAGGAGCAAATCTTTCCCTCTGACAGGGGAACAACAACAAAGAACAGCCCAAAATGCACAGTGGTACGTACAGTCATCCCTGACAGTCCCATGACTCCAGGAGCTGGAGATTCACAGGCAGAGCTTATTTCTTGGTGACAGCAAAATCAGTCTGATGAGAGCAGGTAAGATGCTGGATTAGCTCTCCTTCTCACTCCTGAGCACAGGAAGGGTTGGGTCCTCAGGTGGAGGACAAGATGAACCCCAACTCCAGGAGGAGCCTCAGGTTTGGTGATGGGCAAGTGCAGCATCCCAGAGGGCTGGAGCCTGGAGGACTCAGCTGCACCCAGGGGTGCCCAGGGATAGTTGGAAAAGGTGCCCTTCCTCTCAGGAATGTTGATCCTGACCAGAAGACCACTGTGCATGGAGGAGTTAGTGATGCCTTCCTGACCTGAGGAGACCACTGCCAGGGCTGGGCTGGGCATTTCTTGCCTTTTGGGCTGTGCTCTGCCACACCAACCCCATAGACACAAAGCAGCCCTGGCCAGCTGAGGACAGCAGAGGAATGCATGGGCAGCTCTGGTTCCAGCCCACCAAGCCCAGCCAGGCCAGGCCTCCATCTGGCTGGGCAGCAAGGAGCTCTTCAGATACCATCCTTTAGGAACAGAGTTGGTTTAGTGGAAGAAAATTGTCTGGAATGTCCAGAAGGGAGAGCTTCTGGCCATGGGGTCTTCGAGGAGCTATGGGGGAGTCCTCTCCAGAGTCTGGATGGTGCTGCACAGACACAGGGTGCTCAGCACCTGAAGAGATGTAAGGTTTACTTCCTAGATACACTTCTTAGAATCATAGAATCATAGAATTAGCTGGGTTGGAAGGGACCTCAGAGATCATCAAGTCCAACCCTTATTCTGCCCTGTTAGAACTGCTCTTGGGTCGAGGCAGTTAATGTTGGGATTTTTATATTGCCTGGTGCAGGGGACACAGAGGGCCCAGGCAGACAGGACCAGTGGCTGGAGGCACCTGGAGTGTGAAGGGGGCAGGGGGAACACAAAGGGGAGAGCTGCAGTCCCTGAGCCAAACCTCCCCCCAGCACACTTCACAGCACCCAGTCCCGGGTGTTGCTCTCCCTTCCCCTGGTGTGGCCACTCCAGACACAGGCACAAAGGAGCCAGGATCCCAGCCAGGATGTCCTGGCCCATGCCTGGACCACTCTGTGCTCATTGGCCAGCCCTCTGCTTAGCAACCACCAATCCCCAGAGCTTATTTGCTGGCTACTGGGTAGGAAGATGCTGGGATTTCTTCCCCCCTCCTCCCCCCCCCNCTGGTTTTTGCAGTGCCAGCCAGCCCTGATGCAGCTCAGCTCCCCAAGGAGCACCTCAGCCATTCCCCCTCCCTCCCCAGTCTCCTTCACTGATGATTTCTGCCTCCAAAGGAAGCCTCTGGCATAACCACAGGGACAGACACAAACTTCCTTCCCCAGGGCCCCTGCTCCAGGAGAGGAGCATCCCAGCACCACCCCCGCATCTCCTCAGCCTGCAGCTTCCACTGCAGCATGATGTGTCCCCAAGGCAGATGAGAGCACAGATCTGGGGAGAAATAACCTCCCTCACTAAGCCTCAAGGATGTTACAGCTTGTGGGGAGTTTACCACCTCCCACTGGGATCAGGGACACCCATGGGTGACAGCAGCCAGGGCTTCACCTACTGCAACAACTGCATCCCCAGCCAGGCTCCAGATGAGCATCCCCCCCCCTGCACCAAAAACAGGGGAAAACAATGTGACTGCAAACCATGGCTTGCAAAAAACAAAACAACTGAGCCTTTCCTTGTCACTCTTACAGATGGAAACTGCGGAGGAGAGAAGCAGGATCCAGTGGAAATCCAGAGCAAGGAACCCGGGGAAAGAAATTGCTGCAGATCCTGCCCATCTCGTGGGGCCAGCACCAAACCATCAGGCCTGGCTGCAACTGAGAGACCTGAACATCCTCAGAAAGATCAAGCTGAGGCCTAAATGACTTCACAATTCTGCCTGCTTCCTGCCAAGGAGTGGAGAGGCTGAGCAGGCTCACTTAGGAGGGGAGGCAGGCCAGCAGGAGAGGCGGGATGCACTTCGGTGGATTTCATCTCACAGCAGCCACGTGAAAGTGGGGAAGAGCTTAGAAAAGAGTTAGACAAGGGAGTACATCCCTCTTGGCCTGTCAGTCGGGCACACAGGCACAAAATGGCCCTGGCATGGTCATGTGAAGGACACGTGTTGGGATCTGTCCCTGTGGATGTGTGGTGAGCATCCCTGCAAAGCACAGGAGTGGTTACCCCCCAGGTAACCCTTGTCTGCTGGGGCAGGGAAATGAGTCCACTACTGCCTCAGCCCTCAAATCCTTGGCCTGCATGGTGAATTCATGGGTGAATGCAGGCTCCAGACCTTCTGCCCTGCTGCAGGGTCCCAGAGCAGAGTGCTGAGGAGCACGTTGCTGTCAAAGCCTCTGAGAGACTGCTGGGATCTGCTCTCCCTGCCAGGCTCATCCTGGGCTGACAGCAGAACCCCTGAGCAATGCCTGAGCTCAGAGCTCCAAGGTCTCACACTCCCCATGGCCTGGTTTCCCCAGGCAGGCTCCCACAGCCACATCCACTGATGGCAGGACAAGGATACAGCCCTCAACACACCCAGATCTGTGCTCAGGGTTCCCTGGGATGGGTCAGGATGTGAAGAAGCATCCTAGGGTGACTGGGAGCTGATCCACAAGACAGAAGCAGAACAGAGGAGGCTGGACCAGCCTTGGCTGTCAGCAGATTGCCAGCAAGGAGAGGTTGAGATTTACAGGGGTCAGACCTAAGCTGAAGCTTCCACTCTCCTTTCTCACCATAGAATATCCCAGAATGGGACTGGTTTGGGTTGAAAGAGACCTTAAAGATCATGTAGTTCCCCCCTCCTGCCATGAGCATGGATGCCTCCAACTAGACCAGGGTGCTCCAAGCCCCATCCAACCTCTCCAGGTCTTGCCCAGTCCCATTGGGGCATTTGCTCTCATGAGTTCAGCTCCAGCAGCTGAAGCTAGAGCTCACCTCAGCCACCTGGCTGATGCTTCTGTATTTTAACCAGAAAACTCACGGTGACTTTTAAGGCCCCTGTGCCTGTGTACCTTGCTGCTCTCAGAGCTCAGCAGCCACCACCACACGGTGGCCCAGGCTCCCCGAAGCCTCTGTTGCCTTATTAGCAGAGCCTCCCCCACTTGGGATTTATTTTCCATCCAGAATTTAAGCTGAATTTATCTATTAACTAAAGACTATTAGTGCCAAAAATAAGTGGAATGCCACTTGCTCAGCAACACAGGCCTTACCAGGGCCCACGTGGCACAGCCAGCCCACCCAATGGCAGCCCCAGAGAGGCTTTTTATAGCCACCCACGGCTGATGGAGTGCAAGGGATGCTTGGCTTGCTGCAAGCTTTGCTCTGCAAGCCTCTGATTGCAGGGGGGGGGGAGGGAAATGTCCCCACATCCACGGGCAGGAGGCACGGTTCCCCCCTCTCTGCTGGCTGGGGAAGCAGCCAGAGGGAACTAGAAAGGGTTTCTGAAGAGGCTGAGGCAGAGCTGCCTCATTTCCTCCTGGAAAACAACCCTGCAGGCACAGCACCCAGCTCCTGACACCCAGCAGCCCAGCATGGGCTGGCAGCACCAGGGGTCCCTGATGTCCTCCTGAGGGAGGAAAAAGTTCACCAGAACTTCAGCTTCCTGCCTGATGGCTACTGGGTAGGAAGATGCTCTGGCTGGTGGAGGCTCCTCTGGTTTCCAGCTTGTGCTCAGGGTATTTTTTCCATTGAGCAGAACTTGCCCCCCATTTCCCCCCTCCCAGCACCCAGCTGGCTCTGCTAGCAGGAGGGTGACACTGGTGTGACTCTGAAGGCTTCTCCAAGGGCTCTGACCAGTCTCCACTGCCAGGGATGGGAAACCCCAGCAGCAGCCCCAGCAAGACCACTGCCAGCAGCCCCCAGAATCCCAGAGAGAAGTGGAAGGAGGTTGGCAGCCCTCAGGGACCAAGACAACCCCAGTTGCCCACTTGCCATGGCCTCTTCCCTCTCACTGCTCCCTCTCCTCCTCCCCTCTGAGAGGTGGGACAGAGGGTCCCTCGGGGACCTTTTGCCAAGCCAGGTTCAGGTGCTGGGACAGGCAGCAGCCAGGCTGGGTTTGCAGGTCTGAGAGCTCTTTGGAAAGGAAGCCTTGGCCATGCTGGGCTGGAAAGAGGTTGCTGGGGCTGCAAGAACCAAGCTTTGGGCCAAAGGAGCACCTAGGAAAAGAAATCCCAACAGGCTGGCAGAGCCCCGGCAGGGCTGGGGAAGGCACAGCCCATCTGCACAAACCAGTCTTGGTCCAGCAGCTGCTTTCAGAGATCTGAACAGCAGCTTTAGGCCACTGGCTGGACCAGAAGCTGCAGGCTGGTTGCCTCAGGAGATGGGACACTGGCACAAGCATCACTGTGCCCGCAGTCCCAGCACAAGTAGGAGCCAATGGCATGGATGCAGAAGAGCTCACCTGGGTGTCCTTGCACATCCTTTTGACAGCAGGAGAAAGTTCTCTCTCCCATGAGGCTGAACAGGCTGCCCCTTCCCAGCCCTCACTCTGAAGGGATGAGGAACAGAGACCCCAGCCAAGGCCAGAGGGAGCAGCAGACACAAAGCTGCCTGGCTCCACTGCTCCTCTTTGATGGGAAAACCTCCATGGAATGCACCAGGAGGGAGGTGGGAGACCCCCAGCCAGAGTTCTGGCCCCAGCTGCCTCCTTGGCCAAGGCTCTGTGTCACCCTGTAACACAGACCCTAACAACAGCCCAACACACCCCTACACACCAGGACTTACATATCCACCAAGTTCCCATCTAGCTCCAGGCTTTCACTTACAGGCAACTGGGCAAGATGTCCTGGGCATTCCAAAACCAGCCACAGAGTGGCTGAGGTTGGGGGATGTTTGGAAGCCAGCTCATCCAACCCCTTGCTCACCTAGGGCCACCCAAAACAGTTTGCCAAGGACCACGTCCAAGATGGCTCTTGAATACCTCCAAGGATGGAGCCCCCACAGCCTCCCCGGGCAACCTGTGCCAGTGCTCAGTCACCTCACAGTGAAAAAAAAGCATTTTGTGGTGTTTAGAGGAAACCTTCTGTGTTTCTGTTCGTGCCCAGCATTTCCTGTCCTGTCACTGGACAGCACTGAGAAGAGCCTGGCTCCATCCTCCCTGCATCCTTCTTCCCTCAGGGATTTGCATCCATTGGAAAGACCCACCTGAGCCTTCCCTTCTCCATGTGGAACACTCCCAGCTCTCTCTGCCTGTCCTCCCAAGAGCTGCTGGAGGCTCTTCCCCCTGTCTGTGGCTCTTCACTGGTCTCTCTGCAGCCTGTCCCTGTGTCTCCTGTGCTGGGCAGCTCAGCACACAGCTCTCCAGCTCAATGCTGAGCACATGCTCAACTGGTTGTCCAGGAGGACTCCCAGGGCCTTTTCAGCCAAGCAGCTTTCCTGCCCCTGGGCAGTACTGGCACTAAGGGTTGTTCCTCTCCAAGTACAGGACTTTGAACTTCTCCTTCATGCTTCATGAGTTCATTCCTGCAGCCTGGTGAGGTCCCTCTGGACAGCAGCCTCTCCCCTGAGGTTGGTGTTTGCTGCAGATTCCATGAGGATACACTCTGTCCCCCTCCTCCAGGTGGTTAATGAAGATGTTCAAGAGGACACGGACCCCTGGGATACACTCCTGGTTGTCAGCCTCCACGGACAGACTTTGTTCCCCTGACCACCCTCTGGTCCTTGGCCATTCAGCCAGTTTTCAGTCCAGCTCTTCCCATCTGCTCATCCAGCCCATACATCAACAACTTATTTGTGAGGATCTGACTGGAGACAGAGTCACAGTCCAAGTAGAAAACACCCACTAGTCTCCACTCATCTCCCCAGCCTCTCATTGCAGCACAGAAGGTGATCAGGTTGCACCAAATGGACTTCCTTCAGGAAGTCTTTTGTGACTTTTCACCTCCCAAATCATCCAACTTCCTTCAAAAATGCTTCTGACTCACCAGCAACCCCCT
This sequence comes from Florisuga fusca, assembly GCA_038090715.1. Taxonomy (NCBI): domain Eukaryota; kingdom Metazoa; phylum Chordata; class Aves; order Apodiformes; family Trochilidae; genus Florisuga; species Florisuga fusca. The sequence continues at coordinate 1,844,555 of JAAWXA010000054.1, forward strand.
GCAAGGGTGAGACCTAGAAGGGATGCTGAGACCTAGAAGGGATGCTGAGACCTAGAAGGGATGCTGAGACTCAGAAGGGATGCTGAGACCTAGAAGGGATGCTGAGAGTCTTTCCAAGCAGGCAGGGCCAACCTGTGTGTCCTGTATATGCAGTAGCACCAGACAACCTCATACTTCTCACCCAAGTACTGAAGTTCCAGTAAGTTCCCTCCAAAATAAGAAGTCTAGGTGGAAATAAAAAAGGTCATTGAAACACCTCCAAGGTTTTAGGCAGGGCAGAGCCACAGAGAAAGGAACCAAAGGCATCATTAAAACATTTGAGGGTTTTCTTAGCTCTACTGCAATTAGCACTGTGAAAGCTGAGGATGTATGATAGAGAAGAGCGTGTGTAGGAGGGAGGAGAGGAGAAAGGAGGGAAAGAGAAAGACAACAGCAGCATGGAAGGAAATTCAACGCTGCCAAGTGAAAGCCACTTGTGAAAGGCAGAATTTGCTTCCTTGCAGAAGGGAAGGGGTTCCCATGTCATTTGATACCCAGAGAAAGAGAAAAAAACACATTATTTTGAAGAACACTGGCCATAAATGTAAGAATTCAAGGAAGAGGGTTTCCCTCAGATGCTGCAGCCAGGACATCACCCCTGTGTCTGCCCTTCCCCTGCCCTCAACAAAAGATGAGGAAACCTTGCTGGAAGGTGGGTGTCTGGAACAGCAAAGATCTCCAGGTCCCACTTTCTGGGCAAGTTTCTGTCCCAGAAAAATAGACAGGTTTTCCACAGGCTCCACACAGGCTCAGGTCCTGAGCATCACCAGTATGAGGGCAGCTCCTGCACTGGTCCTGAGCATCACCAGTATGAGGGCAGCTCCTGCACTGGTCCTGCAGCCCCCATGGATGCCTTGGGACTGGCTGCTGCAGGAAAGGCACAGCCAGCCTTGGGGTGGGAGGGCCTCAGAGGGTCACAGTTTCCAAACAGCACCTCCCCATGAGCACATCTGCCCTTCTGAATCCAGAACCCTCCACACGTACCTAGGAGTTGGATTTGATGATCTTAGAGGTCTTTTCCAACCTTAATGATCCTGCTTTGGGAGTTACCTGCTCCTGGATGCTTTAACATCTCAAGATGAGGTCTGAAGGTCTCAGCAGCCATCAACAATTTCAAAGTTCACTGCAGAAAGGCACTTTCCCTCCCTGCCCAAAGAAGCCTCCAGAGCCACCTTCCTGCTGTAGTTTTATTCGTGGTTACCAGTTTGATTCCAGTGCTGGCACACACCTTCTTGGCAAATTCAGCTGTTGTTTTGTGTTTTTTTTTTCTGCAGGTGTAGCAACCCCGTGGGACAGATTTCCTCCCCTTCCTCGCACCAGCCCTGTCCTGGGGTGACACTTCTGGTCTCTGTGGTTTTGTTCTGGTGAGGTGGAGCAGAAGGCAACTCAGCCCACAGTGCCTGGGAAGGAAGGAGAGGCCTGAGACCTTCTGTGACCTGAGACAGGAGGGCTCCCAGCTGGCTGTCTCAGCACAGGCAGGGAGTGCTGTTGTCTTTCCTCTCCCCAGGGAGAGCCTGCAGAAACCAACACTCCCACCAACCCTGCCCTGCCCGGGTTTGGGTCACCTCCCAGCACCAGCATCCCAGAGGGCTGGGAAATGGGCTCTGGTGGCAACTCTCGGGATCATTTCAAGCCAGAAAACACAGCCCCAACCTCTCAGCTCCCTGCAGCAGCTCCAGATTTGCAGAAGTTTGCAAGCATCAGCAGAGCAGGGACTGGTCCTGCCTCCCCCTCCATCCCCGTGTGCTCAGCCCTCTAACAGCTTGGAAAAGCCTCTCTCCACACCATCAGGCAACATCAAGTGCCCTGGGGGATCCATGCTTGCTGCCAACACTTCCAGCTAGTTCTGAGCACCAGAAAAACAGCCTGGATGCCAGAAGCCTGCGTGTCACCAGGCAATGGACTGACAGAAATTGTCTCTTCACACCTCCCAGCTCCCCCGCGCAGATGGAGAGGGACAGCAAGTTTGTCTCTTTGTGGGTCTGTCACAAAGCTGGGCTTGGCTGAGAAATCATAGGATCATAAAAATTTAGGGGTTGGAAGGGACCTCAAAAGATCCTGGAGTCCAACCCCCCCCTGCCAGAGCAGGGTGACCTCCAGCAGGTCCCACAGGGACACATCCAGGGGGATTCTGAATGTCTCCAGGGAAGGAGACTCCACAACCCCCTGGGCCAGGGCTCCCTCACCCTCACAGTGAAAAAATTCTTCCTAATATTTATATGGAACCTCCTATGTTCCAGTTTATACAATTGCCCCTTGTCCTGTTGTTGGTCACCCCTGAGAAAAGCTTCACTCTGTCCTCCTGGCACTCACCCCTTACAGATTTATAAACACTGCTGAGGTTACCTGTTAATATCACCTGTTATCATGTTAATAAATAAATAAATAATGAATGATAATAAATAAATAATAATAATAATAAATAAATGTTCAGAGCTAGGTGGCCACCCAGGGAGAGTCTACATGCTGCAGGTAAGTCCCTTGTGGTTCAGTTCCAGGAACAAACCACAGCTCCTCCAAACACCCTCCAGGACTCCTCCAAACACCCTCCAGGACTCCTCCAAACACCCTCCAGGGCTCCTCCAAACACCCTCTCAGGTCCTCCCAGCTGCCCAAGGACCCCAGCAGGGTCTGCCTCCTTTCCAGGAGGGACTGTGCCCTCCAGGGAGGACCACTTGGCAGCAGAGACAGCCCTGCCCCCAGGGGTTGAGCTGCTCTGAGGTTCATCAGTGAGAAGCCCTGGAGGCTGGCCAGGGTTTCGTGGCCTTTTTTGCTGGGTGCCAGCCCTGACACACAGATGGGAACCCAGCACACCACCAGCTTCACCTGCCCCCCAGCAGAGACTGCAAAGCAGCATCCTTCCTGAACCACACTGAGGCAATGCTAAGCAGCTTTCCTGTGACCCGTGGCACAGATGGGAACTGAACCAAAGCTCCCAGAGCAGCCCCCCTTGCTGGCAAGGGTTTCCCATAAAAACCCCTCCACAGTGAGTGTGACCTGCCCCCCCCTGCTCTGACCCTGCACTGGAATGGGCCAGGTTCTCCCTAAAAAGTTCCTTCTCTGGAGCGTGCTCCGGGTATGATCAAGCAGCCAACAATGAAAGGAGAAATGTGTCCCTGTCCCCCTGCAGAGCCCACCCCTCCTGGGGACAGACCCCCAGCACAGCCTCAGCCCCACGCTGTGCCTCTCCCCACCACAGCCAGGAGGCACCTGGACACCAGGCACCTGGGGACATGCAGACTCAGCCCCTGCAGCCCAACCACACTGTGCACCCAGACAGGGCCTCCAGGAGCTCCCATGGCCCCAGCAGCACCTGGCAAAAAAAGGTGCTCCTTTGGGTGGCCTGCTGCTTCCTAGTTCTTGGAGGTATAGAAGAATTTCTAAATTCCATCCAAACCATCTTACAACTGCTGCTGTGGTCTACCCAAAAACCTCAGGGCCTTTCCCAGCACCTCACCTGCACCTGATCCTCCCAAGCTCACCTGAACATCTCAGCCCTTCTGAGTTCTCCCCTCCTCACTGGAGAGCCCATTTGGGCTCTGGGACACCGTCACTCATGGGGGCTCCTACACTGTTTGCCTTGGGCTGCAGTCACTGTTCTGCCTGAATGTCCAGGGAACAACACCAGCCACCCTACAGACCCAGCCTCTTGTGTCCCCCATGCCAGGAAGAGCAGCTGGAATCACTGACCTAGGAAGAAGCCATGCCAGAGAAGAGTGCTGCCTCTGTACCACACCCCTGCATCCCCATTTGCTGACATTTCAGGCATCTTTCTGACAGTGTTGAGTATCAGGGCAGCTCTAGGGTGGTTGGACACTACTTTGCTACCTTCCACATCTGCCTGGGGCCCAGCAGCACTGCTGGAGTCCAGAGCTGGGGGTGTGATGCTGGAATGGGCACTGCCTCCTCCTGCCAAGCCAGCCGGGAGCCGCAGGAAGGACCTGGCATGGAAACTCCTTCAGCTCCTTTTTGCTGCCTCAGCTCTGCGGATCTGGGGAGGTGCCTGTGGGACTCTCCAGCACTGTAAGAAAGGGTCTCCATGTCTTCTCACTCCCATAAGCTAGCACTCCACCATGCCAGGTCCCCCCAGACCAGGAATCTCCTCTGCATTCCAGCACAGGACACAAGGGTGCAGCTGCCAGGGCAGGTGGCAAGTGTCCCACAGCCCCAGGAGAAGATACCCTGATGGTCCCTAGGTCACCCCTGCCTCCCCTGGCAGCTGCCCAGCAGCACAAGAGACAAGCTGGAAGCCAGGATGGGACAACAGCTCCTTCTCCCAGCAGGGATAAGGGGGAAGGTGGCTGAACCTCCAAATGGCAGGGATGCTGGACCTCCAGCAGCAGCTGCCAGCCCGGCTCAAGGGGACACACAGCCACTCAAGTCCCCTTTCCTCTGCACCAAGCCATGCAGAAGGGCAGCTGGAGAAGACCAGGGGTGGAGGTGGGGAGGAGGGAACACCCAGAGCAGCAAGCCCAGCCCAAAGCCAGAGGCACTCCTTCCCACCATTGCTGTTACTGCCCACTGGGACCCAGCAGCCCTGCCAGTCCACTTCTATTCCACATTGTATGCTAGAGAACGTGCTCCTGATCATCTTCCACACACCTCAGCATGCTGGGAAAGCCCCATGACTCTGGTGGAGGCTGACAGAAGAGGCCATGCCTGATGCTGAGCTGAGCCAAGGAGCTCCAGCGGATGGGGCAGCAGCAGGCAGCCAGGGTCTGGCAGGGACAGCTCAGCACTCAGGGCTGGGGCACTCCTGCCAACTTTGAGACAGCCCAGAAAGCAGAGCTAATTCCAGTTCCCACCCTCCTGCCAAGCCATCTGCCTGCCCTGAGACCACCGAGCAGATCCTGGATGTCATCACCACTGAGGCATTGCGGGAGGGGGATGAGTGCTGATTGATTAGCAGGAATGCAAATACCTGCCTGCCGACCTCACATTGGCAGGACCCGACTACCTCTCCCGCTAAATAGTACATCATGTCCTTCCCCAGGCTCTGCAAAGCCTTCCCAAACTCCTCACCCCTTCCACAAGCCATCAGGCACAGCACTGCCCATCCAGACCCCTTCAGGAAAACCATCGTGTCCAAGATCTGCTCTCCTTCATCCCTGGGGCCCTGCTCCTGCCTGCAGATCCCACAGTCTCATTTCCAGCACCTGAACCCCCTGGGAAGGATCTTCTGGAATCCTCCTCATCATTAACAGGGCAAAGAAGAGTCCTCTCACAGCAGGACAGGGGGAGAGTGGGGGTCAGCAGGCTGGAAGCAGGGCACCCTGTCCTGAGCATGGCACCTCCTCAATCAGCAAGCCTCTCTGTCCCCTCCTGAAGAGAAAGAGATGCTGCACCCAGACAACAGCCACCTCCAAGAGGCCACCAACTACCAGGCAATCCTGCAACACCAGCTCTGGCCAAGGATGAGCCCAGCTGCCCTTCTGGCACTGTCCTTCTAAAGACAACGTGGCATGGGGCAGGTGGAGGGACCACTGAGAGCCACTGTGGCCATGAACCCAGCCAAAAGAGCTTAAAGGACTGCCTTGGCCAGGGAGACATTCTGTGAGCAGAAACTCCTTGTCCCTGGGCTACATTATCAGGCAGCAGAGTGGGAAAGGACATGAGCATCTACCTAGTGCCAAGCCTCAGGCCTTCTGAGCAGGCTCTCTTGCCTGCCTGCAGGAGGGTCACCCGTACCAGGGTCACTCTTGATGGGTGTCTGCCCAACCTGTTGTAAAAACACTCTGCTCTCCCCCAGATCCAGATAGGCTTCCAGGGAGAAGGGTATAATTCCTTGCAGGGGGGCAGACACCTCTGGTTTGCAGTTCCCACAGCCTTGGCAGGACTGTTGCCATCTCCTGCCTTCTTTTCTGCACACAAGTTCTTCCCAGCAGCCCACCCAGCTCCATCCTCAGGTGCCACACCAGCTGGGGCCACGCTCAGCCCATGCCACCACTACGAGCCCCAGCCCAGTTGCAACCCTTGATTCATACTGGGGAGCACTCCTAGGACATCACCCACTGGTCATGGCTTGGACTGCAGAGATACCTGAAGGGACCAATTGCTTGAGGTAAGACCCTGAGAGAGGAAAGACAAGAAGACCAGAGAAGATTCCCTGACCCAGGCAATCAGCTAGCAAGGCCAAGGCATGGCTACAAGCTCAGCAAGAGCTGGATGACCCGCACATGTCCCAGACAAGAAACCCCCACTCAGCTGAACACCAGTGCCCTTGGGCTCCAGGGCAACATCTGCTGTCCCCCTCCAACCACCGAATCTCTTATTTCCTCATTTCCTTTTTCTTCCCTAATCCAGACTCCCCCTCTCCCCTGAACAGCCCCGGTGCTTTCTGCTCTAACTTCATGCAAAACTTCTCCCCCATTCCTCTGAGCACATTCCTCCCCTTACCTGCCCAGAGCTGCACCAATTCTTTGTATCAAATCATCTACTCCCCTTCAGTACCCCGTGTCCTGGAGGACCTCATGTTTTCCTCCTCCAGACTTGTCACCCTCTTATCCGGGACAGAGCTGGAGCATGGGGATTAAATGAAAGCAGTTTTCCCTGACCCTTCTGGCTGCGTGGTGCAGCACTGAGCTGCAGCAGCCCAGCCCAGGGAGCAGAGTCATTCAGCAGAGACTGAGCAGCACAGTGATTCATCTTCCTCTTGATCTTTAGCCTACCCTTGCAGAACCAACACTCTGTGCCCAAAATCTCTGCCAGTCGGCAAACCTCAAACACACACACACCTGAGAAGGCAAGTGCTGAGAGGTGCTGGCAACCTTCAGGGCTTTGGCTGCTGCCCACCCACCCACCTAGTTCAGCAGGGGAGCAGATGGAAGTTGCCAGGGAGATGCTGAGATCCCCCCAGTGTGCACATCAGCCCCTGCAGAGGACAGGCATCCTCTGCCACCTGCACCAGACAGAGGCCACCTCCCCAGGGAGCAGAGCAGAGCCTTCTCCTGCAGACAGCACTGTTTGGAGATGGAAGAGTGGGCCAGCAGTCTGGGAGGGGGTGAGCTCACATCCTGGCTGCCTGGAGGGAAGCGGAATGACCAACAGCAGCCCAGTGCCCACCAGCACCACCAGCACTGTCCATGCTGCTGGCACCAGCAGGCAGAGGAGGACTGGGAGCAGCTGCCAGATGGCCTCAGCACCTCCCAGCTCAGCAGAGGCACTTCATCACTTCCCAGCACTTTAATGCTCAGGCTCCTCTGCAGTGAGAATCCCTCGGACAGCCCAAGTCTCCCCCAGGCTGGCAGCCCTGCAAACCTGCTGCCCACCACGGATGGGTCCCCTGAAGCTCCCTGGGGCCAGGCACACTGCTCAACAACCCCCCAACCTCCTCTTTCTCCTGCCCTGCCTGTCTCAGGCTTCCCATCCTGCTGGGGAAGCCCAGGAATGGCTGCAGGACTCTCCTCTGCACTCAGCAGGGTCACTCAGGAGGGGAAATGAAGGCACCAGCACCCAGTGCCCATGACCTGGCAAAGCAGCAGCTGCTCCTCCTGGGAGCTGTGCTACCCTGCTCATGGGAACCAGCAACCCCCCCCAGCAGTACAGGACCAAGCCTGATCTCTCCAGGGGCTTTGCAGGAGATTTTGGGGTGGGCCAAATGCTTTCAGGCTCGAGGTCCTGGTGACCATTGGTGCATTTGCCTTATCCAGCCCAGCTGGGGCTGAACATGGCTCCCTTTCTGCCCTGCTGATGGAGTTTATTGCCTCTGTGCTCCCAAGCATGCACCAGTTCCTGATCCAGATCCAAACCCAAGTCAAGGTGTTGCCTGTGATTTAGAAAGGGCATCATGCTTCAGGGCCCCTGCCTGAGGGTTATGAGCCAACAGAGCATAAAGACAGTGACTGAGCAGCAGCCAGTGTCCAGAGGCTCTGCATGGAGTGGCCCTGGAAATACAACCCAGCACTGCTGGGGGCAGGCAGGAGACTTCTGCATCTCCTCTCACCCACAGAGAACCTCGGGGAGATGCTTTATTTAGTCAAACATTTATGAAAGGGGGACTGGGAAATGAAGCCAGGCTTTGCTACAGGCACGGCTCGCCTGAAGTCCCCCAGACCTGCCACCACCAGCCAAGCCAAGTTCCAGTTGCCAGTTCCCCATGGTGGCTGGTTCAGCTGGAAGACAAGGAGCCAGGGGGACCCAGCCCCAAATCCTGTGTGCCAGCTACCCCGGAGCAGGGAGCACCCAGAACCATGCTGCCCTTGAGGGGGGTAGAAGCTTCCTGCAGCCAAGTGACTCTTCCCCATCTGCAGAAACTCAAGGATACAAGTTTTCACTCTTCTGCGAACCCAAGGAAGTGTGATTTTCTGAGGGTGGTGAGAAATAGCTTCAGACAGCTCTAATTAGCAGGGCAGCACGTGAGAAAATTCCAGCTTGGCTGCTCCCTGTTCCCACAGCTGTCCTGGGATGAACGGGGAGCACTGGTATCAGTGGCCAGAGCCCACCCACACCCTTCCCCTGGGTCTGCCTGGCTGGGAGCAAGCCCGATGATTTGCAGGACAGCAGAGAGGGATATTTGTGCATCAGCTGCTGGTCCAAAGCTGTCAGTGCTATTTCAGGCAGCAACACCTACACTGTAATCCAGAGGGCTGTACTTCCCCGCGGGCACTTCGAAATCAGGCCTCCCTCCTCTCCTCTCCTCACAGCCTGCCTGTAACTAACGTGGCTCCCAGAACCCAGAGATAAAGAGGATCCCACCCCACGTGGCCACCGAGCCCCACGCCACAGCCCCAGCCCACTCCTGGTTCCCACCGAGACCAACGCACCTTCCAAATGGGAAAAAAATAAATAAATAAAAAATGAAAAGACCTTCTGTCACAAGAAGTACCTGCTGCAACAACAGGTCCTCTGCCTGTAAATCCTCCCAGGGATCTGCCACCACCAGATTACTTGCCCAGACTAAGCTAGCTAATCCCACAGGCCAGTCGTGTACCTCGCCCTGGAGCTCTGCAGCCTTTTCGGCGAGGTGCTCCAGGAGATGGACGAGCTCTAATTAAAGCTACTTTGCAACTTCCAGCATATGGAGGCAGGAAGACATTTGTTCCTCTGTGAAAGCAGAACCCAGGAGGTTAAATCCCCACCTGGGAGAGCCCCCCCTGTATACAAAGTCTCTGCACAGCTCTCTGTGCACGGGAAGCACGGACTCAGAGAGAGGGGAAAGCAGATGATATGAGTGACCCTTAAAGACCAGGAGCACCAGGACCACAGCCCTCTTTCTGGACACAAATCAGAAGCAGTCCCAGCAGCAATATCACACCACACAGGCACTCCACCACTGACAGCCACCACTGTGTCTTTCACCTATTTCTTCTTCCTTGATTTGTACGTGTAGGCACAAAGGAGATAAGAGACCATCCAAAATTAAGGAGCTAAAAGATGTAAAGAAAGGAGATGGGAGGAGAAGGAGGAACAGGCATCATTATATAACAGCATGAAAAGAAGAAAAAAACCAAACCAAAACAACAGTTCTCCCAGTGCAGAAGAGGTTTTAAGATGGGCGAGTGGGTGGTGAGACCCCCAGGATGCAGGGCCCAAGGACCAGCTGCTCCTTGTGTGCCAGGAGGACACAAACCCTCAGCTGGGCAGAGATACAGAGACTGCAAACCTCTGGGGTCAGCAGGTGGGGAAGTTCCAGCCTCCAGAACCAGCCCAGCAGCAGGATGGTCGGAGTGGGAATCCCCCTGCCTGGACCTCAGCACGGGGAAGCAGACCCGGAGCAGCCCAGGTGAGGCCCCACACAGGTGCCAGCTGCACAGGTTCTCCTGATCTGCCCCCCAAACTCCCTCTGACCCTGCCCTCTCCTCCTGTCGCTTGGGTCTCTCACAGACCCTCATCAAAAAATTTCTTCCTAATAGCCAAGTGAGCTGTGCAAACAGCTGAGGCTGTTCCTTGGAGGCTCTTGACTCTGAGCCTGGTTCTGCAACACGTCCTGGACCACAGCAAGCAGCAAGAGTAGTGAATATACAGCATCTTAGCCTGGGAGATGGGGATGAATAACTAGAAAACAGACCCAGAGCCGGAGCAGGAAGAAGGTGGTCCTGCAAGGGCTCCATCTTTTGGAAGTGGAGTGACCAGAGCCCCTCTCCACTCCCTCAGAAGAGGCCCTTGTATCTGTCCTCCTGGTGCTGTAATACCCCTTACAAGGCTGCAGCCCTGCATGTGCCTCAGAATGCACGTTGTCCCTGGACACTTCACCCTTGCCAACACTGGAGGTGTCCACAGCAAGAAGGAGAAATAGCCCCACAGCCTTCCAGATCTGCCCTTCCCACAGGAACCCAGGAGCAAGAAGCCAGAGCACAGCCTGGTTTCCCAGTCCAAGCACCTTTCCAGCAGCTCAGATGCTACGGAACAGAAGATTCTGCCAGGAATGTCACCTTCAGAAGTAACCTCCCAGCCAAACCAAGAGCATGAAGTGCTTGGGGAACCACAAGTTCAGCAGGCTGAGGCTCCCATTTAATCTTCATCATTGAACCAAACCACAGTTATGACAGTTCCCAGCCACCAGCTTTTATTTTTCTTTTGCAATCTGCCGTAGAGCTCTGCTGAGACAACACTCCTGACAACCTGCAGAGCTCCTTAGCCAGGGACCTATTCAGACCATCACAAATGCAGAAACAAAAGCATCAGCTCCAAGAAGGTGTCACAGGCAGAACGACATCCCTTAACTTGTTGTTACACCAGCCTACATGTTATCACTTTGAGCTTGATCCAGGAATCCATGGAGCAGCCTCCATTCCTCTTAAAGTCATACCCTGCTGCTCAGAGATTCAGTTTGGAATCCTCTTACTTAAAAAAAAAAAAAAAAACAACCTTTTGGTGTGCATTCACCTGATGATGAGACCACAGCCCCAAGAAATTCCCCCATTTACTTTCCTTTTGACTGCAACATTATTGCACTAAATCCTCCATGTCCACCATGGCCCACATACAGATGCCCACGAAATCAGTGTCTCTCAAATTAGTTTTCTCCTATCCAGTCCTAGCCCATTTTCCTTAACAACACATTATGATATGCAAGGTTCCACCTTTCTCCCAGGAAATGTAATCTTCTAAATTTATCTTTTGGCTAACCAAAAAAGAGACAGGTCTGGCGTTCAAAATCTGGGGTCAGCAGTCCCCAACAGCCAAGTATTTGCCCCAGAAACACCTCGCTAACAACACCCCCACAACAACAAAGCCCCACACGTATGTTCATTACAGAGCTGAGTATAACTTGACTAGACACCTTGCTTTTAATGAGGCAAAAGGCCAATTAAGCTGATGAGAAAGTACAGCGTGCTGCCAGTGCCTGGGGAACCCGGATTCCCTGGAGATATGCCCTGTATTTCCCTGTATATCCTCGTAACCCACCAAACAGGAGAGATCCACGTCAATTTCTGATGGCACGGAGCTGCCCGGGTTAACATCGGCCTCCTCCGGATTTTGTGACACGGTATCTGAGCGCTCAAGCCGGACGAAGGGCCGGGCTGGCATTTTTTTGTAAGCTCAGATCCCAGCCCTTGGAAAATGCAGTCATTGTCTTCTCCCGGTCCCCCACCGCCCAGCCCATCGCAGGTATTCGCCCTGCCAGAGGACGGCAAGGAAAATCCCAGCACAAAAGGAGTGAGGCTCCTCCGGCAGGCGCTTCCCCGTTGAAATCATTTCATAACCGCGTTCGGCAAGGTGCGGGGGATCCACACGGGAGCCCATTGACCGGAGACATCTCAATGCGCTGAACGAACAAAAGAAAACCAACTCCACAACGCAGGGCCGGTATTTTTGAAGAAGCCGAAACTTCCCGGCGCTTAAGGCCCACCTGGGGTGCCAGCATCTGCCCCAGGCCCCGCACCCCCGGGCGGCAGCCCCTCTCCGCACCAGTAAACACGCCTCACGCAGCCCCAGCGCGGCCGGAGCCACCGAACCGCCGGACCCGCAAGCCGAGAGAGGTTCTGCCAGCCGGGGCTGCACAACACGGGCGGACCCCACGGGCGGCACCGGGCTGGGGGGCACCGGGGAAGCCCCGACACCGAAGGAAAAGCCGGCTGCCGCCCGTG
>JAAWXA010000054.1:1856635-1874362 GCA_038090715.1 Florisuga fusca
CGGAGCGGAGCGGCGCGGAGCCGAGCGACGCGTCGTGGAGCCGCGGGGATCCTCCTCCGAACTGCAATGGAATCGTCTAGTTCCAATCAGACCAGGTTGCTCCAAGCCCCATCCAGCCTGGCCTTGGACACATCCAGGGAGGGGGCAGCCACAAACCTCCCTGGGCGACTTGGGCCGGGGTCTCACCACCCTCGCAGCAAAAAATTTCTTCCTAATAGCCAAGCTAAATCTCCCCTCTTCCAGTTTAAAGCCATTCCCCTTCCTCCCATCACTCCATGCCCTTGTCAGAAGTCCCTCCTCAGCTTTCCTGCAGCCCCTTCAGGCACTGGAAGGTGCTCTGAGGTCTCCCCATTGCATCTCTCTCTTCTCCAGGCTGAACGCCCCCGACTCTCTCAGCCTGGCTCCAGAGCAGAGCTGCTCCAGCCCTCCCAGCATCTCTGTGGCCTCCTCTGGACACACTCCAAGAGCTCCAGGTCCTTCTTAGGTTTTCAGATGCTTCTGAAAAGTTTCTCTTGTCCCCTGCTTGGTGGTGACCATGCAAAACCCCAGATGAACACAGGGAGAGGCAGATGGGACCAGAAGTGTTTCCCATAGCAGAGGGAAGGACAGTACTTTGAATTCAGGAAGGTGTTTGAAGGAGGAGGGAAGTGACCTGACCTCTCTCTGCTTTTGACACAACTCTCTGTGGGAATTCCCCTTTCCCTAACATTTTGCTCAGACAGCAACACGGTTTTCCTGAGCAGGAAGGAGATATGCCAAGGCACCACCTGATCTGGAGCCCTCCCGTTCTGCTCTGCCCCTCTCCAGAAAAGACACTTTAATGCCCAGGCTTTTGAGTTGCTAATCCTTCTCTTCTGCCTGTTTGCAAGCTGAAATCCCAGTGGGACCAGAGGGGTTCAACTGCTGGGAGAAATTCAGCTCAAGATACCTGTGAGGCCTCTGGGGAAATTTTGAAAAGGGAGAATTTTCTCTGTCGTGGGGTTTTTGGAGTCCAGGACACTTAGCCTCGTAAGAGGGCAATGCCAAGAGTCCTTTGAGCAGTATTTTTCCCACTGTCCAGCCTAGCTGTTGTGAAGGCAACTAGTCTTCATCACCAGAGATGCTCCCATTTCTCTTATTATTTGGGAAATAGTTTAGGACCAAATCCCTTCACCCCTTTCCCTGCTGCTTCTCCCATGTAGACAGAAAACTATTCTTTTCAGTAGGTCCTTGGGCATTTTGACACATGAAGTGCAGAAGGCAAGGCCCTAAGGGCAGTCACTGGCCCAGTCTGAACATTGGGTCGGAAAGACTGGAGCTTAAACTTTTAAAAATATCTCTCTTCAATTGCTTCTCAAAGACTTTACCCTCATTCACAGAAGATAACTGAGGCTGGAAGGAACCTCAGGAGGTGTCACTGCAGAGCCAGCTAGGATCAGTTGCTCCTAACTTGGGCTTGAACTTCCCTGGTGAGCCTGTTCCAGTTTTGAACACTTCCATGATGAAACAGGCTTTTCCTGTTATCTAATGGAAATTCCCTGTGTTCCAGCTTGTACCTGTGGCCCCTTGATCCCACTCCATCAGAGAGGGTCTGCCGCTCTTCCAGCACTCCCGAGTGGTGCTCAGCAGCATCAGGATCTCCTCTTCTCCATGTGAACCAAGCCAGCTCACTGAGACTCTTCTTGTACCTCCTGATCTCCAGCCCCCAGCCTCAGTTGCTCTCATTCCAGGCCATTAATGTCTTTTTTTCTAGTGCTGGAAAGTCCCAATCTCAACTCAACCTCCAGATGGAATTTCCAAATGCCACATGGAGGAGAGGGATCCCTTTCCTCCCTCTGCTCTCTGACCTTACAGCAGGTTTTGTGGCCTCTCAGAGATTCTGTTTATTAGGATGGTGACCAGCAAGGAGCAAAACAACTGCTTCAGTTTGCTGGTGGCTGATCCTCACCTGCAAATCCCATTTGAGTTCACCTCGGGTCCCAGATGGACAGCTGGAGGGAGAAGGTCCTGGTTCACTGCCCAGGCTTGGAGGGCATTTCTCTGCTTCTTTCCCTGGAGGGTCTTTCTCTGCTTCTGGGCTGTATAATTTAATGTTAATATTTACATCCCTGTCCCATCCATACCTCTTGCCTTCTGAGGTGTTATTTCTTCCATACTTTCCCTTTGTCACCCAGAAAGGACAGTGCATCCTGTGTTCAGGCACAAGCCAGAGTCCCTCATGAAGAGCCATTATTTCAGAAAACAACTGTTTCCTCCCCTGGCTGCTTTACTTTCTTCAAAGCCCATCTCTCCCCCACCTTGCTGCTGCAAAAACCTGTCCTATTCACCATCCTGAAAGGGAGATGGAGCATCTGAGCTCAGCCCAGATTCCACCCTTCCTGGGGTCTCCACAAGCTCAGCAGTGCTGGCAGTGGGGGCTGTTTTTTCATGCAGCTTTTAATTTTGTTCCTGCAGTTTCCTAGAGAGTCCTGCAAAACAAAGCACTTCTCAGGTCTCTCTTTCCCTCTGCCAAGGGAGCTCCTGGCATGAAGAGCCCTGCCTGGTGACAGGTGTCACAAAGGGCAGTGTCCCAGCATCCCTCTCCACCTCAGGAAACCCCGAAGCTCTTCTGAAAGGAGAGATGGTGACCCCCGACAGCACAGAACAGCAAATTGCACATCTTCAGCACCTTCCACAGGTTGCAGATCCTCAGCTTCCTTCTTAGTTGCAGACACGTTCCTGCAGATCCAAGGTGGGTAAGTCCTGCCAAGGAAATGGGGCTTTGGTGTAGTGAGGAAGAGAGCATCTGCCCTTCTCCCCCAGCGTGGAAAGACTTGGGGGTACATAGCCCATGGAGAATGCAGGGCAGGAGGCAGCCCTTTGCCAGGACACCCCAGACTCCTGGCACCAAAGAGACACTGCCACAGTCTTGGGTGAAATGAGAAAGGCAGATGATAAATGATGAACTCAGGAAGTGTATGGAAAAAGCAAAGCCCAGCACCCCAGCTGAGACTCTAATCTGGAGACTGTCTATGCAAGACCATGGTCAAAATAAACTGCATCTGGCAACCCTTCCAGACAGGTAAGGACTGGGATGGAGAAAGGACCTCCCGAGTCCCCTGTTCCACTGGCCTGTCACACCCTCCAGGCAGCAGCACAGCCACAGCAGAGGGAGCCAAGACTCACCTCAGGAGTTCTCCACCAGCAATGCTCTCATGGTCTCAGTGGTTCCTTGACTGACTCCTGCCCAACTGTGTTCCTGTCTCTCCTGCCCATTAATCCCAGAATCACACAATCATCATGGTTGGGAAAGACTTTCAGAACCCCTGAGCCCAACTGTCAACTCAGAGAAAGTCCCCATGCCCACCAGAGCCTGTGCTGCAGTGCCACATCTCCATGTGGCTGGTGACTCTGCCTGTCCCAGTCCCTGGCTCTGCCACCTCCCAGTGCCAGCAGGGGCAGGCAGAGCTGAGGGATGTATCTGCAGCACCATTGCTGCCTCTCCCAGAGACACCATCATGGTGAGGAGGTCTGACCCAGACACCCCTTCTGCCCAGAGCTGGGAGAGCATTGACCTGGTGTCTTTCTGAGAGATGCTCAGCACTACAAAGGAAAGGAGTTGGGCACATCTGCTGTTGGGAAACAAACTGGTTCTTCACTAGAAGGATGAAACTCACCCTGAAAAGCCCCTTCCCTCTTGGGACAATTGTAGGGAAGGAAAACCAAGAGCTAAGTGGTTTCTTTCACATGGCAGGAACACCAGCAGGGCTCCCCTCCAGCACCTCCTGGGCAGATTAACCTGGGCACGAGGAAGAAAAAAAGCCACTCATCTTCCAAGGAAATGTGTGCCTCTTATTTGCTGCCCTCCCCACGAATTCATTCACTCCTTGTCCACCCACACGAGCTGTAATGATGAATGAAAAGAAAACATAAACAATTCAGCCTTCCCCTTCTTCCTTCCAGCCTTCCAATCAGATGTTTCAGCCCATGCCTGAGCACCCACATTTGCAGGCTGATCGTTCCCATGGTGTGCCCATACAGCCTTGCCTTGCTGTGCCTCTCCCACACTCTTGTTCCTTGGATACCTACATCTCATCCAATCCATTTCTCAGCAGCTCCAGCCTGGGGGGTGTCAGAGCACTCAGGATGGGGGAGGCAGAGGGGATCCTGCCTCTGAAGAGCAACCGTTCTGTCATCCCTGCCCCTCTTGGGCAGAATAACCGGGGCACAAGGAAGCAAAAAAGCCACTCATCTTTCAAGGCAATGCTTCTTGTCCCACAGGAGGATGGTGTTGGCCAGGCACTGGGGTGTGTCACTAGAGGGGTGACACGTGGGTGCAAAGCAGCACCGTCAGGAGCAATGGTCCCCTCAGGAGGGTGTATCTGCAGCTCCTGGGCACTGCAACCCCCAGTGAGAGACCCTTCCATCCCCCAGACCTCCCCCAGCACAGGACCTCTCTGTCAGACACTCTGATCCCCAGAAGCATGGGCAGCAGATTGAGAGAGGGGATTCTGCCCCTCTGCTCTGCTGAGAGCTCACCTGGGCTGTGACACCCAGCACCCAGCTCTGGGGCTCTGAGCACAGGCAGGACATGGACCTGATGGAGTGGGTCCTCTGGAGGGCCACAAACATGATCAGGGGGCTGGAACCCCTCTCCTACAGAGCCAGGCTGAGGGAGCTGGGGCTGTTCAGCCTGGAGAAGGCTCTGGGGAGACCCCATAGCCCCTTCCATCCAGAATCTCAAGGGGCTTAACAGGAAGGCTGGAGAGGGACTGTTTGCAAGTGCCTGGAGTGCTAGGATGAGGGACAATGTGCTTGAGGCTTATAATGACACCCCGAATTCTTCATGGCCACTCCATCTCCCAGCAGAGCAGAAACAGTACCACGGGCTCCTCCAGAACCCAGGACTGGAGTTACTCCAGTCAGTGCAGAGGTTTTGTGTTATCAATGCCCACGTCCAGCACCTCTCCCCAGTGTTTCAGGACACCCAGAGCTCTGTGTGGGCAGTGCCTTGGGATGCTGGAGAGGGGTGTGCCAGGTGAAGGTGACAGCTTTGGGGACATGCTGGCAAGTTTCAACCTGGGATATGTGCAGCCTGTGAAGAGCTGATCCATGGAAGCAAGAGCTTTCTCCATTGCACAGGTAACTGGGCTGCCCAGATTCTCCCAATGAGTGCTGAGGGTTGCCTGCAGGCTGGGAAAATGGTTCCCCCTCAGACTTTTCCCATTCTTATGTATTTTGATGTAAAAATACACTGAGTGGGCATATACATTATTATACGTGTAGGAAACATAGGGAAGGAGGACTTGAGGTGCCAGCACAATAAGAGAGCCTGGGAAGGCTCCTTGTCTAGCTGTGCCCATGGTTCCCTGTTTAAATATTGTCTGCCACAATTTAGCCATGAAACCTCCTAATGACTGCTGACAAGAGAGCATTTCTGCAGGGACAAGTTAATGCTTGCAGGCACCCCGTGGCTGGAGAACACATTCAATATTACAGAAATGGGAACTTCTTTAAGGGATTCAAATAAATAGGAGAGCCCAGGAGCTGAGGTGGCAGAATCCAAGCCCTGGACTGAGAGGTGCAGGGATCTCATGGCAAGAGGAAATATAGGTCTCATGAACCAGAGCAACAGCACTTTTACTGAGAAGATAATCAAGCCCTGAAGGAAATTACATGCTATAAAGCTTAGATTTAAAATAAATGTGAAATGAGTTGGTGGATTTGGGACCAGTTCCTTATGGAAAAGTTTTCACATCAGAAACATCACTTGACAAAACTGGCTGTTTCCTTAGCACTTCTGGCAGGAAGCCAGGAGGACCAAAGGGGTTCAGGAGCCTCATCATTCACCTTGCCATACTGGCCTTTGCAAGGAGGACTGGGATGAGGAATGGGGCAGGCTGTGCACAGCCTTCTTCATGTCAGGGGCAGGAAAGGCTGGAGATGGGAAGTGGAGATTCCCCTCTGGACTCCCCATCAGCACGTGCTTTCCCAGGGAGATCCTAAACCCCCCAGAAGACAACACCCATGGGAGAACAACACCCATAGCCTGGGCCTGGGCACAGGCTGTGGCTCCAGGGAAGGACCAGAGCCAGAGTGTGATGAGGGCTGCCAGGCACCTTGGGTTCCCCCCAGTCTGCTGCTCAAGCTTTGCTCCTGCAGCCTGACGTGCTCTTGGGTTGCTGCAATGTCAAGAAGATGGGGATGAGGGCTCTGTCCCTGCACAACTGCTACAAACACATCCACCCTGCCTCAGGTATCTGCTGCCTCTACTTTTTTCTACCAGCATCACCCTGGCATCGTTACCCTGTGGATCCCACATCCCTTGGCACAGCCAGGTCCTTGGACTCTCTCCCTGCCCCAGGAATTGTTGGTCAGCTGCTCTGTCAGCTCCCCAGCCACCTCTCCTCTCTGCAGGGCACTCTGGTGTGGTTTTCCCCTCTTGTTGTGCAGCCTGGGGGGGGGGGGCCAGGCTGGAACCAATTGGGTCCAACCCCCCCGAGGGCACTGGGATTTTAGGGAGCAAGATCCTAAATGCAACCCCCCAGCTGTGATGCCCAAGCCGGGGGGCTCTGACCCTACCCACAGGGCACAGCTGGACACTGCCACTGCTCTCATCCAGCACTTCTTCTCATCCAGCCAAGGGGATGCAATGAAAACATGAAGACAAGTTGTTTTGCCTTCTCCCTCTCTCTTTCCGTGTTTCCTATCGTACTGTAATCCCCTGCTTTGCAGTTTAATCGTGTCCTTAGCTCTCCTTTACTCAGTCAGTTAATGCAAATGATCTTTTCCTCCGAGGTGGAGCGTGGAAATCTTACTCTGTGCTGAGCTCCAGAGCAAAAACACAGCACCCGGGATGCACAGGAGCTCCTGCTTCCCTGAGGAGTGATGGGGAGAACCAGGCTCCTCTGCCTCTCCCACCCCCCGAGCCTCGCTGTCCATTTTCAGCTCCATTTCCAGCCCCGTTCCCTCCCGGCAGAGCTCCCAGCAGCTCTGGGATGTCCCAGGCAGAGCAGGGCAGTTCCTCTCCTCCTCTCCTCCCTGGGATCCGCGGCTCCTTCAGCCGCCGCCGCTTTCCCGACTTTCCCGGCCGCACCTTTCCCGGTCTGTAGCTCCCTCCTCAGCCCTGTGCCGTGCACATCCTGATGGCAGCACAAGGACAACCCTTTGTCTTTCCTCATCCCCAAATTCCTTGCCTGGGAAGGCTTCCAGGCCGGCTCAGCCAGGAGAGAGGTTTCTGTGGGAGTCTCTGCTGGCTGCAGAACTGAGGGGCTCTGGAGATGGACGCTGCTCCCCCGGCCCGGGGATGCTGGCACTGCCTGCACTGTCCTCTGGGACCCAGGGGACAGCTGGACCGGGGTCACAGGAGCTAAGAGTGAGGTGCTCTCATTCAGACTGGCAGAGAGGAGGCCAAGGGTTGAAGTAATGGTGGCCAAAAACTTCCCAGCAGGCAGGTACAGAGGCAGGAGAGCCAGGAGAGCCAGGAGAACCAGGAGAACCAGGAGAACCAGGAGAGCCAAACTCCCCTGGGTGGGGAATGTCACCCGGGCTCATGGCCCCATGGTGCAGTGTGGGATGCTGAGCTCATCCAGATGATTTTTCTTTCCCAGGAGGTGGTATATTGCTAGGAGAGAGCAGAGCATGGGGGCTGGGGTCCTCCCTCACACAGGGTAATGAGGCCAATGAGGCCACAGTCATCCTGACTTTGTGCTGCCAAAAATCATGATGCACTGACCAGGAGCACCCCGGGGTCCTCATTGCACTACCCCTTCTAGGACCCCCAGACTGAGAGGAGGGATGCTGCCTGCCTGAGACACAGCACACAGCACACAATCCCTGCCTGGACCTCTTGCAGGAGTCACAACATCTCCATGCAGGGAAGCAGTCAGGAACTGAGGCTCCCGGAGCCCCTCCAGAGCAGGGCTCCCACATGGGCAAGAGGGCAAGCAGGAGCTGGAGCCCCCAGGGAGCTGGAGGAGAGTGTCAGAGCAGTCCTTCAGGAGCCCCCCACCCAGCCCCTTGCACACCCCCTTCCTTAGGGATACTCCCATATTCTTCCCAAGGCAGGGCTGGACTGGGCCAGGGGAAGGTGATGCAGGCTCTTGCTTGTCTCAGTGAGAAATGGCTGGATAGAAAAGCTGTTTCAATAAGGCAAAATAAAGAGAAATATCAAGAGGGAGTAAATGTTACACCCCCTCAGATGTGGGGCATCCAGTGCTCATGCAGCATCAGAGGGACCCCAGGTGGATTTTCCCACCGCGGTGCCCATGTCCTGTCCCTGGAGAGAATGTCCTCTTTTTGGTCCCTCAAGCTATTCTATGTCCTTCTTTTTATTCTTTCTTATGAAAGCAGCTGTTTTATGAAGCCTTTCATTGTTGGGTCTTTCTTACTGAGGTGCAGAAATAACCCTCCAGCCTACCTCATCTCACCTGATGTCTCCCTCACCCCTTCCCACCCCCAGCACTGGTTTGGGCAGTGTTGCTGTGCTGGTTGCAGACTAGCCCACAACCCTCTGGCAAAGCTGGTTTGCAAAAGTTCCTGTGTTTTGTCAACTCTTCCTCTCCAACAGAGAGTGCTCCATGCTCCACAGTCTCCTGTCTGCTCCATCCAAGCCTCGTGTGGCCAGAGCACTGCATCTTCCCACCTCTACCACACAGGATTTGCAGAGCAGCTATAAAACAATTAATTGACTGCAATTCTTGAGAGGATGCTCGTGTTTCCTGCACACTTACACACCACTGTATCTCCAGCATGTCAGGGCTGCTCTATAATTCTCATTTTAATGAGTTTCCAAAATATTCTGTAATCAATACCCTCAGTTGGAAAGCATAAAACCAAACCCACCCCTCTATCCAGAGAGTGTGAGATTGAAACCACCCTCATGGCTCCTGGGAAGGGAGGAGAAAGACTCCTCACTGTGCTAGGTGCAGTTCTCATCGACTCCAGGAGAATTCCTGCTCTCCCTAGCAGCAGGATTTGGGAGAGCCATGGATTTGCTGTGGTTTTCTCCTCCTCCTGGCTTTGGTCCAGTCAACTGTTCTCCTTGTCCCATCCACTGCAGGGCTTGTACAGCCCCAGCTGGGACCTGCTGATCTAAAAGCAGGCAACCAGCAGATGTCCTTGGAGCATGTGTCTGCTCCAGTCCCAGGGATGAGTCACAAAAGTGTCCCTTGCTCTCAGACCAGCAAACACCACCCTCTCTTGCTCTGTCCCCTACCAAGGGACTGCCTCACCAAAGTGAAGGTGGCTCCTTGCTGACACCACCCCAGAGTGGGCCCTCTGTGGGAAAACAGTGTAAAAAACCCTCAACAGACCCAGCACTTCATTATAGAGTTCCTTCCATGCATCTTGCAAGAAAAAGGAAAGAGAGGTTACCTCCATGGTACAGGGCTGGCTTATGGCCCAAGAGGTTTTAGCAAAATCCTGGGACATTGAGACAAGTTATGGGACAGCATCCTGGTGCTGTTGGTCTCCAGCTATGCCATGGAGAGCAAGCAGCCCACGTTTCCAAGCCCCTGCCTGGTCTCAGCTGGCCAGGTGGGAATCCCAGCAGGTCCCAGAGCCACGGTGATGTGCCAGAAAACACCCCCAAAGCAGCTCTGAGAGAAAGGATGGCAACAGTTAAACATTTAATAAATAAAATGAGACACTTCAAAACATCTCCCTGCCACAATACAACATGTCTTAATGCTGCCCATAGGAAGTTACTTGCAGATGAGGAACAGAGGACTTCACCTGGTGTCTGACTCTTCCTGGCAGGGGCACAGGAGCTGTGCAGCCATGAGCTGGGCCCCCAGAGGGACCCCAAAGGGACCTCAGGGCTGGTGGAGATCAAGCCCATCACCTCAGGAATGACAAATGACTCTGCTGCCCTAAGACAACACCCTTGGCCCAGACCTTTTTCTTCTTGGTGAAGCTTCAAGAAGCCAAGCTGGCTCTGCTCTTGCTCCAGGTCCACACACCAAGAGACCTATCCCATCCGGTATCCCATCTGGCTCCCATCTCATCCCTTGAGGGCAGAGGTGGCCCATACCTCCATCTATCAGCATGGTCAAAGCATGCTTCAGGTTTTCCTGCTCTCCTCCAGGCAAGGAGGAGATATGTCTGGTTTTATCCTTTGAAGCCACTGCTTTAGGTACCAGCTGCTCATTCCCTCACACAGATACAGCTTTATCCCAAGACACAAAAGGCAGGTCCTGAGCTTCTGCCATGAAGCTGCTGCTAGGACCAAGCTCTGAACACATCAGTTCAGCAGTGCTGACACCACCACAGGGACTGAGGATCCCAAAGCACCAGCAGTAACATCACCAGGTGCATGCAGGGTGCAGGAGACAATTACCTGGGTGCACCAAGAGGTTCCACCACAGGGACATTTAACCTGAGCAGCACCAGTTACTTCCAATCCAGTCAGGAATCTAAGCACTTCTCTGTTCTGTCTGGCTTTATTTCCACAGTTGGGGGGTTTCTCTTTGTGGTGTGAGTACTGGAGAAGTTTTCCTTTCAGAGCCACGTACAGAGGGTGTGGAGTTGCTGCTGTCCCATCCTGGCAGCAGTCAGCCCTCCTCAGAGCTGAGGACTGGTGTGTCCCCTCAGAGCAGGAACAGTTGGGTTGGCATCCCCTCTCAGGTATTTGCTGTCCTGTCAACACATCCTGACAATCCATGGGTTTTCTGCAAAGCAATAATTTCACCCTCTCCATGAGGGATCAATTGTTGTCAGTCCCACTCAGCTGATCCATGATATCTGGCTGAAATCATGTGCTGATCCTTCCTTGAATATTTTTTTTTTTTTGAGGGTGGTGAGGCCTTTAAATCCCTGGAGTGTCTTCTCTTTTGTTTCAGTGTCCTACCCTGCAACCCCAAAGCTATGATGTCTCCTCCAAGGTAATGGGGAATTTGTCTCTCCGTGCTCTCTGGCACAAAGAACTGGGGTCCCACCTCTGCATCACAACATCTCCCAACCAACACCACAAAGATGAGCACTCCAAGCTCATCTGAGGCTTCAGATGCTTCCCGGGAGGAACTGCAGCCTCTGAAGGTCACCAAAGAGCTTCTGGATATGAGGGGAGGAAAGGGATCCATTTCTGAGGTCCAAGTTTGACACCACACCAAGCCAGGCAAACCCACAGTGGAGATCACCAAGCCACTTAGCTACTTTGGAAAGAAAAAGCTGTATTAAAAGACAGAGTTTGTTTAAAAAATAGAAAGCTTTTGGGGCTGGTCTCATAGCATCCTCTGCGTGGCCTCTGGAGGGAGAGGTGTGATGCTGTGGACCCTGTAGAGCTGTGAAACATCATTTCTGGCTGAACCCAGGAGAAGAACTTCTCTTTTGGGAAAATAAAAAAGTCAAAGCAGCCTTTCCTTGCCAACTGCCAAACTGGGATTTATTCTAAATCTAATTTCAAAACTGCAGTTTGTTCTAAATCTTCTTTCTTGCCCCTGCAAATGTCTGGGGTTTATTTGGCCTAGGACAGGAGGGGTCAGTCAGGGCAAGTCCAGCAGTCCCCTTGGTCCCTGTCAATAGAACTGGGTGTGCTGAAGGACTGGAGGAGGTCAGGGCAGACACAGTTCCTGCCCAGCTCTCCCAGTATCCCAATAAATTTCCATTGCCTTAAGGGAGTATCATGACTGGTACTTTGAGAAAAAACCCACTGGGTGAGGGGTAAAGAGGCTGCTGAGAAGGTCTCTACTGCATTGATCTGGACAATGCCACCAAACTGGAGGCACTGGTGGCATCCAAAGGCACCAGGAGGCTGCAGATGGTATTTATTGACAGCTTTCTGTGTATGAGCATGCCTTGGACAAGCAAAGAGGGATGGAAGTGGGGATGCAGCCCTGCCTCAGCTTTGGACTCCCAAGGGCTTTAAAATCCACTTCTCTTCCAGCTCCAGTGTGGCACCCCATGAGAACCATGTCCCCCAGGAGCTGGGAGAGGCACTGTCCCAGCAGGGTGATGGGAAGCAGTGTGTGGAGCCCCCCAGGCTCCTGAGGAATCCTGACTCCTGAACTGGAAACTTCCCACTGCTCAGGACAAGGTGGCAGCAAGGTGACATGCTAGCAAGGCAGCCACAAACTCACTGCAGTGCCAAACGTGACTGTATTTCAGTGGTCCTCATGGGTGAGGCACCTGATGGTACATCTGGAGACAGCTGGTGTTGGACACATTTAGGGGGTGCAGGACCTTTCCTGGCTACTGCAGATGATACTGTGCTTTAACCCTTACTCCTGAGGGGCAGAGAGCCCTGGTTTTATACATCACAGTCACTGAAAACCAGCAAGATTAGGATTTGGTGGCCACTAGTTGCTGGTTTTCAAGGGAAGAGCTGCCAGCTGTCCCTGGGCTGTGTGGGGAGCTGAAGATCCATGCTTCCCTCTGACTGCACTGGGAACCAGGAGCTGGCAAGGATCCTCCCTGGCTGGAGGTGGAGACACTGCAGGATCTCTGTGGTCATAAAGAACTGATAAGGGGGAAGGCAACTTGCCTAGAAGAGGGTAGAAGAGGAAAACTTGCAGGCCAGTCGAGGAAGAGAGCAGATGCTGCATAACTGTAATGAGCCCCCATGGAAACAATCCCAAGCTTAAATCACTTGGGCTGGACTTGACATGGTGCTTGGAAGAATTAGCACTTTATCTTTGCAAAGAAAAGAACCAAGAACTCTTTCTGCCATTGTGCAATTCCAATTCCATTTTATTCCTTTTTTTTTTTTTTTTTTTTTTTGCAGTTATGTCTTTAGGATGTCAGTCCCTAGCAGGTCATCGGGAAGACACAAACCCACTCCCAGTAGCCAGGGACAGGGTGGACCCAACTGTGCCCCATTCCTGAACACCTGGGAGCCAGGTTCCCTGGAAGTGACCCCAGTACCACCCCAGGGGAAACCCTGCCCAGGCACTCACCCAAAACAAGACCATCAAAGGGACGGGAGTGACTTCTTTTGAGAGAAGTGGTTACAACTGGAGGGCTGTAGTTAACTGTGGCCAAGCTTTTCTATTGTTATTTTACAGTTGCTTGATGTTCTGAATGATATTTAGAAAAATGACTTTAGCTGTCCTGTGCCAAACTGGGCGAGGATTAAAAAAAAAAAAGAAATTTGGCAGACATGTTATTCATTCAGCATGCAGTTTGGATGACGTCCAGTGACTAACACAGGAGTTCTAACTGATCTAGGAGACTAAGAACCATTCACAAATAATTTGATTTAGGGTCACTGTGATTTCTTTTAATAAAAATTTTCATTGAGAGGTATTTTTTTAATTAGGATCAGCAGACCTAATAGCAGCTCTATTGTGTGCGCAGTTCATCGTTCCCAACTTCAGAAATGACTTTCAGATGTGGTGAGCTGGCTGCTTGCTCACTGCACACCACGGGGCTTGTTCACAGGGCACCCAGTGCCTTGCAGACAGTGCACAAGCCCTGCTGAACTCCCCTCCCCAAAGACAGGCTCTGAAGAAGACCCAGCTGGGAAGCAAAGGAAGTTTTACCATCCCGTTCCACACTCAGGTCTGGGGGCTGATCGAAGCCTTTGCACAACCTCCCACATCCCCAGACAGCTGGAACTGCTTTCTGTTTGCTCCAGCTCCAAGAAGTGGTAATGGCAGTGTTGCTTTTTATTGCTCCAAGTCCCACCATAGCTCAGGAACCAGAATAAGGCTCCTGTGTCCATGGTGGGAGAGCTGAACCAGGGCTGGGCCAAGGCAAAGATCTGACACAGCCTAAACTCAGTCAACTCCCAAATCCAGTGGAATAGATCCAGAACTCAGCCTGAATAGATCCAGGAAGACTGCAGAAGAATTCAGATGGGCTTTCTTGGCAACATCCTCCAAGTGTGACAGCCTTTTCTTTGACTTGCACAGTAACAACTGCATCTCAGCCACCCTCTTAGGAACCTTATCTGTCGTCTGAATGGCTCTTAGGTTCCCTCCTCTGATTATAAACGTTCATACGGGTTCTTGGGAGGCAGCAGAGTTGTTGTTTTGTTGTTGAATAACAGGCTTGGACTCCAAACTTTGTGATGCTCACTGTAATGATCAGGCATGTTCTCCAAAGCCCTCCAAATCTGGTTGTGAAAAAAAAAAGTCCCATTGATCTTAAGCCTGAAGTCCCAGGCGTGACTCCGAAAATCTTCTCCCCTGTCCTGTTCAGAGGGGCTGAAACTGGTGTGATAAAGGACAACTGTAACAGTCAAATAAAAAAAATCTAACTTTTGAGAGGAAACTACAAAAACTTGGTCTTATTTAGACTACCAGAACAGAGCCTGAAGGAGATACAAGCTGCTGAGAGACCCAAGGAAGGGGAGAAAACATGAGAAAACCTTATGGAGGCTCTAAGCCAAAAAGTTGTGGAGCTGTAAAGATGTTATTGACATATTCAGGCTGGGGATGAAAAGTTTTTTTTTATTTTCATAGCAAAGAGGTGTCGGACCAGTTTCAGCAGAACTCACAGAAGAAGATAAACATTTGGGACATATTGATAAGACTCCAACAGCAAAGGAGGGCAGTGTGTGACCCTGGAGGTCCCTGCAAGATCCCCAGCCAACCTTTGGCTGTCAGTACCTGGGCAAGGCATGAAGAGATTTTCCTGCATTCATCCATCACCTTTGTCCATCTTGTTTTGCACCTTGCTTTGTTCAAGCAGCCATGACAGCCTTGTCTTGGCCATGGTACCTTGTTTTAATGCTGGGTTGACTGGTGCAGGTCCCTGCAGCACAGCCACCACCAGAGCCCTGGGAAGGGTGATGGTAGAGCTCCTCTTGAAAAAGATTACCTATAGGGAAGAAAAAAATGCTTTTTTTGCTTTGTCCTGTTTACTTAAATAAGAAATGTATACAAGCCAAATTCAGACTCAAGCCCAGGGTATTAGGGGAGCTGCTGTGAGCAGCAGCAGCACAACACAACACTGGGCAGGCAGGGTCCCACCAAAGGAGGAAGATTGGCAGGTCAGCTCCCAGCATCACCAGTATCCAACTGGAATGCACCCCCTCTGAAAGCAGCAATGCTGCTGGGGAGCAAAAATCACCTCTGCTCCTGGCTGCACTTCATCAGCATCCTCACCACCAGAAATGCTCAGCCCACCACGGTCAGAGACAGAGCAGCAATGTTTCCTGGGCTTTCACCAAGAGCATTTCCTCGGCAGCTGTGTGTTTCCCAGCCCTCCCACGTGAATGAAGCCATGGGTTAGACAGGGCAAGGAGTGCTGGTGCTAGCAAGAGGCATCACCATTAGGCCTCGGCTCAAACTGCTGAATGCCATTTGTCTCCAGAATAAAAGGAGCAAACTGAGAGGGACTGCTGGAGCATCAGTCCCCAGCCTGCCACAGGGGTGCAGCACGGCGGTGCCAGCCCAGCCACGCAGCTCCCACGCTGGGGAGGGATCTCCCGTGGGGGTGGGCTGAAAATAAAACCTAGCACCCATCCGTGTGGCACGGCGTGTCCCGGGCACCCAGGGCATCACTGCAAGCTGCCACACAGCTGCTGACACCTCCCCAGCTGCAGCTCTGAACACTGCTATGGAAAGGAAACTGTCTTCCTCTCTTCTTGTTATCCACGGAGTCACTCATCAGAAAGGCTTTAACCACAGAAATGGGACAGACCAGGGGTTCCTGACATGGTACCTGAGGAATGTCATCTCCTTCTCCCCAGTGACCACACGTGTTGCTTCCTCCAGCACAGAGCACACCCCACAGACAGCACCAGACCTGCCTCGTAGCACCACTGCTGGGAGCACCACACTTCCAGGGGCTTTGGGGTGCCCAGGGTGGCAGTGATGCCCTCCACCTACATCAGCACTTGCTGTCCTGGAAGTAGCAGGGAAGGGATTTTGATCCAAACCCAGCCTGCCAGTTTGCTTCCTGGCCTGCAGTACCAAAAGATAGAATCCTTACTCGGGCTGGAGCTGGCTTGGGATTCAGGATTTGGGATTCCTAGTTTCATATTGAGGACTGGAAGCAAAGGGATCTCCTCAAAAACCCATCAAAAAGCAGTTGTTCAATAAAAAGCAAACTGGTCACCCGCAGTGGGGATGCTGGGAAGGCACTGCCCCTTGCAAACCCATCCCCATCCCTGCTCCTCCTATTAATGGATGTGTTAATCCCTTTCACTAGTAGCCCCAAATAAATACCTATCCCCAGCTCTGTGCTCTCCCTCTGCCCCATACCCCAGTGCTGAGCGTTATCCCGGCACCGGGAGGGCGATGGGGAGAGAGGGGCGGGTGGGACTGGAAGTCACTGGAGTCGGATGGGGCATCCCGGCCCCTCAGGGCAGCCCCCGGGAGCCCCCCGGGACAAGCGGCAACCGGGAGCGGCAAATGCTGCGGTTGGGGTGACAGCAGGGCAGGGGTGCCATGTCACCCCCCCCGAAGCCGAGGTACGGCTGGTGCCACGGTACCGGGTCCCGTCCCTCCGGTGCCGTGATGCGAGATCTCCCCCCGGTGCAGAGGGCTCCCCCCCGGTACCGGGTTATCCTTACCCCGGTGCCGGGGCTCTTCCTCCTCGATGCCGAGGTCTCCTTCTCGGTGCCAGGGCGCAGAGTCTACCCCCCGGTTCTCGCGGTACCGGGTCTCCCCCCCGGTTCCGGGGTGCGGGATCTCCCCCCAGCATGCCGGGTTCTCTCCCCGGTCCGGGGTGCCGGATCTCTCCCCTCCGGTGCCGCGTCGCCCCCTCTCGGTGCCGGGTCTTCCCCATGTGCCGGGGTCTCCCCCCAGCACGCCGGGTCTCCTCCCACTATGCCAGGTTCTCCTCCCGGTGCCGGATCTCCCCCCTCGGTGCCGGGTCTACCCCCGGTGCCGGGTTCTCCTCCCGGTGCCGAATCTCCCCCCAGCATGCCGGGTTCTCTCCCCGGTTCGGGGTGCTGGATCTCTCCCCCTCGGTGCCGGATCTCCCCTCAGTGCCGAGTCTCCCCCCGGTGCCGGGTCTTCCCCCGGTGCCGAGTCTCCCCCCGGTGCCGGGCTCTCCCCTCGCTGCCGGATCTCCCCCCTCGCTGCCGGATCTCCCCCCTTGCTGCCGGATCTCCCCCCCNCGGCGGCGGTGGCGGCCCGGGCGGCGGCCTGCAACACGAGACGCAGGAGCTGGCCTCCAAGCGGGTGGACATCCAGAACAAGCGCTTCTACCTGGACGTGAAGCAGAACGCCAAGGGCCGCTTCCTGAAGATCGCCGAGGTGGGGGCGGGCGGCAACAAGAGCCGCCTGACCCTCTCCATGTCGGTGGCCGTCGAGTTCCGCGACTACCTGGGCGACTTCATCGAGCAGTACGCGCAGCTGGGGCCCAGCCAGCCCCCCGAGCTGGCGCAGGCGGCCGACGAGCCCCGGCGGGCGCTGAAGAGCGAGTTCCTGGTGCGGGAGAACCGCAAGTACTACATGGATCTGAAGGAGAACCAGCGCGGGCGCTTCCTCCGCGTCCGTCAAACCGTCAACCGCGGCCCGGGGCTGGGCTCCACGCAGGGCCAGACCATCGCCCTGCCGGCCCAGGGCCTGATCGAGTTCCGCGACGCCCTGGCCAAGCTCATCGACGACTACGGGGTGGAGGAGGAGCCGGCCGAGCTGCCCGAGGGCACCTCCTTGACTGTGGACAACAAGCGCTTCTTCTTCGACGTGGGCTCCAACAAGTACGGCGTCTTCATGCGGGTGAGCGAGGTGAAGCCCACCTACCGCAACTCCATCACCGTCCCCTACAAGGTCTGGGCCAAGTTCGGCCACACCTTCTGCAAGTACTCGGACGAGATGAAGAAGATCCAGGAGAAGCAGCGGGACAAGCGCGCCGCCGCCGCCGCCGCTCCCCCCG
>JAAWXA010000054.1:1877963-1900239 GCA_038090715.1 Florisuga fusca
TTTTTTTTTTTTTTTAAAAAAATCTTTTTGAAAATTCAGTGTGAGAAAACAAACAAACAAATACCAAAAAGGAAAAAAAAAGGTGGGGGAAAAAAAAACCCCAACAACGCGAACTACTTGTCAGTGTGAGTTTGTTGCGCATCCCGCGCAGGGGTGGGGAGGAGCTGGCTGAGGAGCCGATCGCAACCTGGTGTGCCCCTCAGAGGGGCTGCGAGGTGCCAGGCAGAGACCATCCCTTGAGCCAGGCAGAAAGTGCTGCTGATGATTTTAACCCCTGCTCAGAGCCGACAGGTTTTAAATTTTTTTTTTTTTTTAATTTTTTTTTTTTGGAGGGGGGGAGCAATTACTTTGTTGCCTTTAAAACTAGCACTGTAACCACCTTTTTTATGATTAGCTGTAGTATAACCTTTGTCCCTTCAAACTATGCAAGCTATGAAATGTAAATTAGGGATCAGTTAAAGATAGTTGATTATATTCGATCAGATGGCATTCATGCACTAACTGGAGTATATACAGATAAAGCTATTAGAGTGACTTGTATGCTAACAGCAAGATATAACATACCTACCTATTCTAAAAAATGACTATTAATATTGTATAACAGGACTGTGGGGGTTGGGAGGGAATGTTATCTCTTACCTTCTTAAAGGGGGATTTAAGATTTTTATAACTGTTTTTTCCATCAAACTTTAATATTTTTGTCAAATTTTTAGGTATTTAATTTGTAAAATAGATTTTACTTTGTACTGGCGTACAGAAAATAGGGGTTGATTTAAACCTTTTTTGAAGCCAAGTGATCAATTACCTTTGTAATAAAAAGTCAATGGATCTATAACAGTCGTACTCCCTGTTTTCATTTCTTGTACGTTGCAATGCAGTGGTGCTGTCTGTCTCCCAAGGAAAAAAACTGGGGAGGTGGGTGGAAGGAGAAGGCAAATATGTCAGCACTGATGCTGCAAATTGGTGACACTTCCCGTGTGCAAGTGGCCCCTGGTCAGTGGAGATTTGGTAGATATGCATTTTTACTAAGAACACGGTGCACTTTTTCAGTAAGGGTTTCTGAGAGCCTGAGGTTTTTGGCATGTTTTCACTTCATGCTTCCACCTTGGTGCCCGGGAACTCTAAAGCCACCCTCTGGGAAGCCTGTGTCCCTGGCACATCAGGAAAACAAAACCAAACAGAGCAAAGCTCTGATTTCTTCCAAGGTGGTGAATTACAGCACGTTATATTTTTGCACCTGCACACTTTGTCTCCCTATCTCAAATACCTGCCACTGCCTTCTTTTCTCCAAGTTCAACAGGTTAAACTTTTGGTTTGGTTTGGTTTGGTTTGGTTTGGTTTGGTTTGGTTTGGTTTTTTTAGTAGCAAAGTTGCCAAGTGTTTTGGGTTGATAAACCTCAGCAGATCCACTAAGTTTGGATCCAACACCTTGCAGAGCACTGACATTTTTTTGGTTTGTTTGCTTGTTCATTTCCCATCCCAAGGCATATACCAAATCTGCTTGACTTGTCTGTGGCAGAAGCTGTGGGAGCTACAAGTGGAGAATCCTGACATTCATGTACAAGAATGCTAAAACAGGTTTACACTTTGTGGGGGCTCTCATGAAACACAAAATCTCAAAGTGTAACTAGAACCAACCAATTTCTGGTGTTTTGCTAGTTCAGCAGGTAGAAAACAAGTCTCTCTGAGGTGGGTTAGAAAGAAGGCAGCAATTTTTTCTCTGACTGTTTGGTTTTCTCATTTTAAAACTTGCTGCTTCTTACTGGCTTGGGTTGCTTTGTGAGAGGAAAGGCTCTGCCTAAAGCACTGGAGAATTTCTCTGTTAAAACGACTCTCTCAATAATTATTTTTTTTTTAATTGGAAATTTTTAAAAATCCTGGTTTGCAATTTTTTTTTTTTTTCTTTGCTACTTATCAGCTTTCCTTCTGTTTTCTTACTAGCCTCCTCTGCTGGCTGCTTGCTCCAATGGTTCAGTTTTTGTAACTGAAGGGTGGCTGTGCTGGTGTTTGGACTCCGGGGAGAGGAGTCCAGTGTAGTTCTCACACTGGGCTTTGTATTTTTTGCACACACGCTTTTCTCCCTAGGAGTTTTACTCTTCTTCTGTAAGATGTGAAGATAGGTGAAAGGATCTGAGTTTTTGGTAGCAGAACAGAGAAGCAAGCTGCATGCAAATTGTTGTCAAAATGTTTTGACAAAAGTGACAAGGTAAACAAGTGAGTTCCATTTTTATTCTTGATTCCTTCTGCTGTTGCCATCTCCTGTGCTCCTTGCAACAATGAAAGATAATTTCAGCCCAGAGCTTATTCTCAAGCCTGTGGTTCCTTTTACTCTGATCACTTGCACATGATTTATCTTGCTGGCACTGCAAAAGGGTGTGTGTGGGTTGAGAATGTAGCAAAGAGATATGTATATATAGTGTAAATCTAGTGAAGGTTAATCTAAATGGACTTCCAAAATTATCACCTTCTTGAAGCCGGTTCAAAAAAGGTTTTAAAACCGGTTTTAACCAGAGCCTCATCTTTGGACCTGAAGTTCATGTCTTGGTGTTTTTTTTTCTTTTAAGTGGGGTCTCTGGTGTTGAAATGGCTGAGGGTGGTGGCCTGATGGCCCAGGGAGGATGCTCTTGTC
This sequence comes from Florisuga fusca, assembly GCA_038090715.1. Classification (NCBI taxonomy): domain Eukaryota; kingdom Metazoa; phylum Chordata; class Aves; order Apodiformes; family Trochilidae; genus Florisuga; species Florisuga fusca. The sequence continues at coordinate 1,880,593 of JAAWXA010000054.1, forward strand.
AGGAGGCAGCTGAAGTTCCTCTTGCCAGAGTTGGTCTCTGCTCTGCTCCCAGCAGCAGTGCTGCCTCCCTGCTCCCATACTGCTCATACCAAGTGGACTCAGTCTCTTCTGGGAGTTTCCCTTAGTATGTCTATCCTTTTTCTTTTCTTTTTTTTTAACTTTTTATCTTTTCAAAGCGTTTTGGTTCCGGATGGGACTGTGTTTTAGCAGCACTGCAGTCTGGAGGGAAGTCAGCCCAGGCTGAGGGCTGAGGAGCACTGCACCCCTTGTGAATCTGGGGTGGTCCCTGGGGCTGTTCTGAGCCCTGCATCACCATTAATCTGTCATTTAATGCAGGCTGGGACAGCTGGAGGTAGTGGAGAGAAGTAGATGCCAAAGTGTCCATTTTTAGGGGTTCCCAGAGCTCCTCCTCCAAGGGTTTACATCCTGTTTTAGTTTGTGTGGTGTAAGAGTTGCTGCTGGAGAGGTACATTGGAGGGGAAGGAGTGAGTGGGTTTGCTTTCGGGGTGCCCTTTGCCATTGTCATTACCAGAGACACCCTGAGCTGGGTGAAAAGGGTTTGTCCAGGGAAGAAGCTCCCAGCAGTCAACCCAGAGGAGGTGTTGTGTTTCCAGAGGGTGGGAAAAGGCCTCCAGAGGCCAGGAGGCTGGGCTGGGCTGGGCTGGAGGAGCAGGTGGCTTGGCTGTGTCTGAAGAGGTGCTCAGGGCACAGGGATGTGCTGCCACCCATGGAGGAGCTCACAGGAGCCAGGGGACAGAGGCCCTGGCAGACCCTAAGCCAGAGGCAGCCAAGGAACGTGGGGCAGCTGATCCCAGGAGAGTGTGGGGCAGTGGGAGCCTGGGGCTGGGCCAGCTCTGCTGATCCCTGCACCTGGCTGGAGGCAGGCGAGCAGCCATGGGTCTGGGGACAGTCAGAGAGTGTCATGGCCACCCCTGTAAAAGTGGCAAACAGTTGTGTAGCCTCTTTGAGGCAAAGCATCTGAGGAGTGGGAGAGCTGGATTCATGCAGCCAGGAGTGGGGCAGGTTCTCACAGGCTAATGTCAGCTGGAGATGAAGTAAGAAAAGATAAAGATGGAGGAATTCTGGCCCCATTGTCTGTGTTTTGAGTGTTGACTGATGAAAACAAGAGAGAGCAAATGGCTGGATATCCCTGAGCAATGCTGCACTGCTGATCAGTACCACTGATGCTCCTTCACCTGCAGGGGGATCTGGACCTGAGCCTCTTGCTCTGGAAGGACCCAGGTCCAGCCAAGATGGAGCTCTACTCCTGCTGGCTGCAGGCTTTGCCTAGGTGTGGGCATTGTCTCATTTTGGGTGAGCAGGACCCTGCCTTGGACATCCCCAGAGCCATGGCACTGTGTGCAGCAGCTTCACAGCTCGGCTTGGGCTTGTGCTTCTGTAGTGAAGTCCTCTGCTCTCCTTGGGTAGTGTTCCTGCCTTTTCAGTGTAACTAAACCAAAACACAAGCTCTACCAACTGGTAGGCACTGGGTCCATCAGACCAGTCCAGAGCTCACGGGAGAATCAAATCCCTGAAACACAGAGATGATGTGAGTGTTAGGTCCTCAGCTGTGACTCCTTTGCTGTCAAGCTTGGCTCTGGCTTTGCTGGTTGTTCATGCAGACATAGCCCCAGGTAAAAGAGAAGACCATCCGTGGAGATGATTGGCCATTTTTGCAGCTTGTTGTCTTGAGACTCGGGTTCATGATGTGGCAACACTTCTGCAGGTTTCCGGATCAGCCACCAGCTGGGAGAGCACTTGCCCTGAATCCAGCAACTTCTGGATCTCCCCAGCAGGTCACTCGGTCTTAAATTGGATGATTCTTTGGGTTTGCTGGTCATCAGTTGGCTTGCTGGCCATCCCATCAAAAATACACTCCTTAGGTTTTTCTTAGGCTTAGACCACATAGGAAGCTGAAGTGAAGAGGAGTGGCTGCAGCCCTGGCAGTGGGAGTTTGCTCTGATCCTTCCTGGCTGTGTCACAGAAGGTTTTGGTTTTTTTCTTGAAACGCTATCTTGAAATATGCAGGAAGCAAAGAAAAGCTTCATTATTTCTGTCACAAATGTGAGAGGTGTGGGGTTACATCTGCAGCATGGAAGCATGTGCCCCTCTTGGGCAGTGAGACCTTGGAGGGAGCTGTCAGGAAGCCAGAGTGCAGCCCTTGGAGAGGGTCAGACAGCTTTTCAGGGAAAACCTACATCAGAAAATGTGTTGCAGTGTTGATTTCTCTAGAGAGCTGCTTGTAAAGGTGGCTTGCTAACAGTACCTGGATCCCTGTGACCATGTTGACCCTAATGGGTTTGGATTTTTTAGTGGACGTGGGTGGCAGCCACCGGGGGTGACTGTCTTGGCAACAAGGGATTGTATCTCCCTGACCAGGCCAGTGGTTTCAGCAGTGAGGTGGTGCTTGTGGGAAGGTCCAAAAGCTGAGCCTGGGTCCTCAGAGACATCATCCCACTATGCAGTTGCTCAAGGGTGCTCTTCAGGACTTAGCATGCAAGGACACAGGAGCACTGGGTCTCTGCTGGGGGGCTGAACCCCACTGGTGTGTTTCCAGCTCCTCTGTATCACCAGCTCTGCTGAGATGAAGCTGCAGACTGCTCGGGGCAGCTGGAAGGGTTTAGCTCTATGTAAAGGTGTTTGCCTGGGTCATTTTTATTGCTGGGAGTTGAGAGAGGAGAAAATGAGCTGTGGGAGGTTTTTGTGTTGCTGGTGGGTGTCCTGATGTGCAGCTCAGGCTCACTGGGTGCTTCTCCCCCTGCAATGCTCTGCAGCTGGTGTATTGTCCTGCTCCAGGGTGGGTGGGGGGTAGGCTCTGTTCTTGACTCAGAGTAGGAATGTGGAGTCGTGGCCCAGTGTGCAGGGCAGCATTTGGGCAGGAGCTCTCAGAGCAGTGCTGCCAGTTCAAGGTTAGCTGTCTTGGTCTGGGTCTCATTCCCTCCCCCAGGCTGGCCTTGCAGTGTCTCACTAGGGAAGATGTTTTATTTCTCTGTCCTCTGTCCTGCACCATAGTTTGTGAGTGCAGTCTATCCTGCTGGCTTTTTTTGCCTGCTGTCTCCTGAGGTTTGGAACTTGCTTTTCCTTGGGTGGTTGGTAGGGGCAGAGGAGCTCAAACCCAGCAGCTCTGCATCAGCATGCTGCAGCCTCCTCCAGATTCACCTGGAGTCAAGAGGTGGGTGCTGGGTTTTCAAGGGTTTTCAGCTCTTCCACCTTGGTCCAACAGAAGCAGGTCTAGCTGTCTCACTTCTAGGCTTGCTGATCTGTCAGTGCTTCAAGAAATGCCAGGGCTAGGAAGCGTGGATAAAGGATTTTGTGAAATCTGGTATTTAAACCTCCCACTCAAGTGATGCTGAGGAGAGCTGGCAGTGTAGCATTGGCTTATCAGGAACTGTGTGGGCAGGTCAACTTAAGAAATGTGTTGTGTGAGCAGAGGTGAAGAAATGAACCAAGTGTCTTGTCAAGTACAGAGTTACAAATGGGGTCACAATTCCTTTTTATTCAAACGATCATTTTATTTAAATAATAAATGATGGTAGGATCACCATTGCCAGGGGCTGCTTAAGGGCAACTAGGCAGGTCTCTGAGCAAATTAGGGACTAGAGGCTTTGAATTATTTTCTAGCATTAATAATTCTGAGCTAAGCACTGTGAATTAATATAATTACCATCTCTCCTTTCATGCATGCAAACAGTTTGGTTTATGGATAAGTCTTTTGACAGTGCTGTGTTCAGAAGCTCATTCGATCTTAAAAAAAATAGAAAAAAAAAAAAAGAAGTTGGCTTCTGAGCTGCAGATGTCAATAAGTGTCCAGGTAAGTGAGCCCTTGTAAACTTCTGCAAGGCCATATGTAACTTATCTGGCCCAATGCAAGTCCCTAATTGGTGGTTTGAAGTAATTTTTAAAAGAAGCCATTAGCAGTCGGTGTATTTCTGGTTTAAAGATTGACTTTATATGGTCATAAGGTAAAAAATCTTAATTATAGGAATCAAAGGAGATTGGTTTAACTGCACTAGGAACTGCACACACAAATGCAGAGGGGACACACTTGAGGACTGATTATCTTTTGGCAATGACTGTTGCACTATTCAGTGCAACACGTGGAGGTGCTCCCAACTCCAGAGAGCATCTTGCTGCCAAAGCTGCTGAGCTGGTGGAGAAGGGATTGTCTTAAATCATCTGGAGGTGGTCATGGTCCATCCTCACCCCAGCAGTGAGGGTCTGTGGGAACTTGACTTGCAGCTGGACAGGATTAGAGGGGTGATTTTCCATTTCATACTAAAGCTTTGGCTAAGGAGCTGATCTCTGTTCAGGAGATGCTTTCAGAAGCTGAGGGAGTAGCTTTGGAAGGTTTGGATTGCAGAGGATTTCATCATGGGAAATAGAGGCTCCACTCTTGCTGGCCAGGACACCCATCTGAGGAGATGCCTGATGAGTGGACAAGTAGATCCTGGAAGATTGCAGAGTACTTGGAGAAAACCTGGGGCTGTCATCCTTGAAGCTGAGATGCTTGGGAACATGAATTTAGGTGCCTGGCAAGAAAACAATAAAGGTCTTAAGGTCTTCCTAAGGTCTTGATGTGTGCCAGGGAAAATACTAGAAAGGGAGTGATAAGCAGCTGAAGTGAAAGTCATGACTTTGCAACTGGTTTCCACTTCAGTGGAGAGAACCAGAACCAAACCCATGGCTGTTTGTCCTGGAGAACCAGGGGTGAGTTCTGAGCTCTGGGTGAGGCCATGGAGAGCAGAGCCACATGCCAAGGAGAAGCAGCCAGGGGTTGGGGTAAGAAAGGGGCATATAGTGCAAACAGGAGAAATGTCTCTATGCCAGCCTGGAAACGTGAAACAAAAATAGTTGTTGTAGACTGCTTGAGAGAGTAAAAAGACTTTGGCAGAGTTGATCTGACTGAGACATGGGGGGGGTGATGGAAATCATGGCATCACCTGCCATTACACAGCTCTGAGCAGGCAGGATTGCTCATCAAGGTGTAAAGGAACACGAGGTGTAAAATGCTGCCATAGAATCTGAGAGGAAATGGGAGTAGAGATGACCACGCAGCCAAATTGATGTTAGATATAAAAATCCCATATTTTAATGCCATGGATGTATTAGGACATTTTCCATTCCAGACAAGAAGGCTATGGGCTTCATGGGGCTTGGTAGAAAACCAGGTTCATGAAGCTTTATAAGCCTGTAATAAAAATAAACTCATTTATGTCTGTGCTATCTGGCTGGATTGTTTGGGAAAAATCTGGTTAATATTTTGGTGAACAAGCATCCTGAGTTACTTAGAGGACAATGCATTTCTTGTGAGAGCCTCACACAGAGGTAGCCTTGATTTAGGACTAAAATGTAAGAACTGCTTCAAGGTACAGTTACCATTGAGTCATTAAATAGCAGAGAGCACAGTCCAGTTACAGAGTCAGCATCCTCAGGGGTGGAAGGTGCTGGACTGAAAACGTGTCTTTTGTTTCAAAATATTGCAGGGGGAGAAGATGAGAAAACCAGGGTCCTTACACGTGTCACAGCAGTTCCATGCATGCATGGAAAGGTTACAGATGTCCAAATGACCTCTGTCATGAAGGAGCTTCAGAAATGAAGTGGAAATCAGTTATGAAGTGAAATAGTTATAAAGGAAGAGACTTCTGGAGTCCAGCAAGACTCTAGGAAAACCCAAACCAGTCTTGCAAAGGTGGCAGAGTGAGCTGTATGGCAGGTAAGCCAGAAGGAAGCAGCTCAGGAGGAGCTTTGGAGAGCCAGGCCCTGGGCAGTGAGTGCAATCTGAGTTCTGTCAGAGCTGGGGAGAAAATCTGAGAGTGCAGGGCTGGAGGCACAGCTAGTGTTCTGCACCACTTCATATCACTGAAGTGATTTTCCCACATCGTTCTGGAGCACAGGACATGTTTGATAACCAACCTATCCATCCCCCAGTCCTTTTGTGTGGCAAAGATAAGGAGTTACCCTCTGAAACTCTACAGTTTGGGGCTGATGTGCAAGGCTGAGATGCTGGAGCAAGCAAGAGGTGTACCCAGGAGTTTTAAAAGAGCTTGAGACTGAAAAGCTGAAATTATTAGCAAAACTAGGGCTGTTAAAAATAGCTTAGTATTCTCCATGACTAGATAACAGCCTAATGTCGGATTTTTTTTTTTTTAATTAAAGTATTAAACAGGGCACTGGGAATTGCAGATCAGCAACCCTGAACTCCAGTTTGGGAAGGAGAAATTGAAATTCTGTAACACTTTAGTACGGGGTCCTTTGAAAGGAATATACTCTCTGCAGAGAAAGGGGGCTGGACTAGGTGGTCTTTGAAGGTCACTTCCAACCCAAACCACTCTGTGATTCTACAATCAATCTTATTTTCTGGGTGATCTACCAGAATCCTTGAAGCAAAATGTTTGCCATCTTCTGGCAAACAGAAGGAGGTGGAGAATCATCTGATCTTTATTTGGCTGGTTTTAAAAGTTTTCATCAAGTCCTCCTAAGAAGTTAATGAAAAACTCTGCTCATGATGAGAAGAGAATATCATAAAGAGAAGAATATCAGTGAGCGTTGATCATTCAGGCAGCACAAGGCAGACAAATGTCTAGTTGGTGACTGAAGGCTCCCAGGTCTGCACCTGGAGTAGATCTTTAGATTAATTTCCTCTGGAACCCTCCAGTTCCTTAAAACTGAAGTTTTTTGGTGGAAAAGGGTTGATGCTCATTGAGCTTTTCTGGTGAGCACATCTAGATCCAGGCTGCCAAGTCTGGTTGATGGAAGAGGAGAAAGAAAGCCCAGACTATTGGGTAGCATGACATTTAGATTTCTTCTGTGATGTGACACCTCTTGTTCAAATTCTTCCCCTGAGCTTGGCTGGAGGGTCTGCCAGATCCCAGAGCATGCCTCTGGAACTGCTGTGGTGGATCTGCCCATATTTTCTTTTGGCTTTACCAAGAACAACCTAAAAGGTTTTGCTTTTGACAATGGGCAGAAAGGGAAGGAGTAGGGAGAGAGGTCTGGTCAGTGTTTTCCAGGGATCATACAGTTCTGTTCTTGAGGCAGGGTTGTCTCAGATTTAGGTGCAGATTTGGGTTCCCACCCTTCCCAGGAGACCTTGGAGGACCCATAGTTAACTGGTGTGAGCTAGTTTTTGGCTTCTTAAAAGTCTAGAAGCCATGGAAAATAGCCTTGCTTTTCCCACCTTCCCTGTCCTCAGTAGGTCACAGTGCCAAAGGGTAAGCACTTGGATAAAATCTTTGGATTTTGCAAAAGGAACAGGTTAACTGCAGACACCTCAAGGCTTTTGGTTAGAGTTTAAATGTAAGAAGTGGAGATTGAAAGAGCAGAGGGGTTTGTTTTATATGAGAGAGGTGACTCTGGCTTGGCTGGGACTGGGAAAAATTCAGAAGACCATGATAAGGTCTGGTCCTGTGAGCATGGAGTGGTGGGGGCTGCCCCTGGGAAACACAAGGCAACAGGCAAGGGGAAAAAAAAGCAATTTTAGTGCTCCAGCTGTATTTGTAGGTTGTAACTGATTTGCTCATTCTGGAAGAAGAACATCTGATGCTGGGTGGGAAATGAAGTGGAGGTGGTTAGTCTGCCAGAGGAATAACTGAGCTTTGCAGACTGGGGTGCTATGGCCTGAGCTCTCCTCTAACATGAACTCAGACCCCAGAGTGTCCCCTTTCCCGTGGGGATCTGCTGGTTGTCACTGGCACAACCATTGCCCCCTCCTCCTAGAAATACTAATTGTGTTAGATTGCTCACTTCTAGTTAAATTATACCAGCTGACTTTGAAGTACTTACTCTAAAAACATCGTGGTATGCTTGCATGATAGTTATTTGGTGTAAGAAAAAAAAAAAAAACCACAACAATCTCTTGTGCTCTCTTTAGGAATTTGGGCTTTGAGTTTCCTTGGGGAGTGTTGTATGTACCCAACTCAACGGGATCAGGCCCATCTCTTTTTAAACATGTATTTCACATCTGAGATTAGAAACATTCTAGAAGACAAACGAGAAGATAGAAGTTGTCTGTTAGAGGCTCAGATGATAATAGCAACTTGTGCTAAAGGCTCTCCATCCACATAGTAACCTGCACGGCTGCTTCTGTTTTAACTGCTGTCAAAGGTCTGGCATTTTGGTAACTATTTTTTTTCTAAATGTACTGAGTATACTTGCTTTTAAATCCTGTTAGGTACATAGAATTGTTGGTATTCTGTAAATTAGCTCTATACTAGCATTCACATTGGACTAGGCTTAGTACTGTGAGTGTCAAAGATGACTTGAAAAAGGAAAATTAATTTATACCCTTTCAATGTGGTTCTGCCCTGGGTTGGGGGTTCTTTGGAGAAGTACCAGGAGTGCTACAACTGTCTTCCCCCTTTTACTTGCTGTGGTTCTCTGCAGGAGAACGTACAGATCTAAGTCTCTTTTGCCATCCATTGGAGACAGTGAGGTATTAGCATGGTGATGTCCATGGGAACCCCTAGATAAACCAGGCCATAATGCAGAGGTGAAGCATCTTTTTTATTATATTTTTTTCTTCTGCTGTTAATCAGACCTCTGACTTTTTTTTTTTTTTTTAAATTGTTTGGGTAAAAAATCCCTTCCCTCATCTGCCTGGTGTGACATCCTCTAATGCCACAGTTCTGTTGAGGCTGGATTGTTTGTGTCTTCCAGAAAATGTAGATGGGACTGGAACTGCTAATGCCAAAACCTGACAAGGGAGGGAAATTCTTATTTTCCAGACAAAACCCATCTGGACCCTTTTCAGATACCCCGCAGCACACCACAAGGGTATAAATACTTACTTTTTCTTTTTCCAGGTGATCTTTAGGGCCAGGTAGCAGTGGGCAGGGTCAGTCTGTCTGGGAGGATTTTCCCTGCAGATTTTCCCTGCCTGAGCATCACACCCCTCGTGCATTTAGAGAGCTACGTGTGGTTGGCTTTCACCCTATCCTCAATTTTGATCCCCAGCACTGAAAAATTAGGACTTTTGCAGTTAAATTAAAAAAAAACAAAAACAAACAACCAAGGTTGAAGCAAAATCTCTGGAAAGTGGTGTTTCCCCGTGGCCCTTTACCACCCCTTCCATTCTGCCATCACCCCTGGTTGGGTTCTGCTGGGTTTTTAGCCATCTTGACCTCATGTTTGCAAATATTATTGGTAATACAATGCTCTATGTACAAATGTCTGTGTGGCTCATGTGTATGTTTCTGTGGTTCAAGCAAGCCACAGGCTTCTGGAATTTCATTGTACTTTGGTTAAATGTTGGACTTTTAACTCTTCTACTGTATGGCTTCTTGATTTCTCTTGTCCAATGTGGACCAAGTCTATTTTTGGAAATAAATAAGCATGTAAATAAAATGAATGGGTTTATGCCACTTACAAGAAAATGCTTTATTTAAAATACACTCAGTCTTGTATATTTTATGGTATCTCAGGGAGTGGACAAGGCTCAGGCACCAGCAGCCTTGGCGATGAGAAACCATATTATGTACAAATTCATTTCCAAGGGGTTTCAGAAGAAGACTTTCCAACTCCTGAGCCAAACCCCTGTAGGACCAGCCTTGCAGAGGAGGGGGGTGGAAATCCAGAAAGAAACACGTAGTTTAAGGGGAGCAAAGGAAGGAAACATGACTTTTCTCTCAACACAAGGCTTCTGGTTTGAGGTGTCCAGGTGCCCAAGATGCTGCCAAGTGTAGGAATGTCGTGGAGCAGTTCTCAGCTCCTGCCCAGGACCACGTGGAGATCAGGAGCAGGATGACTTTTCTTTTCTTTTCTTTTTTTTTAACTTCTCCATATAAACCAATATTTACCAGTAATCCTGTGTTTCTTTTTTTTGTTTTTTGGCAGACTTTTACCAGTAAATATCGGTTTATTCCTGAAACCAGAAGCCCTAAACATACCTTTGTTTATAAGGTCAGTTGTCATTTTGTCTCTCTTGTTCCCCACTCCCCCCCAGTACAACCCAGCAGGTGATTGAAAGGTACCGAGTTCTCTTTCTAGTTTTCCTGCTCTGCATCTCTGGGAACTGGAGCCCACAGGACCTAGAGCCTTCTCTTGGTAATGTAGACCCGAGTTTACAAATTATTCTTTTACCATTTTAAAGCCTGATTTTAAGGACAGAGGTGTCCCCTGGCTGCCTGCTGTGGGAATTAGTAGAAACCCCTGCAAAGGCAGAAATTGCTTCAGCTCTGAAGCCTGCGGGTAGGTCTCTCACAAGCATCTTTGGGCCTGGGGCTGAGGAGATAATTTATCCAGAAACAGACACTAAAAAATAAAAAAGCCATTTCTGTTTTACAGTGAGCAGGACTGGGGGAGGGAAGGGCAAGAAAGGAATTTGATTTTATTTTTTTTTTCCCCTCCATTTTTTTTTAATTTACTGCTAGGAAGCAAGTGTGACATGGGGAGGAGGGAGAGAATTTGAACATTTCCCTTCCTAAACTCGTTGTAAACTCTTCCTCCAAGGCTGAAAGAGCAAGTAAAAGGTCTGATCCTTAAAAGGACATTGCTAGGTGTTTGGGACCCTAAAAGCAGCTGGCACTTTTAATGATGGAAATGGCTTTAGGTCATTTTTTCAGAGTTTTGGTTAATACCAAGACAAATTGACTTGGGAGCATTGAAGCCTCCTTCTTCTTTTTCAAGAAATGTTTGTGACCCAAAGACAGCAGCATTATGCTAATACACAGCAGAGAAGCTGGCAAGGAATAGAAAATGAGTTGACTGCATGATCCCAGCCAAATTTTTTAGCCGAAGCAAATAAAATGGGGAAAAAAAAAAAGAAAAAAAGAAAAAGAAAAATTAAAAAAATAATAATAATAATCCCTGACCTCCAAAAGACTTTACCTCCCAAGAAAGCAAGCCAAAGAGGATCTCAGTGCCTAGTTTGGTTTTATCATTTTTGGCACAGCTGCAACCTAACCATGTCCCTTTATGGAGCACCAGCAGCTCGTTTCCTCCCAGTGAACCCAAAAGCAGAGGGTTTGGCAGTTTCTGAGTGGCTACCAAAGCTCCTGCAAGCCTTAGTTGGAGTCCAGGCTAAGGGGAGCCCTTCCAGCTGTGCACTTTGAGCTGAACACTACCTTTCCTCCCCTTTTGCAGCCTGGGTGGTTCTGATTGCTGACAGTTCTGTAATACAACTTTAATCTGAGCAATTGAGGCTGGTCCTACATTATCTTCAGACACCTTGCGGAGGACTCCTGTTACCAGTTTGGGTCTCAAAAGCTACACCCCACCATCAGAAGTCACTTTTTCTTTTTTTTTTTTTCCAAAGGCAGTGATACATTACCCTCTCTAGCTCTGATGGAAAAATGATAATTGCAATGCAACTTTCTAATAAATTGTTCATATATTCATAATTCTGTTGCAATCCCAAAATGGAGAAGAAATCTGTTAAAGGTATATATTAGTCTAGATTTTTTCTTATTGTAAATACTGTAATTTTATAATACTGTCAATATTTTATTAACTTAGAAATATTTATCAGATTTAATCTATGGTAGTCGATTTATTTATAGGTTTATGTTGCAGCCAATATTGCATTACATTCTAATGTAAGATTAACTTTCAGCATGTAACTGATTTAATATATGATTGGAAAGATTAAGAGAGAAAACTCTTGCTCTTAATCTGCACTATTTCTCCCCCAATTCCCAGTTTGAAATTCTTTAACTGAACGGGAGGAGGTTTCGAGCTCTCCCGAATCTAACAACTGCTGTTGGATTTGAAAACTTGAATTTTGGAATGTGCTTGGCTCTTTCACCCCGTGAACAAGTTTGCTTCCACATCCAATCTCTGCAGCAGGAAATCTTTATTTTGAGCAAAGGGACACTCTCAGCTCCATTTGAACTTCTTGCTGGGGGCGGGAGGAGGAGGCCAAACTCAGCCCCGGTGCATGCGTGTTCATTCCTTTTTAATCACAAGGGGTAATCCTCTCCCTGTTGGTTTGGGCATTTGGCTGGAAGCATTCCTGCAGCAGTTTGCATCCCTGCAGCTGGGCAGGGGGTGGAAATCCAACTGCTCCAAGGAGTCCCCCAGCCCTGGCAAGAGGCGCGATCCCGACGGCGCTGCCGCGTCCTGCTGGCCCTGGCACCACCTGCACCACCTGCCCCCGGAGCTCGGGGAGATGGCTGGAAGTGCAGGAGGCCTGAAACTTGCCAATTTTTGACCAAAGTTTTTTGCTGCTTTTTTTTTTTTTCTTTTTTTTTCTTTTTTTTTTTTTATCTCTAGCCTGACGGTGTCCCTTTGACGCGCTCTCTGACAAACCCTTAGAAGTGATTTTTCTTTTTTAAGGCCGGGGAGAATTTGTCTGTCATGTGTTTGCAACGTAACATGCCTAAAAATACCAAAAATATATGAAAGGGTTTTCACGGGAGTTGGTATTTTTTGAGTGTAAAAGTTAATCTTTATTAGAGATGTGCCAATCTATACTGCTTTCCTGTAGTGTTGTTACACCTAGGCATTTCAGTTAACTTATGAATATATACTGTAACAGTATACTTTGTACAGATTTATTTAAAATTTATTTGAAAACTGAAATAAAGTAGGCAGAAAATAAAGATATTTATTTTTCATTTGACTATGTAAGAAGGTATCATTCTTTTGGTTTTAGTGCACTGGTGTACCAAGCCTCAGAACCACTGCTTTCTCCAGCTCATAGGATGCTTTTCCAAGACTGTGGATACGTGTATGTGTACTGCTGTGTTGATAAGTAAATGCCAACGATGGAGTTTGTTGCTTTTATACGTCCCAAAGAGAAGTTTTCCACCGTTCATTTTCTGGTTTCTGACCGCCAAGGCGCGTGTTTGTGAGCAGACTTCACGTGAGTTCTGCCCTCCCTCTCTCACATCAGCTTATACCAATGCCAGGATGGGAGCACTTGCCTGCGTACCCTCCCCAAAACACCCTGCTCCACAGTGGCATCAGCAGGGAGCAGTTCAAACGTGTGTCCTTTGGGCTTTGTGTAAAGCAAACGCAGGAGGAGAAAAATGGAGATGTCTGACCCATTACAAACCCAATTCCTTTCTGTACAGTAGTATGGAGATCTCTAGTCGACCTGCCATTAATAATAGATTCTTATTTTTTGAATGATCTATTTAAAAGAACAGCAAGCATTGTATTTGCTAGTAAATCTGAAGTGTTTACATGGAATTACTAAATAAATTATTTGATCTAAGACGGCTCTCACCAGTGCTGATTTTTAATGCTGAAAATTAATTTCGGCAGCTGCTTTTTCAGTTTGTGCTGTTCTTTAAAACCTTCCAAAGCAGCTTTTTTTTTTTTTTTTTTTTTTTTTTTTTTTTGTCATCCCTCATGTTTTAAATTAGGTTCTGAGGAAGATGCAAAGCATACCTCTCCCTGACAGGAGTGCCAGGAACATTTTCCCAACCCCCTCCACATCACGAGACTGCCCCTTCACGTCCCAAACCACTGATTTCCTTGCCAAGCCAGGGCAGGATGCTCTGCACTGAAAGCCCTGCAGCAAATGGTGCTGCTCAGCTGCAGTCTGTGCCACTCAGAGTCCTGGTGCCTCCTTGTGTGTGTGTGTCTATATACATATTTTAAGCAGAAAGCATTGGGATAGGAATAAAACATCATCCTTCAAGTTGCCGGGCTGAGTTCCAGTGGCTTGGTCCTGCTTTCCTCTGCCCCATCACCCTGTTCCAGGCTCTCGGGTCCATGGCCCTCGTCAGAAGGTTCCATGGATGAATTCTTTGGATCATCACAGAGGCTAGAAGGGAACTGGGGAGGTTGCCACCCACTCTGGGCAGCAGGAGCTGGGGGGAGCTGGCCCTTGGGCTCTCTCTGGGGCTGCTGGGGGGAGGCTGGAAAGGGGGTTCTGTGCCCTGAGGTTCCAGCCCGGTCCGGTGGGGCCGGCAGAGTTTCTGGCTGCGGGTGGGAAGCAGCAGGAGTGCAGTTAGCAAGAGGCTGGATGGAGAAGAAATCCATGGAGAAGGACCAGGCAGAAGGCAGACCTTGCAAGTGCAGCGTCTGGCCACACTGTGTCCCCCTCCAAGCACTGCAGAGGCTGCTGCTTTCTTAGGCATTCAAAACGGGGAGAGAGAAAAAAAAAAATGAAACTATAAATAATGCAATCCAGCCCCTGTTTCTCATTTCCCAGCCTTTCTCCTACAGCATGCTAAGTCACCTCATGTTTAATTTAACGCTCTCAACGCTAGATCCCTGGTTGGAAAGCCAATTGAACACTTAAATTATGCACTATTGGAATTTTTATTTTAGACAGGAATTTCACACGCCACATTCCGGGCAGGATTCCTGCCCTCCCTACACGCCATGACTCAGCTGGAGAGAACCAAAGCCTGCACCCTGCTCCAGCACCCCCAGCACCCAGTCCCCCTTCCTGCTTCTCTCTGGCTTCGCTGGTTCTGCCTCCATCAGAAATAACTCTGCTCTCCACCTCTTCTGAGCAGTGTAGTTCTGCCCCTCTTTTCCTCACAGGAGACCTAGCAAGGGATTATGAGCTGCATATTCCCAGTAATTTCCTTTCTTGTTTGGGGGAGACTGGGCACATTGATAAAATGGTTACATTTATCTGAGGAACTCAGGAAACTCACTTGGAAAAATGTTTCCCTGAAACCCACCTGGCCAATGGTCGGTGCTAATTGCAAGTCATCAGCCAAGCCTGAGAGCATGAGGGACCCCAGTCCTGGCAAGGCTGAGAGCTCCAGCTGGAGTGAGGAAGCGTTTGCTTGGCAGGTCATGGTGGGAGAACCTCAGAGCTGGAGACCCCAGAGGAGCTCCCCACACCATCACCCCCTGCCCAGCCTGGAAGTGCTGCCACGCTGCAGCAGGTGTGGGGCTGCTCCCTGTCCTGGGGAAGCAATTCCCAGAGCCAGAAGGGTTCTTATTAGGCACCTTGGGAACTCCTGCTGCAGAGCCTGGTGTGGGCTGCTGGTCCTCACCAGGCTTCTGGCTACTTCAAGGGACAGAGGATGAGTGTGTGAGATGCTTGAGGTGGCACACGCCAAACCAAGCCTTGCTCCTCTCCTCCCAGAACCACCCGGCTGAGATTCTCAGTGCCCATGGGTGCCCCTGCAAGGCCCGGGGGCTCCTCTTCTCCCAGAGGGGTTGAATCAATTTTCTCCAGATATTTGAAGAAGTCAGATAACAGCATTTCCAACACAGCATGTGCTTTCTGTCATCTGTGCTCTTCTTCTTCCTTCTTTTCCTCTCTAGATACTGCACTCAGCTCTCCATCACCTGCACCTCTGGCACTTTCAGCTTTTGCTGCCTTGGCCCCAGGAGCCTCAGGGAGCTCTTTGTGCTCAGTGCAGATCTCTGAGCACAGCACCAGGACCTGCAGCTGCAGCATGACCCTGGCCAGCTCATCCCAGCCCTCTGCCAAGCCCCGGGGTGCCTCCTGGAAACAAACATCTGTGATGAATGGGGTGCTCTGGCTTGCTCCCAGAACAAGGATGGAAGTTTTTCCCTTTCATTCTCGTTGGGTGGTTCTGTCTGTAGCACATGGCTGTCCTCACACCTGCAGACTCTCTTTGGAGCCCAGATCTTCATGGGTGCTGAGGAGCTCTCAGAACTGGGTTTGAAATCCTACTCGGTTCCTTCCTTACCCATTCTCTGCAATTTCTCACTGAAGACAGATAATATTCCTAACCCTGCCCAGCTCTGGAACACAAAGCAGGGCAGAGATGCACCCAGGTGATGATCACAGCAGGTGCTGAGTCAGGATCCCTGCCAGTGCTGTGTCTTGTCTCTTCAGCACTCCTGGTGGAGAGCAGACAGGACAGATTTGTAGGGAGGTGTGGGGGGAAAAAAAAAAAAAAAAAAAAATTAAAAAAATCTCCTTTCCTCTGTGCCAAACCCTGTGGATACCACATGGGTCAAAGTCTAACCTTGCACTGCTCACCTTGCCAGGCAAGGCAGAACGGGACCCTCTCTGAAAAAAACTCTGGAAGTTCAGTCCTCCCTGTCTTGCCAGTACATCCCCATTCATCCGCGATTTCTCAAACGCCTTTTGGGTGCTTTCCTGCTCTCCCTGTGCCAGCAGTGAGTCAGGCTTGGCTCTGCACCCCGGCAAGCCAGAGGAAACACCATTTGTCCGGCAAGAGCAATATCGCGGTGCCCTCTGGTGGCAATTCCCCACGGCATCCCGGGGATTTCCGCATCCTCCCGGGATGCTGGGGGGGCGGACAGGACAGGAGGATCCTTGCTCCGCACCCCCTGCGCTCCCAGGCACTTCCCAGCCTCCTGCCTGCCATGGGGCTGTCCCTGCTCCGGATCCTGCTCCTGTCCCTGCTCCGGATCCTGCTCCTGTCCCTGCTCCGGATCCTGCTCCTGTCCCTGCTCCCAGCCCCGGAGAGGAGCACTTGGCCTAGATTGCTGCCCACGTGTCAGCTCATCCTCCCCAGCTGAGGATGCTCAGAGCCTGGGGTGCTCCCAGCCTTCTTTCCCCAGTGATATTTGTATTCCAGACGGTTTTAGTAAAAATTCGGATGTGCGAGGCACCGGAGTAATTAAGTTCCCTTCTGCTGCATGAAAAACGGTGGCCAAGCAGGAGAACAAAAACCTCAGGTTGCTCCTCCAGAATGGAGAGACTGCAGTGGAAGCTCAGCTGCAGTACAAGCCCTCAGAGACATTGCAGGAAACCTGATTTTATAACACTGCTTTTCCCAAAACTCCTCTTGCAGCTCACTGTTCTATTTAATTTCTGTGGAACAGCTTACAGAGCCATCGGTTTTGCTTTAGAAAAGAAAGCATCAGAGATGCCTGCACAACAGCTGCTGGGCAGGGAGAAGGGGAATAATATACCAGAAGTGGTTTGCTGTGCCTGCCACGGGTTGGAAATCCAGCCTGGATATTTCCCTCCACAGAATGAGGGGGGTTTAGCCCCAAGATCAGACCCTCCAGCTCCCTGGCCAGGGCCATGCTTTCTCTACATCCTTCTGCTCCACATCCAGAGCAGAACCGGGGAACTGAGAAGGACAAGTGAATGCTGGGGGGGAATATCCCCCCAGGCTGGGATGCCACAGCCCCAGGCAGGTGTCAGGAGCACACTGATGGGACACAGCATCCCAGGAGCTGCATCCTGCCCCAGAGCAGAGGCCACAGGGGCTGCAACCCCCCCAGCCTCTGCTCACCACTGCCTGGGCTCTACCTGCCTGCCCCAAACCCTTTTCTCTCCCACTGGAAAAATGATCTCACCAGGAGCAGCAGGTGCCACCCGAGGTGCAGGGCTGTCACCTCTGGGTCACACCTTACCATGGGTCATCAGCCACGGGGCTGGTTTGGCAGCAAGAGGAGGAGTGAGTGACCCTTCACGTCTGGTTAAAACTCTGCTTTGCTGCAGCTTTTGTTCTGCAGGAAGGAACTTGGCAGGCTGAAAGCCCTGTAAATGAGGGGCAAGGCTGACAATGCTTCGTTTCTGTGTTCCTGGCACTCAGATGAGATTGCTTGCATGAAATCTGTGTGTGTGTGTGTGTTAAATACCAGCCCCAGGACTGGGAAATCAAGTTGCCCAAAGCTGACCTCTTTCATTTGTATTTCAGCCAGCTCAACAAACAGTCTGCATCTCCCAGGAGCAGCTCAGCACACAGCAGTTTTGAAAATTCAACATAGCTTTGTGGCTGTTTAAATATAGACTAAAGCAGATATTGGAGTACTTATCATTTCTCGTGCCCCGTGCAATAAATCAGCTTATCCTGCAAACTGTCACGCACTTAACTTGCTCTTCCCTGGCTGACCTCAGCCTGGGTGTTCATCTTTCAAGTGTCAGCCAGGAGATGGAGACAGGAGACCATCCACCTCCCTGCCCATATGGTGAATGCTCACAGTCCAACGTAAGAAACACCCATGAGTGTCCAGGATCAGCACCAAAAAATGGCAAAGTGAGCAGCTCTGTGGCTGTCCCAGGGAAGGGGACAAGGAGGGGAACCTCTGCAGGTCTGCTGACCACCACCTCTGGGTGGACAACAGGCAGCCTGCCCTGTCCTGCCTGCCCCAAAGCTCACCTGGACCTTTCCATGCCAGGTCAGGGAATCACCCAGCTACAGACTGGATGGGCTTGGCAGGGACCTCTGTGGTCCAGCCCCTGGCTCAGGCAGGGCCATGCAGAACCCGTTGCCCGTGAATTTGTCCAGGTGGCTTTCCAATGCCACCAAGGATGGAGACTCCACAACCTCCCTGGGCAGCCTGTGACAGTGCTCAGACACCCTCACAGTGAAAAATCTTCCATGCTGCTCAGAGGGAACCTCCTGTGCTCCACTTTGTGCCCATTGTCTCTTTCCCTTCCATTGGCCATGGGGAAAAACCTGGATCCATCCTCTTTGTACCCCCCTTTGGGTATTTATACACCATGGGAAGGTTCCCCCTCTGCTCCAGGCTGACCAGACCCAGCTCTCAGCTGTGCCTCCTGAGGGATGCTCCTCCCTGGGCTCTCCCCAGTATGTCCATGGCTCAGCTGTCCTGGGAAGCCCAGCTCTGGACACAGCTCTTCAGGTGTGCCTTTCCCCATGGTGAAGCTATGCTGACTGCTCCTGATGGTTCTCATGTTCTTCCCGTGCCTGGAAATAGGATGGAGGTGAGATGGACCAGCCTGGAGTTCCCTGGGTCCTTCTTCTTCCCCCTTTTAAATACAGGAGTGACATTTACTTCCCTGCAGACTCTGGGTGCTTGTTCCAGTTTCCAGGAGAGATCAAAGATTATTGAGTGGCCTTGAAACAATATTTCCCAGCTCCCTCAGCCTCATGGGTGCATTTCAGCAGGGCCCAATGACGTTTTTTGTTAGTCCATTTTAGAAAATGAGGGTTACATTCCTCCTTTTTCCATCAGTGGGGGCTGCACCAGACTGCCATGACATGGCAAATGTGATGGAAAGAGGCTTTTTCATTTCAGATCAGTGCACGCCTTTCTAGAGGGATAAAATAAAGCTATTGGAAGACAATTAAAAGATTGACTTTTCCTTCTCTGGACCCCTTGCTGCTGGCCAGTCTGTGGGTGATGCCTCGTTATTGGTTGCTCTGCTCTGAAGAAGTTCTCTCCAGCAAGGTGCTGAGACTTGCATGGCTGGGGAGGGGACACTCCAGGGACACCTTCCCTGCTGTATCCATGCCAGGGCACAGCTCTGCTCTCTCACATCCCTGGCTTTTCCTATGGTTTCCCCTGCTCAGCCCCACCTGTCCCTCCCAAAGCACCTGCACTGACACTGTAAAATCAGATGTTGCTTTTTCTTCTTCCCTTAATTGTTAAACTGCCTTACATCAGCTGCTCCTTCCATTGCAGGGTGGTTTTTCACATGTCCCATAAAGCAGTCTGAAACATCATTGGAATTCAGGAGAAATGTGATGCTCCTGGAGAGAAGCTTGTAAACCCTAATTACAGCCTCAGTGCCTCATCCCTGGTGCCACGCTGCAGTGCACATCCATTGTGGGGATCTTCACCCAGTCTCCAGCAGTCACAATTCACTGCTGAAGTTTTCAGGCCACCCAAGCCGTTAAGAAAATAAATATAAAACACAAACCTGCTGGTACAGCTGGCTGGCTGAGCAGCACAGCCCCTTGGGATAACAAGAGAAGGAAAAGGTGTTTGGTGTGTAACGTGGCTGAGCTACAGGGAGCTGCTGCCTGAACGTTTGCTTCCCTGAATGGGAGCTGACCCTTCCCCATCCCCTTCCTCCCACCCCCCTCAGCCCCATTT
>JAAWXA010000054.1:1900251-1913279 GCA_038090715.1 Florisuga fusca
CCTTCCTCTTTCCTCCCCATCTTTATCCCCCACTCCATGTTTATCTCATCCCCTTTTTCTCCCCAGCTAAGCCACACTCCAGTCCCCATCCCTATTCCCCCCACATGCCATCTCCACCTCTATTCCCATCCCACACCCATCCCCACTCTCTTCCCATCTCATCCCCATTCCCATCTTATCTCTGTCCCCCAACATTGTTCCCAAAGGTTTCCCCAGCCACAACCACCCACCCCTGCAGGAACATTTCCTGGGGACATTTCCTGGGAGGACCCCAGTGCTGGGCAGCTCCCCTGGGACCTGCAGGAGGGGGACATGGAGCAGGGCTGGTCACCCACAGGCTGCTCTGGCACCTCAGCTGCAGGAGCCAAAGGCACCTGAGCACTTGGCCCTGGCCCTGCTCGTGCTGTTGCTTCACTCCTCAAGAGGCTTCTTGGTCCATTCATACAGGGATGCAAAATCCTGGTGTTTCCAGGGCCGTTCCCCCCTGGAGAGAGGCAGAAAGATGCTGACCTTGGCCATGAGACTGGGATGTGCCCTGTCAGTCCAGAGGTCCCGATGCCAACCCAGGGCATCAGAGCCTTTTGTCAGCAGAACACAACTTCCAGGGAGGAGGTGACCATACCCGTGTCCCCTGTGCTGCCTGTCCCTGTGCCAGGCTCTGCCACCAGCCCCTGGCACCTTGCTGAGCATGGCTGAATGAAGCCCATGAGCAAGGCCAGACTTGCCTTCAGCTGCCTTGGGCTTTCAGAACCGTGCTGTAGGGACCCCACGGGCCTGGGACAGCTGGCAGAGGACCCCACTGTCCCCTGCTCTGCCACACAGTGTCCTGCTGAGCTGCTCCAAAGCCCACACTGGCCACCCTGACCACTGGCAGAGTGCTGCCAAGCAGCCAAATGCTGGGGCTGGGGGGCAGCTCAGATTCCCTTTAGGTTCAGCATTTTGGGGGACAAAGTTGAGTGACCACATTTCAGCCACGTGCTCTCTGGCTTTGTCCCCAAGCAGACAGGGATGGAAAGCTTGGAGCCTGTGGTGCTGTCTCTGTGGCAGGAGGAGTCAGAGCTGAGAGCAGCCTGGCCAAATGCTGGAGCTGCACAGCCTGGCAGCAAGCTCCCCAGCTCCCCAGGCACAGCCACCACTGGGTCAGCTCCAGGGGCTGAGGGGGGTGGGAACAGCTCATAGAATCATGGAATTTTCAGGGTTGGAAGAGACCTTGAAGCTCACCCAGTTCCAACCCCCCTGCATGGGCAGGGACACCTCCCACCAGCTCAGGATGCTCAGAGCCCCATCCAGCCTGGCCTTAAAAGCTTCCAGGGATGGATGGAGCTTCCATCCACTGTGCCAGGGTCTCACCACCCTCATGGGGAAGAACTTCTTCCTGACTTCCAATCTAAATCTGCCCTCCTCTAGTTTGAATCCATTGCCCCATGTCCTGTCACCACCTGGCAAACTCAGAAGTCCCTCCCCAGCTCTCCCGTAGCCCCTGCAGATACTGGGAGGCCACAGCAAGGTCCCCTTGGAGCCTTCTCCTCTCCCAAAGAGCACCTTGGGAATGGATTTCTTCCCTCCATCTACTGTGGGAATCCCTCTCCCTGCTCATGGCTACACCCGGGTGGGACCCTCTGGTTCTCTGGTCCTTTAGGGCAGCCAAGTCCCCACTGCTGACACAGGGCTGGGAGCTAGCCCTGCTTCTGCAGCTCTGTTCCCTCTGCTCACCCCTGTATTTCTCTCTGCTGGGGTGGTTTGTCCCACATCAGACCTGTCCTGTCTTGTGCAACCCCTTGTCCCACCCTCATTAATGTGGGGACTCCTGAGTTCTAGAACCTGTGCAGGGGCAGAGGCTCAGGCAGCTGAACAGAGCAGCAAAGACCTCTGATTTATGCTGAAGGACTGTCCCTGGCAGCATAGAAGGCTGAGGTGATGGTTTGTACCCAAAACCCTCCAAGTATTTTGACAGTATTTTCNCCTGGGGAAGAACTTCTTCCTGACTTCCAATCTAAATCTGCCCTCCTCTAGTT
Source organism: Florisuga fusca (assembly GCA_038090715.1). Classification (NCBI taxonomy): domain Eukaryota; kingdom Metazoa; phylum Chordata; class Aves; order Apodiformes; family Trochilidae; genus Florisuga; species Florisuga fusca. The sequence goes on from JAAWXA010000054.1 coordinate 1,902,267, forward strand.
TGAATCCATTGCCCCATGTCCTGTCACCACCTGGCAAACTCAGAAGTCCCTCCCCAGCTCTCCTGTAGCCCCTGCAGACACTGGGAGGCCACAGCAAGGTCCCCTTGGAGCCTTCTCCTCTCCAGACTGAATAACCCCAACTCTCTCAGTCTCTCTTTGTAGCAGAGATGCTCCAGCCCCCTGATCATCCTCCTGGCCCTTCTCTGGACACTCTCCAGCACATCCATGGCTTTCTTGGAACAGGAGCTCCAGAACTGGACTCAGCACTCCAGGTGGGGTCTGAGGAGAGCAAAGGGGGAGAATCCCCTCCCTGGACCTGCTGCCCACCCTTCTCCTGATGCAGCCCAGGATCCCCTTGGCTTTCTGGGCTCCAAGAGCACACTGACTGCTCATGTTGAGCTTCTCATCCCCCAGCACCCCCAGCTCCTTTTCCTCAGGGCTGCTCTCCATCCAGGCACTGCCCAGCCTGGATCAGTGCTTGGGATTGCCCAGCTGCAGGACCCTGCACTTGCTCTTGTGGAACTCCATGAGGTTGGCATGAGCCCACCTCTCCAGCCCCTCCAGGTCCCTCTGGATGCCATCCCTTCCCTCCAGCATCTCACCCACCCCACACAGCTTGGGGACAGCAGAGCACTTCCTGGGGGTGCACTCACTGCCACCCTCCCCGTCACCAGCAAAGATGTTAAACAGGACCTGTCCCAGCACTGATCCTTGTGGGACATTGGGTCTGAGCTGAAGGGATGCAGGAACTCAAACACAACCACAGGCACCACAAACCCAAACCCAATCCCTCCTTGCTGCCTCCCACAGTCCCTGTTTTACACCCCGGGAGTGACAGCGCAGGGAGCTGAGGATCTGGAGCAGAGCAGGCTGGAAAAAGGTAAAACCCAGCTTGTATCCCTGCTGACCCACTGAAGCTTCCAAAATCCCTTCGAGCAGTCCAGCAGTGAGAGGCAGCACGGTACCAAGGGCCCAGTTCCCCCGTGAAGATCCAGAACTGTCATTAGAGGGTGCCAGAGCATCACGCTCAGAGCCAGCACCTCCCTCCCCTCTCCCGGCTCCCCTGAAGGATTTGCCGGGATCCGGGGACAGGAGGGGTAAATCGAAATTCCTCCTTCAGCAGCTGAAATGCCAGGGGCTGGGCAGCCAGAGGACTGGAGCAGCAGACTCCAAGGCTGGGGGTGCCTGGAAGGGGAAGCCGGGGCTGAGCAGGGAGCTGAGCTGTGCCACCACCTCCAGCACCTCCTCCAGAGCTGCTCAGACTCACCCACACCTCAACCCCTGAACCCCTGAACCCCTGTGGCCAACAGCACAGCCAAGGGGGCAGAGAGCTGACAGCAGACACAGACCCCATCCAGCCCTGCAGCCTGTCCCAAGCTTTCCCGTGGCACTCCAGGCCTGGGAAGTCAAATCACCCCCAAGCAAAAGGCTTGACCAAAGCTGTGCTTGGAACTGGGGCTCCAGGACACCACAAACAGGCCAAGAGCTTACAGGGGACTCACCCAGGGTTATACAAGGGACAACAGGGAAGCCACAGCTTGTTTTTTTGTGAGGATGCTTTAATGTCTGGACCCCGCTGGGATATGTCCCCAGAGCTCCCAGGAAACACAAATCCACATTATCCCCCTGCAAGGACAATCCCCAGGGCTACAAAACCTGCTCTGATGGGCTGCAGGGCTTGGCTTGTTAAATGGGGTGGTGAGTAGAACTCTAGCCAGGTTTGGGGACCCTGGGGCCACATCAGCCTGGCTGTGCCTGTGACCATGTCCCAAACACCTGGAAAGCCTTCTGGGCATCACAGAGGGAAAATACTGTCAAAATACTTGGAGGGTTTTGGGTACAAACCATCACCTCAGCCTTCTATGCTGCCAGGGACAGTCCTTCAGCATAAATCAGAGGTCTTTGCTGCTCTGTTCAGCTGCCTGAGCCTCTGCCCCTGCACAGGTTCTAGAACTCAGGAGTCCCCACATTAATGAGGGTGGGACAAGGGGTTGCACAAGACAGGACAGGTCTGATGTGGGACAAACCACCCCAGCAGAGAGAAATACAGGGGTGAGCAGAGGGAACAGAGCTGCAGAAGCAGGGCTAGCTCCCAGCCCTGTGTCAGCAGTGGGGACTTGGCTGCCCTAAAGGACCAGAGAACCAGAGGGTCCCACCCGGGTGTAGCCATGAGCAGGGAGAGGGATTCCCACAGTAGATGGAGGGAAGAAATCCATTCCCAAGGTGCTCTTTGGGAGAGGAGAGGCCAGGCAGGGCTCCATGGAGTCTTTGCTGATCCCCCTGGCACAGCCTCCCTGAGCCCCAGCCAGATCCTTCAGCACCTGAACATCCTCAGGTGGCAGTGAAGGTCAGTCACATGGAACCTTTTCCACGGCTGGGATTTTCCCCAGGCTCAGCTGCTACTCACAATATTTCCCAGGGTGATTTCAGCCTTCAGGCATCCCCCTCCAACACCTTTCTGTGCCAGGGTTCTCCAGCAGCAGGAGTTCTGCTGGGCTAAGCTGCCTGCCAGCACAGGGGTTACGCTGTTCCCAGCAGAAAACTGGAGAGTTTCAGTGCAGAAGTTGCCATGCCGTGTGTCTCAAGGTTGGAATCACCCGAGTCCCACTGCTGGAAAGTGTAAAACCCGGGTCAGAAGCAAAGCAGACCACCAGCAAAGGCAGATGCTGGCTCTCCCTCTGCACTCAAGCTGCTGAATTGCTGCTGGAAGCAAGGTCAGTCCCCAGCACTGGGGGAGCTGGCTGGAAAAAGGCTGCTGTAGCCCTTTAGTGGCAGAGAGCAGTGCCTACATGGGATATAAATAGTGAGCAAGTGAGATTCAGAAGGGAAGGGCCCTGCCACCCACCAGGGCACCGTTCTGCAAGGGTCCAATTTCAGCAGGTGCTGGGTGCTGGGTGCTGGGTGCTGGGTGCTGGGTGCTGGGCTGGCCATGGGGCAGTGCCAGCAGGAGGGCTGCAGGCAGATTGCTTGGCCAGGCTGGGAAGTTTGGTGGTGTTTGAGTCCAAAGCCTCGGGTTAGGGGTGCAGGGAGATACCAGTCCCTCTGCCAGGCATTGCTGGCAGCCATCCAGACATGCAGTGGTCAGAGCCTGGGACACAGGAGGTCTGTGCTCCAGGTATGTGTCACCTCCAGTTCTTCCAGGATCAGGGCCAAAACTCGTGATCATTCCAGCTACTAACAGAGAAACACTGAACAAAACCAAGGCCCAGAGCCTGAGGCTCCTGCCCTGCTAACATCTGAGTATCCAGCCAAATGTCCCTGCAGAACTGGGGGTGTCCCTGTAAATCCCAGTTCAGTATTCACTCTGAGCCCCCAGCATATTGAGATAAAGGGCTTAAAACAATTTTTTCCTTCCCTGCCCATTGTGTCACAGCACTGGGGGCCACCACAGACAGATGAATTTTAAGAGGGGGAAGATACTGCTGTCTTCCGTGGCACTTCTCTGAGTATTAATTTTTTTTAGGATCTTGTGAAACACTCATCATCCTTGGGATAAAATGCTTTGTAGGAAGCACAAGGTGCTGTTATGAGGGCACCAGTGTTACTGCCTTCCCTTAAAGCTCTTAAATCTGCCTCCCAGGAGCCAAGGGCTGCTGGATACCACAGCTGCTCAGCTCTAAAGGGTGGTGGTTTGTTTACTCACAAAACTGTAACCATAATTATAATTACCTCTGTGAAACCTCACCTCTTCCCCACTTCCAGCCATCACGCAGGACCCTGGTAAAACCCCAGCTGAAGCCTCCTGTGCTCAGCCTCATCCTGCACCAGGCTTCACCAGACTTGGAGCATTCCATTCACATGGACAAATGCCTTCCTTCATCCCCCTCACAGCCTTCCCAGTGACAGTAGTTGGCTTATCCAGGCTACTCCAAGCACTCCCCAGCCTCCTGTCCATGCAGGTGGCTGGTTTTGGATCAGGGAGTGGGTCATATCCAGCTCCTACTCCTCACTCCCACGATGCAAAGAAGAAGCAGGGGTCTGCCCAAGTGTCCAGGGGTGCTGGGTGGTTGATTTATGACTACTTTGAAGCTCTTTTGCACCAGTTCAGCTGAACAGATCCTGGTTACAGCAGTGCTGGTCAGCCCTATCATTGTCCAAACACCAGAGCCCTGCCTGCAGCCTCTCAGCTGTTCAGGGCCCAGCACCAGTGTGATGAAACAGGGTGCTGAGGGGAGATGGAAATCCTGGCCCTTTGAAGGGTTAGATCCACACAGCCCTACCATGGGGCCTGGGATATGGTAAGAACAGGTTATCCCATCTGTAATGGGATTATTCTGGTAATGGGTTATTCTGGTAACTGCAGCGGGAGTGGATCAAGGGTTGGACTTGATGATCTCTGAGGTCCCTTCCAACCCAGCCAGTTCTATGATTCTATGATTCTATGATCTGTGAGGCCCCTCTTAAAGCAGTACCTCCTGGGGACAATGCTTCTTTGCAGGCCTTGTGGCATTTGCTGCTTGGACTCCCAGCACCCCATATGGGCTGCAGAGCATCAGCATGAGAGGCAGAAGGTACTCTAGATATAACAGCTCTGCAAATCCTCTGTCTGCAGGTGAATTCCCTGGCTCTCCAGACCATTTTCATGCCTTCCTGCCTACAGATCCTTTTCAGACCATCCCCATGCCCTCTTTGCACCCCAGCTTTGCAGTGCTGCTGCTCTCCACGTCTTCCTGCAGCCAGCCAGGCTCCCTGGGGTTGCTCAGGGTTTTCTGGCATTGCTCAGGGTTCCTGGAGGAAACCACCCAGGGCTTTGTGACCTACACCAAGGTAAGATTTCTGCAGCCCACAGCTGCTCTGCCAAGCCCCCATCGATCTCTTCTGCTCAATGGCAGTCAGCCAGCCCAGGATTGATGTCTTGCTGCTGGCTTCTTGCTGCTGCTGACTTGGATCCCCATGGCTTAAGCACCTCTGGAGCAGAGTCAGAAGAATTGAAATGTTCCCCCACCTCAGGTGCTGTAGAGCACTCAGCCAAGGAGGTAATGGGTATTTCCTCATCAGCTCTCTCAGCTCTAATGGCTCTAGAAGCCGTGGACTGAAGCATCCCCTGGAGAGCAACAAGGCTGTGTCTGCCCACAGCCCTCAGTGACAGCCTTTGGGACATCAGCTGGAGATCAGAGGGATCACACCCACCTTTAGAATTCAGTCCTGTGGCTCCCCTGCACCTTTTCTCCTAAACAAACGATGTTGCCCTTTCAACAGCACCGACCCTTGAGTTTCATTCACCTCATTTGTGAATGATGCTGAGTTGAAATCCACACTTCCAGAGGTTGTCTGTGCTCAGCCTTTTCTTACAGACAGAACAGCTGAGGCACAGCAAAATGCTCTGCTTCTCCCAGCTGAAGTGTAGGGAGCATTCAAGTATTAGAGATACATCCCAAACCTCGCCTAGCCTGGTCCAGCAGAGGAGCTATGGCTATAGCAGCACCCTCACATGGGTGTCCTTCAGCCTAAGGCCTTGCTTTATTTCCATTATTGATAAGCTTGATCCTTGGTGATGTTTTAATTTCACACACCCAAACACAACAGTCTTCCTAACTTCCTGCATGGATCTTACTCCTGGGGAGCGAGACCTGAGCAGGAAGCAGGCAGGGAACAAAATCCTCTGGAATGATGGGGTGCAGAGATCCACATCTCCAGAGAAACCCAGCACCAGACAGCAGCTTGGGAAGGATGCAGAGCCCTGGGGGGTGCAAGCAGAAGAACAGTTCCTCTTTGGGAATATCTGGCCTGGAATCAAGGCACAGTGAGCACTGCTCCAGCACGTGGTGCTTCTCAGCCCTTTGGAGAGAGGAAAGGAGGGAGGGAGATGCTGCCAGGAATCCTCCATTTCCCTGCTAGGCAGAGCAGCTGAGGGCAGGAGCACTTGGAGGGTTTTGTAAGTCTGCAATAGGCACAGAAGGACCCACCCTGAGGCAGGAAGGATGAACAGCCACAACTTCTCTGTCACAGAGCCCTCAGAGCACAGGGCTTGAGTTCACCCTGTGAAGCTGGGAAGAGATGAAGGGCATCAGAGGTGTTCAGCAGCACCATGCCAGGAGGGTGAGACCCAGGCTGGAGCAGCCAGCATGGCAGCAGCCACTTCACACTGCCTATTGCTCAGTGCTGCTTCTCTGCTCTCAGAGCCATGGTTTCCCACCAGGAGTACCAGACCCAACCAGCCACTCCTGGATCCAGCAGCTCTCCTTTGATTTGGATCAGACACCCAGGCACAGCTCCTGGCAGACAAATACCTTATTGTAAAGCCACCTGTGTCCCAGAAAGGAACTGTAGACCTTAACTTCTAAACTGCTGATTTTTATCGAGCAAATCAGAAAAACTTCCTGGTAGAAGAGGTTAAGGGCAAGAAAGACCTTTGTCCCAGGCAGGCCTGGGGATTTCAGCATGCAGAGTGTTGATCCACAGACTTCATCCTCACAGGCAGGTGTTACATCAACCCTTGGTCTCTTCACCAGGTCCTAGAGGATATTTTTGCTTGGAGGCACTGGCATGCAGTAGGAATGGACACGTGGGCTGGTGGGAGGTTGGGGATGGAGCAGAACCTCTCCAGCTGGCACTGCCACCGAGAAGAGGATGAGGATATCTTCCTGGTCCCTTCTGTCCTGCAGACACCTCTGCCAAAACCAATATCCAGCAGGACTGCCCTGCCCTGCCTGCAGCCTGTAGTCTGACATAAACATCTTGCAAGACACTGGGATGTTTCACAAGGCTTTTGCAAAAGGTTGAACCAAATGACTGTGTGGAAAGAGCAAGAATGGGGGCAAGCAGCCACAGCAAGTCCTCTGGGCAATGGTCTTGCAGTCTGCTGCTTCCCTTCTCATGGCTCTCCTCTTCTCTGCAGCTTTACAGCTTGTGCAGTCCAGCTTCTTCATTCATCCTGTGCAAGGTCAAGTCCTTCCCTCTGATTTGTGTCTTTCAGGCAATCAGAATGAAAAAAAAAGTCAACACCAAAGACAAAAGCTGAGACTATAGAGCCACGGAGTTTGCCAGGCATTAGGAGGGCTGAGGGAGATAAGTGTTGATAAACCAGTTTCCAGGCAGCACGGGGTTCCCAGCAAACAGAATTCACAGCTCTCTTCCCACGTGTGCTAATAATGGTAGGTCAAAGTAGGGTACAGGAGAAATTAAGGGAGAAAATCTCCAATTAAAAACAAGTGCAGAGGTGACTGGTTTTATAGGTGCGAAAGCCAGTCTGTCTCCCATGCCCTTGGACAACCATTTCAAACCATCCCATTAGTGTACCCCAGTGGTTTCCCAGCCTTGGCTGTCACTCAGTACCAGCCACATGGCACTCACACAGCTCCTTGGTGAAGCCTGAGTGGAAACCCATTAGTTCCATATGTGTAACACCTCCAGGATGCTGATGCCTCCTCCCACTGCCTCTCAGCTAACTTCTGGGGATGTGCTAACACACCTGATGGAATCTGGGTGAAGGGACCCTACACATGGCCTTGCCATGGGCAGGGACCCGTCCCACCAGCCCAGGTTTCTCCAAGCCCCATCCAACCTGACCTGAGACACTGCCAGGGATGGGGCAGCCACAGCTTCCCTGAGCAATCTGGGCCAGGGGCTCACCAACCCCACAGTAAAGAATTTCTTCCTAATGTCTAACCTAAATCTCCCCTTTTCTTTTTAAAACCACTACTCCTTGTTCCATCACTTCAGGCCCTTGTCAAAAGTCCCTGTAGCCTCTTTGGGTGCTGGAAGGTGCTCTAAGGTCTCCTCAGAGCCTTCTCTTCTCCAGGATGAAGAGGATGAACTGTCCCAGCCTGGCTCCAGAGCAGAGGTGCTCGGATCATCTTCATGGCACCTTCTGGACTTGTTCCAAGAGCTCCACGTCCTTCCTGTGTTGGAGGCTCCAGAACTGAACACAGCAGTCCAGGTGGGGTGTCAGAAGAGTGGAGCAGAGGGGGAGAACGACCTCCCTCACCCTGCTGGCCATGCTGCGAGTGATGCAGCTCAGGACATGGCTGCTTCTCTTTGTAGGAGCTAAAGCTCATTTTGTTGTGTGGCATTTTCTTCCAGCATCATTTCCAGGACAAAGATATCTGAACCTAGAAATTAATACATCATTTCTGTTGGAGGGGTAACAAGAGCGATAAAGTCTGGATGCATTATGTATTTGAAGTGTGTGCAAACTGGACAACAAGGAGATTTAAGTATCAAGTGTCATGTCAAGATTTTGATGAAGCCAAGCCATGTTTTTCAGGCTGCTTTCTCAGTTAATGTTTAACAAGACAATGGTGTATGCCCACTGGCACTGGAGTGAAGGACCGAGACAAGTTTAATGTTAACCAGCAGAACAATGTGTATTGTGTCTGCTGCAAGGTACCTGGCCAGGCAGCATCATTTAAAATGTCTGAGTGAACAATATCAGAGGGGAAAGGAAGCTGAGGCTGAGGGAACTGACCTGCAGCTTCCCAGGGCAGCAGGAGCAGCAGCCCCTCCTCTCCCCCTCTGCTCAGTTCTCCCCCTCCACGAGTCCTTTGGACTCACTGGTGTGACACAAAACGGTTTGGTTTGGTTGGTTCTGTTAGTTTTCTCCCACTCTGCAGAACCAAACACATCCCGGGAGGCTCTGCCAGGTCTGGGGAGGGGAGGGCAGTGCAGTGGGTTGGCAATTGACCCCCGAATCCAGGGAACTGCAGTGTCCTCCGGAGGAGCCAACTGCCTGGAAAGGGCTCTCTGATGTTTTCCGTTCCAGGCAGAAGGAATTCATTTAGAAAGCACTCAGGCTGATGGGCTCTGGGCTCCTCACACAGAGCAGTGCTAACTGGGCATCTTTTCCTCTTGCCCAGCATGTTGCATCAATAATTTACAGAATTTCTTCCTGGGTTGAACCTCCTGAGGGACCTAACATGCAAGTGGCCTGATCGCATCTCCTGATGGATGAAGGTGGAAAAAGAAGCTGATCCCAGCAGGCAGGGCAGCACTGGAGCAGGGCTGTGCCCCTCCACTCCCCCCAACCACCACATCCCCCGGTCCCAAAGGCAATGACAACCCCCAGCCCCACCTCACACCTCCCAGGCAAAGCGTCACACTGCAGGAATGGTCACCCAGTGCTGTCACCACTGTCCCTGACCCCAATTACCTGGGCAAACCTCAGACAGTGCTGTCCTGGCTGTCCTGCTCCCACTCACATTCCTGTCACAGTGTCCAGGTGACAACCTGAGCCCCATGGGTGTCCCCCAGCCCCTGCACCCCCACTGGGATGGGAAGGGGTTGGGAGCTGCCCAAGGGGGTCCCTGGGGCTCTCTGGAGGGGATGGAGCTGCCCAAGCCCCAGAGCTGACCCCAGCTTGGCCACTGCCTCAGCAGGGCTCTCAGCTCTGGATTTTAATAAAGCCCTTGACACCACCCCAGAGAGCTGTAGTCGATGGAATGAAATCCAGATGGTGGAAATCCAGGGCTCAGGGATGGAATGAAATCCAGGGCTCAGTTTTGGGGCCGGTCCTGTTCAATACCTTCATCAAGGATCTGGATGAGGGGATTTGAGGGCTGCCTTGCATCAGACACCAAGCTGGTTGGGAGTGCTGATCTGCTGGGGGGTAGGAAGGCTCTGGAGAGGGACTGGGCAGGAGGGGCCATGGCCAGGGTCATAGAATCATAGAATCATAGAATTAGCCGGGTTGGAAGGGATCTCAGGGATCATCAAGTCCAATGAGGCCAAGTGCTGGGTCCTACACTTTGGTCACAACAACCCCAGTGACACTACAGCCTTGGTGTCGGTCACCAGGTGGCTGAACGTGGCCAGCAGCGTGTCCAGGTGGCCAGGGAGGCCAATGGGATCCTGTCCTGGATCAGGAATGGTGTGGGCAGCGGGAGCAGGGAAGTGGTGGTGCCCCTGTACCAGGGCTAGGCGGCACCTCAGGTGCTGTGTCAGCTCTGGGACCCTCCCTGTGAGACAGACACTGAGGGGCTGGGGTGAGCCCAGAGGAGGAAACCAAGGTGGGGAAGGGTCTGGAGAACACGTCCTGTCAGGAGGGGCTGGGGGAATCGGGAATGTTGAGTTGGGAGGAGGCTGAGAGGAGACCTTACTGCTCTCTGCAGCTCCCTGGGAGCAGGGTGCAGGGGTGTGGGTGCCCTCTTCTCTCAAGTGAGCGGTGACAGGACCTCAAATAGCCCGGAGCTGCACCGGGGGTTGGACTGTCAGAATGTCTTCACTGAGAGAGCATCAGGGGCTGGAGAGCTGCCCAGGGAGGTGCTGGAGTCACCAGCCCTGGGGGGATTCAGACCCGCGGAGACGAGGCTGCTCAGGACCTGCTCTGGTGGGTGACACCGATACCCAGCTACACCTATACCCACACCCATACCTACACCCATACCTACACCTATACCCACACCCATACCTACACCTATACCTATACCTACACCTACACCTATACCTACACCTACACCTATACCCACACCCATACCTACACCTATACTCACACCCATACCTACACCTACACCTATACCTACACCTACACCTATACCCACACCCATACCTACACCTATACCCACACCTATACCTACACCTATACCTACACCTATACCTACACCTATACCTACACCTATACCTATACCTATACCTACACCTATACCTATACCTATACCTACACCTATACCTATACCTGTACCTATACCTATACCCACACCTATACCTACACCTACACCTATACCTATACACACACCCACACCCATACCTACACCTATACCTATACCTGTACCTATACCTACACCTATACCTATACCTACACCTATACCTACACCTATACCTATACCTATACCTATACCTATACCTATACCTATACCTACACCTATACCTACACCTATACCTACACCCATACCTACACCTACACCTATACCCACACCCATACCTACACCTATACCTACACCTATACCCATACCCATACCTACACCTACACGTATACCTATACCCACACCCATACCTACACCCATACCTACACCTACACCTATACCTATACCTATATCCATACCTATACCTACACCTATACCTATACCTGTACCTATACCT
>JAAWXA010000054.1:1913436-1943530 GCA_038090715.1 Florisuga fusca
CGGAGGAGCCCGGGCGGGTGGGAGGCTGCGGGAAGGAGCGGTGGGCTGGGAGGAAGGACTGCGGGGTGGAGGGGAAGGGGGCGGTCAGGGTTGGTGCTCGGAGGAGGGAAAGGTCTGGGGGGAAGAGGGACACGTCCCCCCTCGGGACACCCCGATGAGGGGGGTGGGGGGCAGAGGCTCCGAGGGGTCGGGTCAGGGGGTCCTGTGCTGGAGCAGGGGATGTCTCTGCCTGTCTTAAGCTGCTCCAAGGGGGGATGTGTTTTGTTTTCAGAAAATTTCTTGAACCTCTGGGTGTGGGGTTGTACAGTCCTGCCGGGTGTGTTGGGAAGGAGGGGAGGTGTGCTGGGGGCAGGCGGGCACGTCCCACACTAACGGGGTTATTTAGAGCAGGAGGTATGGGACAGCTCTTCTGTGTTAAAATAATAATGCTGCATCATGTGTTTAAAAGCCATTTTAGGCTGACCTGGATTTGTATTTCCTCTTCCTAAAGCTGATGGAGCCCTAATTTGGATAATTGAGTGTCAGGGTGCAGTAGGATTCATCTCCTTTTCTTGGCCTCAGAGATCCAGCAGCCCCTTCCCATAGCAGTGTCTGGCTGGCTGTGTCTGGGGAGCACTCATCTCAGTCATCCCAGAGTCGTGTTTAGCTCGACTGAAAGGAAAAATCAATGGGAAAAAAGCTCTTAGTGCTTCCCCCTTTGCTATGAGATCTGTGTGAGCAGAAGGCTCAGCCTGATTGTCTAAACAGGGTAAGTCTTGGTAAGGCAGTAGTGAGTGTAGGTGAGTGAAAGTGACTGAGAGCAGCCCGTGGCACAACAGGTAAAGATGGTGTTGAGGTAGGAGGTGTAGGAAGTGCTGCTGTGCCAGATAAAGGGTATTTTCCTTTAAACTGCATCGGTTGCTTTATGAAAAAGACTGACTCTTCCGAGAAACATTGGGTGATACAAATAGTATTACTATATCAGAACGAGGAAGAGGCAGAAAATGCTGAGACTTGATGTGTTTTAGTGATCATATTTAAGTGCTTTCAGGGACAGTCAGGAATTAGTATGCATAGTGGATAAGGATCTTTTGCACTGCACAGAATAGTGATCTTTGCAAGTACTGAAACTTCCTCAGTGTGCCTCTTATTCCTGTGCTATAAAGGCCATCTTTGTTAAAATACTGATTTGTCATTCCCCTAATGATTTGAGAGCAGTAATTGATACTCTGCAGAGGCCAGTGGGTATCCTTGCTACAGAGGCTGAGGAGGAGAACAGGATGTCCTGCAGATGAGTAGCTCTGACATGCAGATCCTGTGGCTCTGATCTCTGCAGATCCTGTCAGGTGGTACCCCAGGGTTTGCTAGAGGAGAAGACTTTGGTATTTTCCTGCCATGTGGACCTCTAGGTCCATATTACATTTAAAACTGCCAGTGGTTTGCTGCTCCAAACCCCACAGGTGTTCCTGTAAGCATCAGCAGTGATGTTACAGCTTGTAGCATTCTGATGGGATGATAGACAACCACCTAGAGGGCTGTGTTCATGGTAAACAGAGCAGCTACCTGTTTTCAGGGTAGTCCTGTGCTTGGTCAGATTAATATGTTACTCAGTTTTATTCTAGAAGGGCAGAGCAAGCTTGTGTAACTCTGGATTTTCAACAAAGAGGTCTGGAAATGTGCTGTTCCCTGTTGGTGATCTCCCTGTGGTGTGGCTGTAAGCTCTGGGGGCCGTGGAAACTCCCAGTGGGAGCTGAGGACTTGAATGAGCAGGGTTTGAATGCCTGCCTTCAGTATTGATGTGTTCTACTCTCTGGGTTGTGTATTGTCTTTCTCAACTTCCTGAAACTGGGTGGCTCAATGGGTAGAAAATAGCACTGCCTCATTTTTGGGAATAGGGGAAGGCAGCAAGAATCCTGAGTCATTCAAGCAGGGGCTTGGCACTGCCAGGTCTGGCTTCCTGCCAGGCAGCCTGGGAGCTCCCCAGGTCTCATGTCCCAGGATGCCAGAGGTTGCCTTCTGTCAGGCTTTGGGATATGAAGATCTTGGCCCCCACCCCTGCTGTGGGGCAGGCATGTGGGTTGCTGCCATCCCTGATAGTGTCCTGGGGAGCCTTTCCCAGCCATGACCCAGTTCTCTGGGATCAGGTGAGCACATTCCTGCTGTCCCCACAACGCTTCCTTGGAGAGGGAGCTGTGCTTGGGTTGCAGGGGGCTTGGGCAATGCTCCTACTCGGAAATTTCTGGTCTGCTGGATTCCTTGCACCAGATACCACCACTGCTGCATGGAAGATGCTGCTCCTTCCCATGCACAGAAGATGCATTACTCCCTTAGCATGATAATGCATTGTTGTGACTTTATTTGGTCTCAGCAGCAGCTTGGTCTCATGCTTGCTATCAGAGGTCCTTGGTTCTGCCCCGTGACAAGCAGCCATTAAAACTTTCTTGTATGTGCCCTAGAGATAAAGTAAAGCATTGTTACAACTGCATGTAGGATGTGGAAAAGCAGAAGTGAGGAAAAGAATTCCATTCCAATGCCTCCTTCCATTTCCAGCCTGTCAGAAAGTGTCTCCCTGAGCAATTTTCCTAGCTGTAGAAAATCCACGTGTGTGTCCGGATGCACTGACTGTTCTGTGTCTGAGAAGCTGTGTGCTGTGCTTGAAGTGTGTCTCCTGCTTGAGATGGCAAAGAATCATCCTGCAGTCCCAGCAGGGCCTGCCAGGAAATCCATCAATGAGTGCATCTGAGCTGGGGAATTATCATGAAAGACAACTGTGGTTTCATTGCTGGGGTGCTGCCAAAACAGCAGCAGTCTCAGCTGGGTGGTTGGGTTGGGTTGTAACAGGAGAGGGGGCTGTGCTTCCCAGCATCCTACCTGCACCTCTGCTCTTACATCCTAGTTATAAAGCCTTAAAAACTGCAACCTTTTCCCCCACTAAGGGTGCAGCTCATAACAGAGCATTTTATATTTTTTTTTTCTTCACCAACACTTTTATTGTAGGGAGCATGCAGGCAGCTGTTAGAGGTTTATGCTTTCCTTCTGTTGTGCAGAACATTTAGGTGGGCAGCAGACTGCAAGCAGGCAAACTGGTGATGAGTTATGAGCCTGTTGAAGTATTTCTGAAGAGGTTTTGTATGTTCATAACAATTGGTAAGTCATTGAGGCTTGTCTGCAGGAGGAAAATCCTGGTGTTCAGACTTGGGTGGGCATGAGGCTGTGTTCTTGGAGAGTCCTGTGGAGACAGCAGTAAGGAGGCTCCACAAAGCACATTTTACTTGAAGCAAATGCTGTTGACAAAATTACAGCTCCTTTAGAGCTGCTCAAAACCCTGGCTTTTGAAACCAAACCTGGAAACATGGATGATTTTGCCACGAAGGCAGGACTGAAGGGGTGGAGCAGCTTGTAGGGACACAAATGTCATATTAAATGTACATAGGGGCAGACTTCAGGCCTCGGGTGAGCTTGAAGGGTGCCGGGAGGAAGGAGTACCTGGGTCAGGAACTCTGGTGGCTTCTGCCACTCAGGACAGAAGCTGAGGTTTTTTGTGCAGGAAATTCCTGTGAGCAGGAACAGTGAGGAAAGGCAGATCTTCCAAATGCCTGGAGCATCCCATGGCCCCTGGAGGCCTCCTAAGGAAACGGGTTTGAAGAAAGCAATGTATTGTAGTTCTTGTGATGGCACAGAGCTGGGCTTTGCACTTCTGCCTGCATTTTGGGAAGTAAAACAGTTCTGAGGAGCTGTTGTCAGGAAAGGTGTCTGCAGTTCTTGTGCAGTTCTCCCTCAGCTTTTGCTCTAGGCTGGTGGTGCTGCCTGGTGAAGTGGATGGGCAAACCCAGGAGGAGGCTTTTCTTGGAAGCAAACTGAGCAAGAAGGGAGTCTCTGGAAATTTATCCTTAATATACCTTTCATGCAATCACTAAGTGGAGCTTGCAGAGAAGCTGGTGAGAGGAAAGCACAGCACCAGTGCCATTTAAAAGCCACTTGTGCCCTTTTTTCATCTGGATACTGTTCATATGAAATGCAATTGAAATTCTAGGCTGGTTGCCAGGAGCTGGATTGTTGATGTTAAATGTACTTTCCATTAGAGCTCTGTATTGGAAAACTACTTCCTAATGCTGCAGGCACTGGGAAGGGGTGGGTTGCATCAGGGTGCCCTGGTTGCCCTTCTCAGGGTCTGTGCCTCTCACCATGCCTCCCACCTTCATCTGTGCACAAGTCAGCTCAGGCAGTATCTGACATCCCTAAAATGTTCTTCCTTCTGACTAGAGCAGGTGTGGTGCCTCTTCTGCTGCCCTACAAACAGCTTCTTGTCTTTAAATTCCTAAAATCTGCTTATTGTGTTGTTTGGTTTGGTTTTGTTTGGGTTTTTTTTTTAGTGAGGAGGCTGCCTAGGTGTTCCGGACTCCTGACCTGCCTTGGGCTTTTGACTTACTGTGCCCCACTTGTTTTCAGAGTGCTGTTGCTTGCCCTGCTCCCTGTACAACAGAAGGCTTTTAACCTGTTTCAGTGCCCAGCTCAGACTTTCATCTCCCCCCACACCCAAAGCCTTTTGTTTTGTTGATTCACTCGCACAGGAGGTTGCACAGGCAGCTGTCTCTAGGGACTGGTACTTCCTTGCAGGTGGATTAGCAGGTGAGAACACTTACAGTGTAAAAATGCAGATGGTTCTGTGCCTGCTCTTTTCCATTTTGCCAAGATACCAAGGTGTTGTCAGTGCCAACAGGAAGAAGCAGGTTCACCCTGGTCTGCAGTCACTTTTCAAGCCAGATTTATGCTGTTCTCAGTAGAGATGCTTGGGAGCACCAGCCTTGTAAGTAGCCTTGTAGAAGAGGGAAAAGGCTGAAACTGGGCTTTCTTGGCAGGGCATAAAGGCTCTTTGTGGAACCCCTCATGCTAACAGGAGAGCTTTCTCTCCATCATTTCTTTCCCTTGTTTCTTCAGTTGGTTGTTTTCCTGCATGGTGGTGTCTTCTGACCAGAAGTCCTGTCTGTTGAGGCTCTGTCATATCTGTGCTGCAGGGCTGCCCTTGTGAAGTGAGATGGGCAGGTATCTAAATGAGGCTACTCAAGTCTTTTTTTCCCAGTTTGGGGGAGGGATGCATAAATCCTTCCCAGTGATTTCTAAACAGGGATGGGATAAAGGCAGATTTCATTTGATTCATAATCTACCATTAGCTGGTCTGTAACAGGGTAAATAGATGGAAGCTTGTGGAAGATGAGACTTTGCCAGATTTAACTAAGGCTGTTTCCTGGGGAAGAGTCTTGATACCTGGGAAGCAACTGCATTAGCTCTTTAATGAGTGATGTGTGTGAGGAGGAGGATGGTCCTAGCAGCAGGTATGCAGGTAAAAGCTCCATGTGAGTTATTCCCACTTGAGATGATCCTGCAGTTAGCACTCTGCAGCTTGAGCTCTGTGTTTGTCTTGACCCAAGAGCTGTTCTGGGAGAGGGCTGGGAAAGGCATGGGAAGCACAGGACTGCTACAGGAATCATCCAGCCTGGTTGCTCCCTCTCAGACAAACAACAGAACTAAAGGCACAGCCATGGCTGGCAAGAATGACCAAGGAGTAGGGAGAACAGGCTTTCTAGAAGCAGAGTCCTCATCCCAGGGTGGCTGGAGGAAAATAACTTCTGGAGGGGGAGAGTCAGGAGCAGTGCCTGGCTGGTTCTGTAACAGCTGCATTGGGATGCCAACTGTGTTTAAAGCAATCAGAAAGAAGTTGGTATTTTCAAAGCTTAATGATGAAATTGTTTCTTTACTGTTGGATGCCAAAATATATAAAATATATATTAAAAAAATATAGTTTATATAAAGCATCAGAATTCTGTACTTGCACCTTTTTGCTAAGCCTGAACACAGATGGATTATGGATTTAGAGGGATTTGTGTCCTCAAAAAGGATGGTCTTGTATCTCTGTGTATGTCTGCATACATACAGGAGCATACAATGCCCTGGGAGTCTCTGTATTGGGTACATGGGGTGCATACTTGTATTTCAGAGATTTCTTTTTTGCTGACCTTGTGGGAGATGGTGCAGCCTTCTGGGTTATGGTAAACTGTTTGAAAATAAAACCCTCCCGTGAGAGTAGGGGAAATGATGTTTGCTCAGCAGTGTGGAACAGAGTTCAAAGCTAGCTTAAGGAAACTTTGGGATATATTAACAAACTTACCTCCTAGAAAAGGTACCGATGGTGGGAGGGGCAGAAGGAGGAGTAGGAACACGTTTTGTCATTCTCTTCAGTGATTTCTCTGCTGTTCACTAGTGACAGAGCAAAAGCCTAGTGACAGTCCAGGAAATAGCTTCATTTGCTGGGTTTAGCCCTAAATGAGGTTTCACAGGGGTGAGACTGGGAAGTGTGGTACCAGTACTTCCTCATGGACCATGAATAACAAAGGGCTTTACTGTTTGGCATGAAACTCTCAGAAACTCAGCTCTGGTGCAAGGCTGTAGGAGTTGGTCTTGTTTGCAGCTCCCATGGAATTACTAGTTGGGACAAGAACCCACAGCAAAGCTTGATAACATATTTGACTAGGAGCTCAAGTATGTCTGAAAAGTATCTGCTTAATGATTCAAGGCTTTACCTTGCAAACACATTCCCGAGTGAGTAAACAGGGCTCTGGTGGGCATGTAAATCATGTATGAGCTCATGAGAATGAGGAAAAGCTAAGTGTCACCATGCAGTTCAGAAAGTGCCACTAGGAAAAGGGGGTGGAAGTGGGGGACAAGGAAAAATTCTTCCCAAGAATGTAACTGGGGACAAACAGGGTTGGAAGGGGGCTGACCTTCACAGTGAGGTGGAGCTGGGAGGCAGTGGGTAGAAGCAGTACTTGGCAGCTCTGGAGGACCTGGTTTCTACCAGCCAGCTCCTGGCTTTGCTGAATGCCTTCACATTTTTCAGGAGTTTTCTCTTACTCATCACAGAGCTCCCGCACAGCTGCTGCTGACACTGCTTTTGCTGGATGCTCTTGTTTACTTCTTGCCTCGTGTCAGTTGTCTTACTTTACCCTCAACTTTAAGGGGGAAACTAAGTTCTGCCCTGGTGCAATATGCCCTTCTTCATCTCTTCATCCTTCCTGTTGTTCTGTTGCTCTCTGAGGTCAGTGCCCATGCAGCTGTCAGGTTTCCAGTAAGCCCTCTCCCTCATTAAGGACAGCAGCTCAGTTACCAGCCCCACTCCAAACCTGCCTCCTCATGAACTCTTTGGCATGGCTTAACACAGAGCTGGAAAAGAGGCAAAGAGCACTGGCATTTTTTTCTTGTTGCCTGTGCCACCCTTTTGCAGTTTGCTCAGGGTGTGGGTTCCAGCTCCTCCTGTCTGGTTTCTCACCTTTTCTGGAGTGCAGTTTCTGCTGATGCACACTTTTCTTTGCTCATCTCCCATGGCTCTTGGTTTTAGTCCACACATCTTCAGTGCTTTCTCACCTTTACCAGGTGCAGGTTGTACAGCTGATACCCATCCCAGACCTTCCTGCAGAGTGCTTTTCTCCCCTGGTGGTTCCAGCAGCAGCTGTGGCAGCTCTCTGAAGGGCTTTTGCTGTGGTCCCGTGCTGGGCGCTGGCTCCGAAACTGGGTGGCCCCAGTATAGTGGGCAGTATGTGTACTGGGAACAGGGAGGGAAGTGGATGGCCAGCCCTGACATGTCCCCCAGGAAAGTCCCCGTGACAAAGGAGCAGTGTGATAGCTGAGTTCAACTTATCCACTGCCTGAATTTGAGTTCACAGCCAGCTGAAGAACTGCAGTGTCTTCTCAGCCTTGCCACAGCATTAAAATGGGGATGATACTGAGTGCAGATAAATAAATTGATGCATGTGATGGGGGAAGAAAAAGACTGCAAAGTTTGGGCTGGGCTGACTGTCCTCTTAAGGTAGGAGGGCTTTGGTAATAGAAGTGATGAATGTGAGACTCTTTGCTTGAGCTAGACAATGATCACCAAAGGCAGATGAGCCCTGAGGGTTCTTAAGAAAAGGTTTATGAACAAAAGCACATGATCTGCTGTTTGCTGCCTTTGAATGCCTTGTGTATATGTGTGTATATATACTGTCTATATGCATAGATATATACTGTGTATATGCAGATATATATATACACACATATACATGTATTTGGGGTGCCAACGTACAGCCTAGAACAGACCTGGAGGGTCTCAGAGGTGGGAGAAGTGTGTGGAGGGGCTGGCTCCTGCCTGAGGAGCAGACAGACCTCTTTGGCCTGGAACAGGGGGCTCCCCCGTGCCTGGTTTGGTGGATCCCTGGGTTCAGGAGGGTGATCCCTGCCTCCTGCACTCACCTGCTGGGGCAAGAGGCAGCTTTGCCCAAGGCAGCCAGCAGAGCTGTAGATGCCTTCACACTGGGAGGAGGAGGCAGTGCAGCTGTACCCCAGCTCAGAGAGGCTGAGCAGGCTCAGGGGAGTTCACAGGGATCTGCTGCTTGCCTGGCTCCTCCCTGGCTTGGACATCAGTTGGTTACCCTGCCACATGCAGCAGGATGTAGTATACAGGTGCACTCACTCTGGCCTTGTTCTTGGGGAACTGGCTTTTGGCTGCTATTTTGGGATGATTTTCTGGGTTAGATGAACATTAGTGACCCGTTATGTCCCAGTTCATTGGTTGGTTGTGTTCCATTTGAGGAGCTTGCTGCCTGCCTTTTGCTGGCTTTCTGCAGGGAGAACTGCCTTGCTGCAGACCTGGTGTTGCAGGGCAGTAAGGTGGTTAAAGAGCCTCAGGTTAGCTGTATGTTGTGCTTGTCTGTTCTGAAGTCAGCAGTGAAGTGGTCTGGCTGGCCTGGCAATGACCACAAAAAAAAAATAAATTAAATAAAATTCCTTTCATCCCTGGCATGAGTTAAACACTTAAAACTCTTATCAAAGATGTTAAGAAATGGCATTTGACAGGTAATGGTTAAGGTAAAGGTTAACTGCAGGCTGGCCAGGCCTGTGGAGCCCCAGCCTGGTGTGACTGGTGCTGTGACTGGTGCTGTGCTGGGAGGGATGTCAGGCCTCCTCCCCTGCAGTGTCCCTCTGGAGACATTTTGGGTGGACAGTGTTCTCCTGGGCACTTGTGTGATCAGACTGGCTGTGAGAGTGGCACAGGATGTCCCCAGGGAGCATCCTGCTGGTGCCATGGGGCAGAAGTGAGGTGTAAACAAGCAGAGAAGCTTGGGATCCTTCCTTGGGGTGCTCTCTATGGTGATGAAATAGCAAGCTGTAAACAGCTCACTTCAGCCCTGTCCTGGGCTGCAGCAGCTATACATAGCCTCAGAGCTTGGCTCACTTGGTTTCTGCCTGGCAGAAGATTGCTCTGAGCTCACTGTGGAGTTACAAAAGTGAAATTCTTTAATCTGCATCACACCACAGCTCGGTCTGGAGGTGCTGCTGGTCTCCTGTGAGCTCAAACCCTGCACATCCCCAAGATGCACTCAGCATCTGGGTCAGCCTGCTCCTCTCCAACACCACCAGAGAGTATCCTTCTTGGCAGCCTCTCCTGCTCTGAGCCTCAGCAGAGGAAAATTGGAGTCCTGGTATTTCTCCCTGAAGCCCGTGGGCAGGTGTGTGGAGCAGAGGGGAAATGGGGACTCTTCCACACCCTGTCATAGTCACAGGAAATGGCAGAGTGCAGCTCCTTGGGGCAGGATGGTTCCTCAACACCTGGTTTTAAAGACACTTTCTGAAGCAGGGAGAAGCTTCAGAAACCTAACTTCAGAAGTGGTTTGCTTCGTCATGCTGCTTAGAGGTTAATTAAAGCTGTATTCTTGTGACAGCCTTGGCTTTTGTTGGCTGTACCATGAGTCATGCAGTAGGTAGGCTTTATGAACCTATTTATTTTTTGCTTTTTTGAACGAGTTTGAGCCCAAGGTCCTGATTGCTTGTGGCTGCCTGATGGTTGAGTTGTATATTACTGGCAGAGTCTGTAATGTGCTGGGTATCAGTGTCATCAGGAAATTGTTCATACCTGGTCTTGCCCCAGAGTGCTGCTCTAGGTGCTTGTAGCAATGAGCAGAGGTGTAATGGACATTTGTGTTCACTCCCATCAAGGCTATCAAACATGTCTTGAGCCAGCTGCGTTTCTGCCTGTTTTTCTTTTTTAATATTGACAGAAACATGAGACAATCTCTTCTAAATCTCCCTTAAAAGGAATTTAATCATGGGTGGAAGCAGGGGATTTTGTTTTGCAGTTGCAAGACTGTGAAATGTCTTAGGGTCAGCAGCTGGTGCATTGGGAAGCAGCAGGTCACTATGTTGCTGAGAAAAACTCTTAAAAAAAAAAAACTTAAACTCAGTGCTGTGATAGGTTTAGGACTAAACTCACTGCCTGACCAGGTATTCCGAGGTCTGTTTCTCCCTCTCCGTGCAGGAAGAGCAGTCTGGAATGAAAACTATGCAGCCTTGGATGAAGCAGCCAAAAGCAAACCAGTTCTTCTGTTTGTTTTCCTTCTTCTGCAGGACAAATTCTGCATCCCACATGAGCTACGACAACCCTCCACCCTACCCCGGCCCGGGCCCGTCTGCCCCTTACCCACCGTACGCCCAGCAGCCCGGGGGCCCTCCTGGCCCGTACCCAGGCTATCCTCCTGGACCAACTGGGCCCTACCAGCCAGGCCAACCAGGCTACCAGGGCTATCCCCAGTACGGATGGCAAAATGCACCTCCACCTCCAGGACCAGTGTATGCAGATGGGCCTAAAAACACAGGTATGCCTAGCAGCTGTGGTTCTGGGGAATCCTCTCCCTTTCTGGCCAGCAAATGCAGAAATACACCTTGACCTTGAAGCAAGATGTTTACCAGCCCCTGGCGGGGTTGTTTATAACCTGTTTTCCTGCTCTCTTTTGCTGTTGTGTCTCTTAAGAGTTCTCTGGCTGTTGGAAGGTACTGCTGAACATTCTTCATGCTGATCCCTCCTGGGGATCCTCATCCTGAGGTGGTTAGACATGCATTTTGCTGGGAATCACTGGCTGTGCTGAGTTGGAAGGCACCCATCAGGATCACCAAGTCCAACTCCTGTGCCTGTGTAGAGCACTCCCAGAATCACACCCTGTGCCTGAGAGCATCACCCAAATGCTTCTGGAACTCAGGCAGCCTTGAGATTTGTCTCAGCTCTCATTCTGGCAATCTTTTGGTTGATAAGTTTCAATCAAAGACTGCACAGTTAATGCTTTTAGTATGCAGACATACAGATCCTCCCAAATTAATGTGCAACGGTTTTCTTGATCCCATCAGTATCTGTCCAAGTGATCTAGCAGTGCCATTGCAATAATTCCTGGGCTTTTGTTGTTTTTTTTTTCCTGAAGCCATTATTCTGTGGAAAAACAGATTTCTGGGGAAGGAAAGGAGGATGACATAAGTGACCTTGGCAGCTAGCTGGTCCATCTGTGTGCTGTGTCCCCTCAATCTGGTATGCTGGTTTCCTCTGGCACCCAGAGCTCTCCTAGGGCACACTGCAGTGCTTGGTGTCAGAGGAGGGCTGAGATACTGATTTAGGGACCATAGCATCTGTACAGGAGAAGCTGAGAGAGGTGGGACTGTTCAGCCTGGAGAAGAGAAGGTTTAAGGGATCCTATCCTGTTGCATAAATACCTGATGGGAGGGAATGAAGAAGAGTGAGCTGGACTCTCCTCAGTGGTGTCTGTGGAGAGGAGGCAATGAGCACAAACTGAAACACAGGAGGTTCCCTCTGAACACGAGAAGAGACACTTTTCTGCTGTGAGAGTGATCAGACCACTGGGTTAGGCTGCCCAGAGAGGCTGAGGACTCTCCATCTGTAGAGATAGTCACAACCTGACTGCACAGCCTGCTCTAGCTGATGGCTGCTCGAGTCAGGGGGCTGGCCCAGATGATCCAGAGATCCCTTACAACCTCAGAAACCTCTGGGATTCTTGCAAGGGTGGATGTGGTCTTTTCCTCACTGGAAATAAGAGGATGTAGCTTGGGGTTTTTTGGTAACTCTTTGTCTTGCTGGCAAGTAGACTTGCCTGGAGACCAAGTTTATTCTTGTCAGTGTTTCACACTTTTAAAAATCTCTACTTGTATATCATGGGGGTGTACTCACCCCCTCACCATTAGCTGGCCCTTGGAGAAGAAAAAAACCCCTCCTATGGCTCTCTCTCTGTATTAAAAAGAAAGCTGCATCTGTGATGCTGTAGGGAAGGAGCTTCAACTTAGCTGTGATTTGTCATCCTCATCAGAAGAGCTTATGAACCACCACCTTGTTTCAAGGCTGCTGCTGCAGCATGGCTGGGGGCTATTCTGCTTCTCCCCAGCCCCAGCACCCATTCCTCTGCATCCTCAGGGGTGGAGACCTCCTTCCCTCCTGCTGGAGTTGTGCTTGGCAAGGACAGGTAGCATCTAGGCTGGAAAAAGGAAAGTTAGTACTGTTAAGCAAACGATGACTCTGCTAAAGATAGGTGAGAGGGGGGAGGGTGTTGTCATCTTTTCAAAATGACATTGAACAGGGGGATGGACAGCTGTAAAGGTTTGTTGGAGGAAGGTGCCAACCAGAACAGCTCTGAAGAAGGAGAACAGATTGATCCCTCTCTGAAGTGTCTGTGTTGGATGAGTTTGTCACAACGCTGGTCTGAGTGTCAGAAATCAGCCTGCAGTTTATTTATTAAGACTCGGTGCCTCCTGTGTCTCACAGCTCTGTAGAAGAGGGAGACTGAGGCTGACAAGTGGCAGCTGGTGGACCTTTGTCCCCCCTCCCAGAGTGGGTGAAGTCCAGCATGTGCAACCAGTCACCCAGGGTACCTCAGCACTGTTGGGTGTGAGAGGCCTTGAGGTGTGTGTGTTTCTCCTGCACTTGGAGGAACAGTGAGCCAGAGGGGCTGGGTGACTTGCCAAGGTGGCACAGCAGACCCCATGGCTGTGGTTTGGGGTTTTTTTTTTTGCTTGATTTTTGTTTTTTGGGGTTGGTTGTGTTTTTTTGATAGTTGGCTTGCACAGGTTACCTGTAGTGAAGTCTTCAAAGAAGCAACACTTGCATTTTGCAAGGGCTAAGAACAGACTTGGCTGTTGTTTGTTAGAAATAAACAACTTGACCTTTACCTTTAGAGCTGATAATTTATTTGCAGAGCCTTAGGGGTGTCTGGTTCAGCTTCCTAGTGCTGTGAACTGCCTCGCGCTGCTTTCTCTCTGCATCTCCCCTGCTGCAAGACCTGAGAGCTGTCTTCCTGCCTGTTCACATGATGGATGTTGATGCCTGGAATCCTGTAGATGTGCCACTCAGTGTCACACGGTGCTTTGGCTGGAGGGAACTCACCTCCAGCAGAACAAAGCTGGGACAGCAGCAGCGCACAGTCCCTGCCTGGAGCATGGCCCGAGGAGCTGGGCCTTCACTTGCTTAGAAGGAAGGAAATACCTCATTTCCCCACCAGTATTTTCATCATAAAATAATTTGGTATCAGCTGGCATAAGGAAACTGCAGTATCTGTTGACTGGTCAGCAGATGCTTTCTTGTTGATGTAAATTAGAGGTGAAATGTAATGCTGTTGATAATGGAGTGCTTTAAAAAGAAGTGGAAGAAGCCAAGGTGACAAAATGCCATACGAAATCTGCAAGCACTAGCTGAGGTTAGTAACTGAGGAGGTTTAATTTCCTCCCCTCCTGTTGATACCTGACAACATAAGGGATGAGGCTGTTCTGTGCTGTGCCAAAGGGAACCAGGCTCTGTCAGCACCCCTCCTTCCAGCCAAAGGCAAACAAAGCTCAGCATTGCATTTGACCTAGTGTACACACAGGGTGGAAATCTTGTTCCTGGAAGCTGATTACTTGCAGCAAAGCCATCTGTGATAAGAGTAATAGTCACAGTGATGCTGCCTGCCTCCTCATGTTTGGCCTGCTGAAAGAATATAAAGGTCACCTAGATACAGTCACTGCCTTCTGCCAGAGGGGTGGGTATCATTCAGTCGTTGAGACCCATAAAAAGCAGCTATCTGTGACTCTGTGTGGGAAGGAGGGGATTCTAATGGCTCTCCAGTGCCTTCCAGTAGTTAACCCCTCACATCTCAAGCTGAGCCTTCCCCAGCAGAAGTTGATTTGCAGGGCAGCAAGTATCCCTCCCATCCCTAAAACCCTTTCCAAGCAGTCTGTCACCAGGATTTACCTTACTGTTGTGGTACTTCCAGGGCCTGCAACTCCAGACAGCTGATGTCCTGCCAAAAAAACCCAACCCAATAAAAAACCCAACCCACCAGTCTCACTTGGCAGTTGTTCTCTTATCTGCTTCTCACGGTGTAGTGTGCATTAAAACCTGGTTTGCTCTGTCCCCCAGGATTGCTGTATCATACCTCCCTCTGGCACTGGTTTGCATCAGCTGATTGCACAAACAGTGGGGGCTGTTTGCTGAGAAACAGCCTGAGGCCTGAGCCTGGTGCCTGGCCTCACCTCTGCTGCTTTTCACCCCCAAGAAGGAACTCGTCACAGAAAAGTCTGATGCAAAGAACAGGATTTCCCAATTCAGGGCCCTGTATTTGAACACATGCTTCAGACAAAGTGGCTGAAGAGGGCTGGATTAAGTGAGGTTGCTTTTCTGGGGAGTTTTGTCAGCTGTGCACCTAGCCTGGGTGAGAAGCACCTGGTGTCAAGCCCCTTTCCAGGACTGAAATCCTCTGGCCCTGGGGGGCTGCCCAAGGAGAGCTCAGTCCCCTGAGTGCCTACTGACTGTGCTCTGGGCTTTAAACCTCGACTTTGCACTCTGGCAAGACCCTGGTAAGACAGTTTGTGTAAATCCCTCCAAGCCAGCTCTTCTTTAAAGCTAAGGCTGATTGTGACTTTCAGTGAAAACACTGACTCAAGCTGAGGAATCTCCTCAGCTCTGCAGTGGAAAATGTTCCATTGCTTTAAGAGTGAGTTAAGATTTCACTGGTTAAAACAATGTTAAAGTTCTCAAATTCTGTAGTTTTGTACTCTGCCTCTGTTGCAGTATAGAAGAGCTCTGAAGGGCCTGAAGCCCTGAATTACTGTGCTTTTAAACATGTCATATAAGAAACCAGCTTCCTCCCAGTACACTTTCTAAGCTGTGTGATGGGGTTCATGGTGCTTTGGAAAGCTGACCCATGCCTGCTGACATTCTGCAGAGATCTAAGTGCTGATTACCAAAGTTACACTTTTCTCCTGGAAGAACTCCTGCCTGTAGTCCTGCTTTTTAGGCACTGAATTCCTCCTGGGCACATCTGTACTCCACACATGCTGATTAGGATCACTTCCATTATCTGAAAGATCTCTTAATCTCATCCCTTAGTGCTCAGGTGAGGAAACTTTCCTCCTTCCCAGCCCTGAGCTCCTCTGCAAGAAAATCTTCTGCCTGGTTTATGATGAGGCATCCCCAGGCAGTGTGTGAGAGGGGAAGCAACTTGACCCCTGTGGGAAGTGGCTGCACAGTCATTTCCTTGAACTCTGTTGCCTTTTCAACTTCCTGAAAGCTGAAGCACCACTCCAGCCTGACCTCAGGAGCTTCTTACACTTGCAGGAACTGGGTGGCAGGATTTTTCCTAAGCTGCTGGTTCTATTCCTGCAGCCACAGAAGCAGGCAGGGCTGGTGCATCAGTCGTGTCCATGAGTCCGGGGTGAAATGTGGGCTGGATCAGCAGCATCTCTCTGGTGGCAGAGGGGATTTTCAGGTGAAAATACCCAGTTTGCTTCCTTGATATTTGATTTTTGCTAGGATGGTTGTGGCATTGGAGCTGTTTGTGTTTGGACCTGGGAACTGTGAAACTTGCTCTGAGAATTTCGTGGTTCCGGAATATTTTTGCCTGGAAGCAGGTTACTGCATTTCCCTCTGGCTCTGACTGCTGTTTCAGGAGTGTGCAGAGGGCTTTCCTGATACCTGAATATGGGGCTGGTTGAGACTGCATCTGAACATGAGCCAGCAGTGTGCCCAGGTGGCCAAGAAGGCCAATGGCATCCTGGCCTGGATCAGGAACAGCGTGGCCAGCAGGTCCAAGGAGGTGATTCTGCCCCTGTACTCAGCCCTGGTGAGGCCACACCTCGAGTCCTGTGTCCAGTTCTGGGCCCCTCACGTCAGGAAGGAGATTGAGGTGCTGGAGCAGGTCCAAAGGAGGGCAACCAGGCTGGTGAAGGGACTGGAGCACAGATCCTATGAGGAGAGGCTGAGGGAGCTGGGGCTGTTCAGCCTGGAGAAGAGGAGGCTCAGGGGAGACCTCATCACTCTCTACAACTCCCTGAAAGGAGGTTGGAGCCAGGGGCGGGTTGGTCTGTTTTCCCAGGTAACTGTCAGCAAGACAAGAGGACACGGTCTCAAGTTGTGCCAGGGGAGGTTTAGGTTGGATATTGGGAAAAAATTTGTTCTAGAGAGGGTGATCAGGCATTGGAATGGGCTGCCTAGGGAGGGGGTGGATTCTCCATCCCTGGAGGTTTTTAAGAAGAGACTGAATGTGGCACTGAGTGCCCTGGGCTGGGAACCACAGGGGGAGTGGATCAAGGGTTGGAGCTGATGATCCCAGAGGTCCTTTCCAACCCAAAGGATTCTGTGATCTGGAGAAAGCGTCCAGGAAGGAAAGAGTTGTGGGGCTGGGGACTGAGACCTACAGGTGTGAAGCTGTTAAGCATGAGCAAATATCCCCAGAGAGGAGAAAGAATAATGAAAAGGCATCTCCTGTCAGGGGAGCCAGGTCTCATCAGTGCCCAAGCTCTGCCCTGGAGCCCTTGAGGGCAAGGAAGGAGTCCTGGGGCAGGGAGGACCCTTGTTGGCAGCTGCTATCAAAGTTTTAGTTGAAGTGCCAGGGCTGCTGTTTCCCAGTCACAGACTGGTTTAAGCCCAGCTGGTACCAACCAGGCCTGGGCTCATTCACCCAACACACCCCACACCCCCTCTGTGGGACAGGGAGGAGAAAATCCACCCCAAGGCTCCTAACTCCAGGCAAGGACAGGGAGAGTTTCATTCCCTAATCACAGTGAGGGGCAAAAACCAGACAGCTCCAACTTGGGAAGGAAAAAAAAGCAATTTAATCTACAAGGAGAATGAAAAAACCATGGCCAGGGTTTAATACCTTCCCCCATCCCTCCCCTCTCCTGGTCCCGGATCCCCGCAGGGGACACAGGGGGGTTCAGGCTCAGTTCCCCACATCGTGTTTCTGCTGCTCTTTCCTCCTCAGGGGTGGACTCCTCACATTCTTCCCCCACTCCAGTGCAGGGTCCTTCCCATGGGAGAGTCCTTCAGGACCCCCTGGGCCATGAGTCCCTCCCGGGCTGCCCACAGGGTCACTGTGGGAACAGTCACCTCCTCTGCCACGGGCTGCTCCATGGCTGCAGATCCACATCTGCCCCTCTCAGTGATCCTGCACAGGCTGCAGCTTCACCTCTGCCCACCTGGGACACTTCAGGGGCTACAAATCCACATGGACCCCCCCAGGTCCTTCAGGGACTGCTCCCCCCTGGCTGCAGGGACACAGCCACCATCTCACCACGGGCTGAGGGGAAACCTCTGCTCAGGCACCTCCTTCCCTCCTTCTTCACCTACCTCAGTGTCTCTGATTCATCCTCTACTCTGCGGGTCCTTTTATAATTTATTTTTTTTTCAGTTTCATTTTTGTTTTCTTAAATCTGTTCCTCCCAGAGGAGCATCCAGGTTCCCAGATCTGCTTGGCCTTGGCAGGACCAGGCTTGGAGCTCACAGGAGTCACCCCTGGGGCCCTCCCACTTCCCGAACACCCCTGCACTAACCCAAGAGATGCAGAGGTGTGGGAATTCCCTTCAGGATGTGTGGCTCTCTGGGAGATCAGGGCTGGGTGTTCTTTCCTCCTGCAGTGCTGGGTCTGCAGATATGGAGTGGTGAACCCCAAAATGTAGCTCAGAACCACTTGATTTCTAGTCACTGGCATCTCTGCATCCCTTGGCTGCCACTAACATCCTTGTGATGACTTTCCCTTCTCTGGACTACATCCTGAAAGGAAAGACTTGGGTTAGAATGTTTGGAAAGTAAATCCACAAACTGACTTAGCAAATTGCTGCAGGCAGCACTTAACCCTACAAGAAATTATTATTAAAATGGGATTATGCAGTTTTAAGCACTTGTTTTAAGCTTGCTGGCTGGACGAGCAAAACCAAAACTCCTGGTGCAGAAGCACCTTGGGATAAAAACCACTTTATTCACTGGTGGGAAAGACTCATTGGTCCCTTCTCTGCTGCATGCTTCCTCCCAGATGACAACACTGTGGTGTCATTAATACTTCTGCTCTGAACAGTGGTCACTAGGGTAAATAGCCATGCAGATACCACAGGAAGAGTTTTGGGTCTGCAGCAGCAGTGGTTGTTAAGTTGCTTGTTGCTGCTTCCTCTCTGCATGCTCCAGGCCTTGCCAATGCCTCACAGCACCCAGGGGTGACTGCATGCAGGGTGGGTCTGTGTGCCAGCACCCAGCTCCACCTAAAGGAGAAGAAATCTTGAAGACTGATGGCATTTCTCATGCTCCAGCCCTCTCACCTTAGGAAGGGGGAAAAGTCCCCCCCAGGTGCCTGGAGCCAGGCTGGGCTCACCCTGGGGATGTGCCCAACACTTCCCTCTGCCAGCTGGCTGACTGCTGCCCTGGAGTGAGCTTCCAGCTGCCTGGATATCATACCTGGAATACCTGGGAATACCCACTGGTGGGCAGCAGGACAGGGGGGAGAGATTGCAGAGCTGGTGGGTGCAGAATGGGGATGGTTCTGTTCACAAAGCCTTCTGCTGTGGCCCTGGTAAAGCTGCTGTATGCAGCACTGCCCTCAAAGGTTTTAGTGCAATGGGGTGAAAAGTAATGCTCATGCCTTTCCCTCATGGATCTAATGATTAACGTGTCAGTTGGGTCTGAGAAGAAAAAAAAAACTGTGTATGCTTAAGATAAAGCTGTACTTGAAGTAACAAGGTGTTGTAGTATTTGTTTTAAAACCAAAGTGGGAGTTATTTGCAGTGGATGGTGCAGACTGGTACTGTGTGTTGGGGAGCAAACAGGGAGTTCTGCCATTTTCCAGGCAACCACAGCTCATTGTGTTTTATGCACATTAAGGCTGGTTAGTAGGTGGGAGGGTCTGCTTAACTTACACCATCCTGTGCTAGAAAAAAACCAATGGAAGCATCAAAACTCGAACCTCCAAGTGGGGTGCTGTCTGGTGCCCCTGAGAACAATTTCCCTTGTTTCTTCTCTTCATCAGACCCCCAGTCCCAGAGTGCTAATGGGCTTGTCGTGGCCAAGTCCCTGGCATGCCACAGGAGCTCTTGGACCTTGGACAAAAAGAGAGGCACAAAGCAGCTGATGAAGTCCCCAGCAGGGCTTGTCACAGCAAACTGGGGGCATTCAGGCTGCTGACAAGCAAACAAAACCAGCAGTTCCCTTAACTGACATATTTTGGGTTGGGGTTTTGTTGGCAAAGCTGTTTCAGAAGAAAACCTGATCTGTAGCAATGGAAAACTGCTGGTTGAAGTGAGCTGGAAAGAAGTTGGGTGGCATCAGTAATGTGCTCTGTTTACAAGGAATCCTCTGCATTTAAAGTGGTGTAGGCTGGGAAGAGAGAATGGAGCTGCTACCATAAGCTCTTGGTTTTCCAAATTCAGTACTTTTGTCACTGTGTGTGTGTGCACTGGAGCTTTGGAGCTAACGCTCAGTTGCAGTCTCCAAAATGAGAGGGTTATATGTATGGCTTGGCTGGGAGGGGTTCCTCCAGCCCTCCCTTGGATGTTTTTTTACTTTTGGCAGCTGTGAGGCTGTTGTGCTCTCCTCCTCTCCTGTACAACCCCACAGTGAGCTGGGGATGAGCAAAGCTTTTCCCAGTCCTGCCTGGCTGTGTCCAGAGTTTCTCTGGCAACAGGAACGGAACGGGAGTATTGATGAAGCTTCAAATGATCATTAAACTCGAACTGTAGGGCAGAGCTGGTTGGTTTTCACTCAGTGTATAGTCCAGATTCTCTCAAAGTCAGACAACTTGCAGTGTGTCCTCCCGGGCTGCAGCAGGGCTGAGAGCAGCTGCTGTGAGCAGGCAGTGCCAGACTGCAGACTCTGCCTCTCTCTGGGAGAGGAACTGAGGTGGAAGAGGGCAGTGTCTTCTCCTGTGTGTATTTCAAGGGGTCATCTTTGGGGCTTTTTTGACCTTGGGTCTGATGAGTACCATAACCCCCTGTGCAGAGAGGAACACAGCTGTTTCCCAGAGGGGTTTGTGTCATGGAGTGGTCTAAGTGACTCGGAGTGTTCAGCAGGAGGTTTGGAAATCCACAGCACTGCAAAGTGACCCCGAGTCCTTTCTCTCTCTTCTTTGTCAGAAGGTTTGGACACAGTTGTTGGCCTCTTCTCCCGTCCCAGTCCTGCCCAGTTAGTGGGCAGCTGTCCCCAGTATCAGCCAGTTCAGTGCAGATTTTCCCAGCAGAAGCTGCAGGAGAGGAGCTGGAGCTGAGCCCCTCCTGCCTGGACTCCCAGTGCCCATCTCCAGCCACACACAGGCTACATCTGGCTTCATATTTCACCAAGTGTTTCCTGACAGCACTTTGTGCATGCTTT
This sequence comes from Florisuga fusca, assembly GCA_038090715.1. NCBI lineage: Eukaryota > Metazoa > Chordata > Aves > Apodiformes > Trochilidae > Florisuga > Florisuga fusca. Next base: position 1,933,880 of record JAAWXA010000054.1, read on the forward strand.
GAACATGCTTTGTTAGGATGTCCTCACTGCTTGGCTGTAGTTTAAAGCTGCTAATGGATTAATCAGAACTACTTCAGGCAAACTCTTCACGTGTGCCTGCAGTCATGGGCAGGTAAATAAAGTCAATAAATTGCACAGGACAGCGTCCATTTTATCCCAGTTTAAGACTGGCCCAGCAGGCATCCTCTCCCCCCAGCAGAGGCAGGAGGGCATGGCTGGCACACCCCTGCCAAGGAGCCCTCTCTGCCTCTTGTGTGCACAGCCTGCCCTGCAGAGCAGCTCTGTGTCTCACCCAGAGCCCTGGAGCTTTCAGTCTGTCTGACCTCTGCTCCCTGTAACAGGACCTTCTGGGAGGAAACAAAGGCATGAAAGAGAGGTTTGTTCAGAGCTCCTGGATCCACCAGGGAAAAAAAAACCCGAAGGTGTTTTTCCCAGCCTGAAACACACCCGTTTCAAGGTTCACCCTCCTTCAGTCCTTGCAAGCTGAAGGTGTTCTGCACCCTTCTGCCCTGCTGCTCTCCCTCCTGTCCTGTGGGTGCCTTTGCATCTCTCATCCCGGGGTGTTAAGCCGGGCAGGGGGGCAGCTGTCCCTGGGGCAGTGACAGTGAGTGAGGCTCAGGGTGTCTGCCTGCTGCAGCAGTGCTGGCTGGGGAAGGGAAGGGGAGCAAACCAGTGAGGGAAGCTCTGCTTCACCAGCTTCTCCCCTGGGCAGCAGAGTTCCCTTTGTTTCTGCTGTTGGTGGCATGGCAGCCAGAGCCCCCTGCTCTGGGGCTCAGCTGGGGGTGCTTGGGGTGCATGGAGGGAGCAGTGGGCTGGGCTCACCTCACCAGGGAGAAGAGGCAGTGGAAGGAGCTGCTGCTATAGTGCCACGGGAGGTCAAAATGCTCAGATGTCTTCATGCTTTGGAATGTGGAGCCTTTGCAGGTCTTCCATGCATAGTTTGGGGAGCAAGCTAGGGGCTGTGGGCAGGTAGCAGGAGGGGGCCTGACCAGGCTCCTGTCTGCCTCAGGATGGATTCCTCCTTTGGATGGGATGAATCCGTGGTCCATGCTTTCAGTGGGATAAAACATGCCCTCTTGAATAGCAGGAGGATGCCAGGGTGCTGAGCTCCCAAGCCATTAACCTTGTGGTGTGCTCCTTAGCACAGCCCTGCCCTGCCTGCAGGTCAGCAGCCTCCCTCTGTCTCCAGGACACAGCTCTGCCACCCGGTGTCTGTACCACCCTCCCATGGACATTTGTACACAGCAGCTGAATCTGAGCCTGGGACCACCTCCTCCTCCTCCTCCTCCCCTTTGTCCTGCTGTAGGTGGAAAGGCTCCACAACAGTTAGTGCAGGCTGCTGCTGAGCACATCAGGAAAGCTGGGGATGCCTCTGTGAGAAGGTTCTTGAGAAATGTTAGAAAATGCCAGAGAGAGAAAAGGGAACAAAAGAGTGAGTGTTCTGACTGAGGATGGCAATGAGACTTGGACACCAGAGGCAGAAGAGTAGAAATAGTTTACTGATAATAACCAAATAATACAACCAAATAAAAAAAATACAAAACAATGCACCTAAAGCAGACAGATACAGGGTAATGCATCAAAGGACAGTGATAGAGAAAGGACAGTGATAAAGAGAGCTCCATCCCCGCTTGCAGACATTCCCATCACCAGATCCTGTCACTGGGGAGCTCTGGTTGCAGTGAGGATTTGGAGATCCCTTCCCAGCAAGTGGGAAAATCCTGTGCCATGCATCCACCTGTAGGGGAGCACCCAAAGTCCCTGAAACTGGGTCCAACCTTATATGCTTAAAAAATCAGCACGACTTTCACATTTTGCTGTGCAGAACTATCTGATTTGTGCCCCCTGACTAACCAGGACTTGGCCAGAGTCCAGGATGTGGGTGTTAGGGTTTCCTAAAATATTGTCTCCAGAGGTCAAGTCAGCACAAGTGCTATTTTGGGTGGTTAGTTGCTGGCATCAGCATGACTATTGTTATAACCCAGTACGAACCCCACTGGTAGGAAGGTTATTAATAAAAAAGACAGGATTCATCCATAGGTCACCTCTGCCTTGGGCCTCTTGTCCAGTCCTTAGCACAACAGTCAGAAACAGCAGAAGGCTGGAGCAGGAGGTGCTCTGGGTGTTCACTGCAACCTCTGGAGGACCATGGAGGAGGTGGATGTTTCCAGAAGGACTTTTGGTCCCTTGTTGGAGGAGGTTTTCCTGGCAGGGCTCCTGTGCTGGGCCAGCAGCTCCTGGAGGTGTCACCTCCCTGGCAGGAGGGCAGAGGGGACGCTGTGTCTGGGCTGCAGCCCCCGTTCCCTGACCCCTCTGCTGCTCAGGGGAGGAGGCAGAAGGGAAGGTGATGTTTTAGTGTTTGATCTTTGTTCCTCACTTCCCAAACTTATTTTAATAATGACTTAATTTCCCCCAAGTAAAGCCCGTGTTGCCCAGGATGGTAACAGGTGATCCTGGTCTCTACACCACCCATCAGTTTTCTCTCCCTCTTTTCCCACCTCCCCCTGGCACGGGGAGGCAGTGGGTGGGCAGCTGGCTGGGGGCTCAGCCCTTACCCACCCCTGACCCCCCTTCTCCTGCTGGGTGCTCCCTCCCCAGCACCCCAAGAGCTGCAGGAGCAGGGGGTGCCCCCAAGGCAGGCCCTGGGGTGCAGGGGGGCCCTGCAGCTGCAGCAGCATCGGCTGTGCCGGGGCCCGCAGGGGTGGGGGGCTGTTCCTGGGGGTGTTGCTGTGTGTCTGGCTGACAGGCTGTTCCTGGGGGGTGTTGCTGTGTGTCTGACTGACAGACTGACTGTCTGACTGACTGACTCTCCTGTCCCCACACAGTGTACGTCGTGGAGGAGCGGCGGAGGGACGACACGGGTGAGAGCGCCTGCCTGACGGCCTGCTGGACCGCCCTGTGCTGCTGCTGCCTCTGGGACATGCTGACCTGAGCACTCCTCCTCCTCCTCCTCCTCCTGCCCCGACCTCTCACCGACTGCTATGCAGGCTCCCCACTCCTCTCCTGACTTCTTTCTGTTACTGTAATCAACTCTCTGCTTTGCACAGCCAGGAGGTCCCGTCTGTCAGTCCTAGCGCCTTGTTGGGGGTGTGTGTGTGTGTGTCTGGGGGAGGGTGCACTCCTTTATTTTAGTAAAGGAAAAAAAAAAAAAAAATCCCTTTTTAACATTTCTAAGACTTTTGTTGTAAACTTTGAAGAACGTGCTAATGGTCTATTTCAGCCAAAAGCCTTCTGATGAAATGTAATTTATCAGTTGAGATTTTCCTAGTCCTAGAAATGGAAATGTATGCAATAATTAAAGCCAACAGTTGATTTTCTTTGCCAGGTCATGACTGTCTCAATAAATCTGTCCCCTAGAGGGTGTGCTTCCCCCGTTGCTGTCTCTTCTCAGCCTCCCACATGCGGTGGCTTTGCCGCAGCCATGGTGGATTCTGCTTCAAGGAGTTCCCAGCAGCTTTGTGCAGGGTCCTTGACCCCCGGGCTGGGGGTGTCTGGCCCGGCTGTCACTGGGGGGTTTCCTGCAGAAACCTGGTGCAGAAGCCATGAGTGCAGTGAAAGCAGCGGGGTGGGGAGGGCGGAGTGACCACCAGCTCCCTCACCTCTCCCACAACAGCTTGGTTGGGTTTTTTCATCCCTCTGCTTACTCAGGGCTGGACGTGCAGGTCACCTGTGGGACTGAGGCCTCTCCAGCAGCTCCTGGGATGGTAGGGAGCAGGGGGAGGCACATGCTGAGCTGCTGTGTCTGTGCCAGCAGCTCCTGAAGGAGGACTCGTCCTGCTCAGGGGGTTGAGCAGTGCTCCAGCATCCCCCTGCTGCAGTGTAGGCTTGCAGGAGTTAAACTGATGGGTAAGAAAAAAAACCACACAATAATGTGGTGCTGGGGATTTATGGCTAAAGATGTTTCATGGCATGCCCAGACGGATGGATAAAAAGCTTTTATCTGCAGAGCAGTGGGTGAAGCTGCTGCTGGCACCCCAGGGGAGGGTTCCCAGCCAGCTGACCACTGCCTCAGGAACAAACCAGTCCTGGTGGGCTGCCAGACACTCTGTGTGTGCACTTTGGCCTGAGGATCCCCTCCCGACCTGACCCTTTTGGGACAGGGCCTCAGGGGGTGCTCGCTGCCCCTTCAGGCACCAGGAGAGGGAGGGGTGGGCCAGGCTGAGCCCCACAGGGGGTTCTGCTGGCCCAGACCCAAAAGCTTTTCTTGTGCTGCAGCTGAGGCAGCAGCTCTGCCCCCCTTCTCCTGCAGGGCACCCAAGGGGCAGGGGCAGGGGCCGGGCCTGGCTGCATATTGCCCAGGCTGTGGGTGCCACACTGCAGGGCTTGCTCAGCCCCACAGGGCACCTTGCTGGGGTCCTCTGCATTTTTATATGAGGGAGTTTCCCCCCCAGCTGTGTGCCTGAGGACCATGAATGCCCCTGTCTGGGGCTGAGGAGCAGTTTTGCAGCTCTGGTCTGAAGCAGACAATTTGGGTTGCATCACTGAGGGCATCATTGAGAGGTTTCAAGCCCCGAGCTCAGCCTGCTGCCAGGCCTGTGGAGGCTCCTTGCCTTGGGAGCAGTCAGTGGAACTCCCTGGGAGCTGGGAAGCTGCTCTCCTGTCCCCTTTCCTTCCAGCCCTCATCCCAGTGCAGTGGCCTTGGCTGCTCCCCTGGAATGGCCTCACTGGGCAGGATCTGAGCACCCAGACACCCCACAGCCCCTGTCCCCTCGGGTGGAATGGAGCAAGAATTTGGGCTTGCATCTCTTTGCCTCCTGCTCCAGCAGCTGCCACACCAAACAACCAAGTGCCCGTGGCCCCCAGTCGTGGCTGCAGCAGTGCCAACCCTTGGTGCCACGGTGCTTGTCCTGGGGACACGCAGAGGGGACACCCCAGCTCTCATGATCCATTGTGGAGGAGTTCTGGCCAGCCTGTACCATGCAGGGAGCTGCTTGCCTGGGGTCATGGGGGGAGGAAAGGGGGCTGAGAGGGGGCTCCACCACCCCGCAGTGAGCCTGGGTGCTGCTGCCCCCATTGGAGAGCCAGACTGGGACAGGGGGGGTTGGAGCCCATCCCCGTGCAAGGGGCAAGGGATCCCCTTACTGCTGAGCCCACCTGTGCACTGAGCAGCCTTGCCCAGGCCAGGATCTGCCTGTCAGGGTTTAACTCTGGCCTGGCAATTAAACTGAGTGCCAGGTGCTCCCTATTAATCCCCCTCCCTGATAAAGGAAGGAGAGAGAATAAGGGAGAGAGACTGATGGGTTGGAAACTAAACTTCACAGCTGTAATGAAACAGGAATGATAAATAGGAAAAATTACTAAATCTATACAAATATACAGGAAAATTGATGCCAGGTTCCTCCCCCCTCTCCCCCAATAACTCTCAGGTCACCCCCAAGGCTGCAGGGCAGCCCTGGGAAAGTCCAGGCTGGAATCCTGGGGTCAGGAGCAGTTGGGAGCTGGAGGCAGGAACACAGGGATTCAGGCTGGGATGGATCAGGAGCACAGGCAGAGGAAGGGATGGAATCCTCCCAGGATGATGAAGCAAAGAGGGAGAGGGGAAGGAGGGGAAGCAGGAAGGGCTTTGACCCTGGTGATCCCTCCAATTGATCCTGAGTATGAGGTGTATGGGATGGAATCCTCTGTTTGGTCAGTCTGGGTCATTTCTCTTGTCTGTTCCTCCCTAAGGGAGGGTTCCAGGTGTGACCTCTTGACTCCTTTTCTCCTTCTGGAGGGCAAAATGTTCCTCAGAGCTGAGCAGTGTCCCTGGTTCTGCACCCCAGGCTCTGGCAGTAACTATAACCCTGGAGTGGGATCAGTCCCAGGAGCAGACACTGCCTGAGAAACTTGCTGTTCATTTCAGCAAGTGCAGCTCCTGACAAGAGACTGAGCTGGAAGCAGAAGCACAAGACAGAAAATCCCCTTTATCCTGGCCCAAAGCAGGACAAGGGGGAAGCGGGTCAGGGCCACCCAGAGGGTGCCAGCACCCGTGTGTCCATGGGGCAGGAGCACAGGGGAGCAGGAATGGGGCCTGGAATCTCCTTCCCAGCTCCTTCCATCCAGGCCGGGGTGTCAGAGGGTGCAGTGTGAGCAGGGAGCAGAGGGTGGCACTGGCTCTCCACTGCCAGGTCCCTGTGTGGCAGAAGGGATCCAGGGCCTGTCACAACTGACACCCAGCCCGTCACCACCCCCCGAGGACCTGGAGGTGCCCCTGACACCCATCCTTGCCCCACCAGCCCCCTCCTCACGGGCTGCAGCCTCACCAGCCCTCCACAGCTCAGCAGCACCCGGGGCTGGGGGGCTAAAGGGGCCTCCAAGGGAAGCAGAATGCCCCGAAGGATCCCCCCCCCATGTCCCAACAAATCCCCGGGAAAGAGCAGCATCTGCAAGGTGTCAGGCTGAGGAAACAAGCTCAAGTTTTGCATCAGTTTTATTGAAACTGCCCCAGAAAGGGGCTCGGGCAGCAGTGAGCAGGGGAGGCAGAGGGGGAACCCCATCCTGCAGCTACTGTGCCCTGCGGGCCATCAGCATCTCCCGGATGTTATCCTCTGCTTCCTTCACGCTCCGCTCCAGGTAGGATTTCTTCTGCTGTAAGACAGAAAACCCAGAGCAGAGTTAAGGAGCTCCCTGAAGGCAGCAGGTGCCAGGGCTGAGAGCTGCTCCCAGCTGCAAGCAGCCTGCTGAGGGCACACAGCACCCTCAGGGCTTCCCGAGGTGAGGGCACTGGGGATTCCTTTCCAGAGGCAGCCTGGAAGCATCACTATTTAGCCTGGGCAATGTTTACAGACTGGGGATTTTGTCCAAATTCCTTGTTTTGCTCTGAAACCTTCTCCTCTGAGCTGCCAGGGCTGCTGCAACCACAGAGCTGCAAAAGGTGTGAGATGTGAAGTGTAGGGAGGAATCAGAAGGCAGCTGGATGCTGCAACACCTGGAGCCCAGAGAGGAATTAACCTGCTGAGGCCTCCTTATGGAGGCAACAGCAAAACCCTTTTGCCCTTGGATAAACCAACCAGGCAATTTTTCCCAGCTGGGCCAGTTTTCTAAACCCAGACCCTCCTTTCTATCAGAAATTCCCTGGCATCATCACCAAATACGTGTGTTTCCTTCATCATCTTTAATTAAGCTAGGCTTGGCAGGGAAACAGGCTGAAGCTCTGCATCCCAAGATAGGAATTCAGCATGCAGCATTTTTTCCTCCTAGTCTGGGTGCTCCTAGGTGACTGGAAAAAAAACGGCACTTGGCTCTTTTGACTATTTTCTCTGGGTTTCCAAACAACAGACACAACAGTCTCTGGTGGAGCCCAGTCAGGCAGAAGGCTCTGCTGGTGAGCAGAGGCAGCCCTGCCTGCAGACCCCTTCTGGGGGAGCCCACCCCCCAAAATGTGTTTTGTTACGGGCTGGGGGACCCTCAGGGAGGATCCCCAGGGGTGGACTTGTGGGGGGCCATGGGGAGAGCCATCAGGGGACATGCAGGGGGGTACCTGCCACGTGCTGGTGCAGGGCTCACCAGGTCCTCCTGGGGACAGCTGTGGCACGTGGCACATGTCCTCCCACTACCCCACAGTGGCTACAGCTGCACACTGAGCACCTTCCTCTGCTGGGGTGCCTGGTCTCTGGGCCAAGCCAGGTACCTGTAAGCACTGGCAGGATTAATGTTATTAAATTACAGGAGCTGAAGATTCAGCCCAGAGAACCCTGCCAGGGGCTGCACTGCTCACCTCCCCAGCCACAGGCAGAGCTCAGGGAGACATGAATGACACCCCCAGCCCAGAACAGCTAAAGAGGGACAGCAAAGGTCCTCAGCACTGCTGAGCTGTGAGGGAGGGCTGGAGGAAAGGGCAAAAGTACACCCAGTGCCCTGGGGGGTTCCTCCAGCTGACTGGAGCAGAGCAGCACCCACGGTGCAGGATGCAGCAACAGCATCTGCCTGCTGCAGGGGGGAGGTAAGGGGGAGGCTTGTGTGTGTGAGAGAGAGGACACAGCCCCTGCCAGCTGGCAACAGGAGAGAAACTGAAATTGGTGCTCCCCTGGCAGCCTCCCCCCAGCTCCTGCAACCCACGGGGAGCTGAAATGCTGAAGGAAAATTCATCAGCAGAGGGACAGAACTGATGCCATCAACCCCCCCTCCCTGCAGGGCTGCTGCTGTACACTCAGCTGGAATGCCCACGCCATGAGGACATCTCCAGCCCCGTCACCAAACACTGAAGGGCTTTTATTTGAACAGCAAAGGTTGTCAGTGAGAGCAAGGGCCAGGGGTAAGGCAAAGGGCTGCTTGTCCCTCCCAGACAGTCCCCAGGCACGTGGGATCCCTCTCTCCAACAAGAGCTGCTTTTCAGGAAGCTGCAGGGTGAGGAGGCACAGCACAGTTCCCGCTGCCACCAACTCCCTGAGGCACAAAGGGGACTCCTGCCACCCCCCTGCTGCTCCCACACTGCCCCGACAGGCATCCAGGGATTTCACATCCAGGGAACTGAAGCTGAAGGCTGCCAAGGGCAGAGAGGCTACAGCAAACCTGCGTGGGGCTGAGCTCCACCTTGCTCGGGCAACTGGAGGAGAGGGGCATCAGTGGAGCTGATTTCTATGCATTTATTACCAAAGTGTTGGGTTTTTAAGCTGACGAATTCAGTCTGTGAAACAGTTCTACCTCTCTGCTCTCTCTGCTCCCCCTCATGCCACCAGGCAGCGAGAGATTTCCAGAGAGCAGCTCAGGTCCTGACCCTGTTACTCCTTCCTCCAAGAAAACTCATCCCTGGGTTCAAGCAGCGTCCCCTAAGGGAAAGAAACTGCTCTCCTGTGACCCTCCCAACCTCCCCCCCAGGCCCCAGCAGTTCCCATGCACACAAACTCCCAGCCAGGGGGGAGCAGGGAGCAGACAGTTGCTGCATTTTCCAAGACGTGTGGCAGAGGCCAAGGTGTTCCTTCCCGAGGAGCTGGGGGTTGGTTTCTGCTTCTGTCATCAGGGGGGAAAAGAGCAGGAGGCTGTGTGCACACCCCTCCTCACCACCATTACTGGGGTCTAGACAGGAAACTCCCTCTCTCCCTGCCCATCCCAGCTCTGTCAGCAAGCAGCTGACACAGGCACTGCCTCCCACACCACTGCTGCAAGATCAGAGCTTCCAAGTCATCCCAGAGGCTGTTCCAGTCCAGCCAGCTCTGCCAGGCTCTGCTCCCTGTGGGAACACTGCAGCAGCCTCCCACACCCCCCTGACAAACTGCCCTGACCTCACAGGCTTTCCTTTGCACCTTGTTCCTGACTCAAAGCCCCAGTTAACCCTGTGGCCTCTGACCCCACGTCCTGGGCCAGCCCATGGCTGCTAGGTTTTGGCTCATCACTCAATGAGCTGCATATATTTTCTTGTGAGGGTGTGTTCAGCACTGAAAGTGTTAATCCTCTGTTGCCTTTTGCCAAGGCAAGTGCAGCTAGCAGTGAATTCCCACTACAATGCTGGAACTACACTGCTGGTTTGGGCCCCCTGTGAAATCCCAAGGCTGCTGCTCTCTGCAGCCCCTGACACCTCTCTTCTACACCAGTGCTCACCAGTCAGAAGCCCAACATGACCCTGAAGCACACCAGCCCTGCAGGGTCCTGGCTTCAGAGGCTGCACACCCTCCAAGCAGCAGATGCAGAGCTCTGGCCCAACACCAGCAGTGCCCTAAACTGCACCCACCCACC
>JAAWXA010000054.1:1943548-1997521 GCA_038090715.1 Florisuga fusca
CCCACCCATGAGCTCCTGTGGGCCTCTGGCCAGACAAGGGTTACCCAAAACAGCAACACATACCACTTACCTGAGTCACAGAGACTCAGGAGTAGGGCTGAGAAAGAGCAGCCTTGCTTTGGGAAGGCAGTGGGGTGACAGTGACACATGCCACTCAGCTCCCAGAAAAGCCCCAGCTCAGGGGTGACAGCCAGGGCCATGCTCTGAGCCAGGCCAGGCAGTGCAAGGAGGTGCTGGTGGTGCCAAAGCAGCAAGGGAGGGGACAGAGCAGAGCAGGAAGAGGCTGGTTTGGCAGCCATGGCTGCAGTCAGCAGCTGGTTCCTCCTCCTGGCTCACCATTGCCACATCCACTTGCTAGAGATTTATTTACCACCCTCTGAGTAACACTGACTTCTTGAACACTTAATGAAGAGGTGCAGCTCCTGGATGCCTGCTCAGCCAGAGCAGTGAGTGGCCTCTGCTGCCCTGTGGCCTGGGGAGGTTTCAGAAATGCTGCTTTGTTTCCATGATCCATGCACAGCCACCCTGGCACCCCTGGGTCCCCTCCCTCCCACCCTGCTCTGTCCCTGCACAGGAAGGGGACAGGGGCTGTGGCAGCAGGGGAGTGAGGTCTGGGCTGCATGCAGGACAGCTCAGAGGGTGTAAAACTGCAGAAGATGCCCCCAAAAAGGCAGAGCAGCCAATGCCTTCCAGCCTGTGGTTTCATCATTCCCTTAAGGCCAAGAGCAGCCACCTTCCCTAGCCAGGAGGGGCTTCAGTGCCTGGGGACAAGGCAGACCACAGCCCTGATGAGCTGTCTGAAAACAAGTCCAAAAGGAAATGTTCTCATCTAGATCTGCTTTCTGGAAGCAGGGCTGCCTGGCACCAAGACAGAGGGTGAGAAGAGATGGCCAAGAATCCTTCTTTGGGTAGAAGAGCCAACTCCCCCATCTGGACCTCCCAGCACTGGGCTCTGAGGCTCTCCTGCACCTGATGCAGGTGGTGACACCAAACCTGGATTTCACTCTTGCCTCCAGCTCTCAGGAGCCTTCCTGCAGCCACAGGGGTGTGCAGCAAGGGGCTGACCTCTGGGGGGTTTCAGCCCAGCTACATAGAGCTGTCTGCCATGTGAAAATGGGACTGGCTGCTCACACAGCCCCCATGCACCCATCTCTTGGGGACCCTCCTGGGCAGGAAGGCCCAGCAGGGAGGGCACTGCTGCTCCCTCAGTGGGACCCTGTGCCCCAGCACAGGCACAGAAAGCACAAGCTCTTGGAAGCACCTTGACTGGCCCCTGCCAGGCTGCATGTGGCACCCACGAGCTGTCCCTCACTGCCCACACTTCTTACCAGCACCCTGGCACTGCTGGTTACAGCAAAGACCACACCACAAGCACTGGCCCTGCCACGACCCCGTGCTGGGGTCTTGGCTCTTCCCTGCACTTTGCTCCCTGACAGGGGCAACACTTGCTCCCTCACCAGCTCTGCACTATTTGCTTTTGGCAGGAGCTGTGGAAACACCGAGTTCAATGCAAATACAATTACAGTTCACGCCCCATAGGGGGAAAAAAAAAAAAAGGAGTTGTGGTAGTTGTGGTTAGCAGAGGTGGCCCATGGGCTCCTGCCATTGCATCACACTGCTGGGGAGGCCGCTGCTGCCCTGCGGAGCGGTGACGCACCCGGACCTGACATTCCTGGCAGATTAAAGAGGAAGCATCCACAGATTCCACAGCGAGAAAAAACTATTAATCAGCTCCTCTCGACCAAGCTCGCAATGATCAAAGCAAGACACTTCCCCCGGCGGGGTGATTCAGATGCCTCTGCCTTCAGAGAGAGTTGGTCAGCCCCTGGCCAGAGCCTTGTCTGGAGCTGGGGGCTCAGCCTCTCACAGGCTGCTCAGCTCCAAAAGCCAAAGCAGCACTTTGCCCCCAGCAGGAAACCAACACACAGCAGTGCAGCTCATCCGGGGGGCTGCACCATGCCTCACACTCCCAGGACTTGTCTGGTTTGAGCAGTGGTTTCTCAGCCAACGTTTACTCCTTTTGCTCTTTCAGTTCCTCTTCCCCCTCTTCACCACACTGAGAAAAAGAGCTCCAAACCCTGACCTTAAACACAAATATGCCTAAACCCAAATAAAAAGTTTTCCATGGAAATCTGAGGATCTGGTATGGGAGCATGCCTTCTCATTTCAGCTTTTTTAAAAAAAACAAATGAGCAACAAACCCACCTGTTTTTCTACAAACTTGCTTTGCACCCAACCTGTGAGGATGAGATGAGCTGGCAGGTGCCTTCCCAGGGAGCACCTCTCTCCTCACGTGTGGCTACCAGACAGCAGCTGCTGGCATCCCACCCTTGTGCTCAGAAGGCTTTTACTGGATGCTGCAGTCTTCAGGCAGGATGCAGTGCCTCAAACAGGAGCCCCGATACAGCTCATCTGGTGACAACAAACCTGCTAGCCAGGAGTTTCTGTAGCTCCCAAAGTTAAGCCAGGTCATTTTTGGCATTCCTCAGGGGCTCTGCGTGCACACCCTTTGGGAATGTGATCCTCAGATCCTGAGCTAGAGCTGGGAGCACTCAGTGGTCTGGGGAAGGATCTGCCGGGCAGCAGCAGCTCCATGAGCTCCTCTCACTCTCATGGGCACCTCTGCTGCCAGGGTGGCTGCAATTCCCCAAAATCCCTTTGCCAGAGAACAGCACCCCGAGCTGTCACCACACACATGGCAGGAGAGGTGACCATTCTGGTCAGCCCAGGATGATGGATGATGATGCACCGAGGACACACGCGCTCTGTTTAATGGGATTTCACTTGGAGCCCATAGGCAGGAGGGAGGTGGATCTGTTGAACAGCACCTGGACATTTATTCAAAGGTTGGAGTGGGTGATCTTGGAGGTCTCATCCAACCTAAACATTCTGTGATTCTGTGCTTCTGCTTCAGGAGGAACTGAACAAGTGGGCACCAGGAATTGGGATGGGTGGGTCTGCAGAAAGCCCTACACCCTGGCGGGTCCTCACCCAGCCCAACACTGTGGCACATGTACACACTGGGAATTACTACACTACAGCAACCACCAAATATTTAGATAGACTTCAAGGCTTTCCAAGCAGAGTTATTGCTCTCAGGAAGTTGCCCAGAGTTTGCTCAAGAGCAAATGAAGTGCAGGAGGAAGGGAGCCCAGCTGGCTGCTGGTGACAGCTGCTGACAGAAGGATGATGACATTTACCTACCAGGAGAAGTGATGATTCAGATCCCTGGGTTTCCCCTTAGCCATTCTTTCCAGAAGGTAACGGGGACACTCAGGCACTAAAAAAACCCATCTGGACCAGAGTCAGGAAGATAAGACGTCAAGCACACGAGTGCACTTGCCAGCTCAGGAGGACCTTAGAAGCACCTGCCTGAAGAACTGCTGGTGCAAATCCACCTTCATCAGGTACTGATCCTACCTGCAGCACAACCAGCAGGGTTTCCCCTATTGTTGTTGTAGCACCCTCAAACCCTGAGAAACATACTCTGGAAAAGCTAACTAGGAAAAGCAACTGCTGCTCTCCTCACGTGGTACCCAGGGAGGTCATGTTCAGGAGAAGGGGCAAGAGGCAGCAAAGCAGACCTGCCAAGGGGCCTTTTCTGGGTCCTGCTGGGAGCACACTGCAGATACCTGCTCCCCGAGCCACAGGACAGCATTTTCACATTCTGGAAGAGCAAGCCAACGGGGAGCCTTTCAATAGGTGGCAGCAGAAATATATTGTCAACCCCGAGGACTCCTTTAGGGACAGCTCTTCTTGGCAGAATTAATCATTTAGAGGAGTTTTCAGAAGCCCGTTGCTTCAGGTGAGATGATGCCCCCTTACAAGAGCAGAGTCAGGTCAAACACAAAGAACCTGGGGAGAGGAAACTCACCCAGATCCTGAAAATACCCATGTTTTGCTTTGGAGGAAGTGTCCTTCACCAAAACGTCTCTTGCAAAACGTGGTAAGTTCCCTCATTTGGTGCTTTGGTTTCTGTGGTCCTGCAGAGCCAGTATGGCTCATCAGAACACCTCTGAGCAACACGACTTGTGCCAAACCACACCACACCTCTCATTCCTTGGAGTCCCAGCAGAACGAGGCCATTTTGAGAGAAAAGAAAAACAAAACAAAACAAAACAAAACACACGACTTCCGTGAATTTCAAAGCTCCGACAAATCAGCAACAAAAAGATGATGTACCACTGGCAGCTCACCAGCATCCCCCCCACCCTACACCCCCTGATGCAGACACCCCTGAGCCTGGCAGCCTCACATCCCTCTGGGGAACACATCTGCAGACAGCTGCGGGGTGCCAGGGCTGGCAGGGAGGTCGGGAAGAGGTGATGGTGACAGGGGTGACAGCAGTGGGGGTGACAGCAGTGGGGGTGACAGCAGTGGGGGTGACAGCAGTGGGGGTGATGGTCTCCCCACATACCTGGGAAGCAAGGTGTGGCTTCAGGCAGCTGAGTCAGGGCTGGGGCAGGTCTCCTGCAGGCAGGAGCACGCTTTCCAAATCATCATTTCCTGTTCTCCCCAGGGGAGATGGGAGCAGGATGGAGGTTTATAGGGCACAGATAATCCTCCTCCCCGGAGCTGCTGGGCAGAGGCTGAGGAGAATGGGCTGGGTGACTAAGGCAAGGACAGCAGCACTGGTTTGGTGACTTCACTATTACTCATGCAAGGAGGAATTTGGAGAGGGACCTGCATCCAGCTTGGCTGGTTGCTTTGGAGACTTCTGCAGCCATAAGCACAAAGGAGAGCTTTGACAATGAATCAGCCCCTGGTGTAAAATGACAAAGACAAACTTATCCACCACGTTTGTGTTAAAATGATTTCAGAGTAATCATAAAAGCAGCCCAATGCTAATCAGAGGAAACAAGCAAGGTTTTCAGGCCCAGGTGACTAAACGTGGGCTCCTGGCTGGACAAAACCATTCAGATGCAGCAGAAGTGGGGTTTTATTACTGTAAAATGTATTTTGCTTTCCCCTGAATTACGAAGGAATGCGAGCAAAGTTTGATTGAAAAGCTTTTTCCATTTGAATCCTAACACAAGTTCTGGGATAGATTTCATTTGCTTTGAAGATGTACCTATAGCTAGCTGCTAAAGGATTTAAAAAGAAAGCAACCCACACCCACGTTGATCACTCTTCTGCTTGTAAAATCTACAATTATCCACCCAAAAATAAAAGGTACGACAGTGAAAATAAAAAGTCATCAAATTCCAGTTCTCCCTCCATGAAGCCTTTGCCCTCTCAGCTAGTTTGTATGCTTACTTTGCACTCTGCAGTGCTGGGAAGACTAACAAAGAATTACTAATTAAGCAGTTGCTTGCAAAAGTCTGGGAGTCTGAAAACTTGTTGAAGCGAATGATTGCTCCAAATGAAAGATCCAACCCTGCAAATGCATACCCAGAGCCATGTGATGTTATTCCACCAAAAGCAGCATCACTCACAAACACCCTTCACAAAAATGTGGTGAGCTGTTCAAGGTTTATAAGCTATCCCAAGCCTCAACCAGAGGAATATCCTTTCAGAGAGCTGGGAATCCCCTCTAAAATGTGATGATTTCTTCTTTCTGTGCCTCTAAGATTATGAGGTCAGGTTTTGCAACCAGTGACTCGTGCACCATTTAACACAGGATAAGATTCTTACTCAATTTTCAAAGCAGAACATGTTCTTATTTGATTCTTATCTAACACATCTACCACAGGAATCAGAACCAGGACTTAAAAAAAAAATAACACAACTCCTTTCTTGTGACTACTGAGGAGCATTTGTTCCTTTTCAAAGCTGCAAGGTGCTAGGTACACACAATCAAATTTCATTAATCTGGGACAAGAGATGACATGATTTGGATAAAAGGGAAACAGCATAAAATACACATTAAGTTAGGCTGTAAGAATACAATCCTTCTGACATTCACACTTCTGACAAATGATGGCAAGACAGATTGTGAAGCTTTAAACATAAAGAAACAAGTCAAGTCAGTGAATCATCACAGCCCTGAAAGGAAGGAATCAGGCCTGTTATTCATTTTTCCATCAGAAGAGTCAGTTTAGGGGACAGAGAGAACTGGAGCAGCATTAGCTATGCCCCAATTCCTCCATTATTTACCTTAAATTTGTATGGCCCCACTTCAACATCAGAGGGCTCCTCCATAAAGAAATATTCTGTCCTGATAGTGTTAGCCCTGATAGTGTTAGCCCTGCATCCTTTACACTCTCAACTTTCTTACTGTTTCATTAGGTTAAAGCTTGTTTTCCTCACTGCTCAGAGTACTTTTCATTTCAAAAATCAGGACTGAGAATACAGATTCTCCTCTCTGAGAGACAGCCAGACAGGGGAGGAAACAAACAAACAAAAAACCACCCCAAAAAGACACCAAACCTTCAGCTACTCCTTTCTTCCAAACAAGCATCCCTGTGGTGGACAGATGGGTGCTGACAGCTCCATGTCCAAACGTCCATTCCCAGAAGGATCTGCTGAGACACCTGGAGCTGCTTCAGACACACAGAACCATGGAAGTTGGGAGCTATCACCAGGCCTGATCCTCAGAGGGGATGCTGAGGCTCTGCAACTCACTCTCACACCAATCTCCACGATTTGTGGAGCTCCCACAGCTCCATACAAGCCAATCTTAATCCTAAATGTTAAATTCACTCCCACCTCTTCCCACCCCAGGTGTCCAGCCTCCCTGTACAGCAAGCAGAGGGAGAAGATCACCTCTGGGAACAAGTGACCCTCTGGAAGTATTTGTGGTCTTTCTCAGGACTGCAGAGAACACTTGGGCAGCTGTGGATGGTCTGGGAGAGTTAGTGAAATTCCAAGGTGTGATTCAGGGGCAAGAGGAGAAGGAGATATGGACACTGAATTCCCAAACATCAAATATTGTAATGAGGGGGGAGAAGGGGAAACAAATAGCAGGGAAAACAAACAAACAAACAAACCTTAAAAAACCCACAACAATAACAACAAAAACCCACCTAAAACCAACACCACAACACACCACCTTCCAGGACAAAAAAAAAAAAGAAAATTAAAATAAATCTACTCCCCAGTGAAACATGCAAATAATCATGCAAGAGTTTTGTAGATGTTTGCAAATCATGCTGCATGTTTGGATGGTTCTGGTTTGGCTGCTGCAGAAGCACCAGCCACAGAAGCAGAGCAGCTTGCCTTAGAGCAGCTCATGCCACAAAGCCAAAAGGGCTAAAACCAAGGCAGGGACTGACCTTGTCTGTGCACACACTTAGAAGCCAGGGGTAGCTTCTGGGACAGCATGGATTTAAAATCATCTCCTTGATACGTGCACGTATGCCAGCAATGGCATCAGAGAACACCCCAGTCACTCAGAGGGAAATCTGCTCCAGACTGAAGCACAGGGGCTATTCTTGAGGCTTCTCCTCTCCAAAGCAAACAGAGCATTCCTTATTTCCCCCTCTTTATTTCAAAAGCCCACCACACATTCCTGAGCACTGGCTTATCCCAAGCCAACCCTGGGATGAGAGCTTTTATGCTGTAAATCCCAGGAAGAAATAGGTCTGAGCTGGAAACAGCCTACCAATTGCTGCCTTCAGAGGATTGCTTAGTGGTCTGCAAAGCACACCACAAACCTCAGGAGTCCCGTTCCCACATCATTAAAGCCACCCTCAGAACTGGCCTCCAGGCTGAGGGTTTCACTGTTACAAAAAAACCCCAAACCCAAAGGGCTGCCCAGGGAGTTGTGGCAGGAGCAGGGCAGAGGTGCACAGGCTGCTGAGCAGGTCCAGCCCAGCCACACCTGCTGGGTGAACACCTACCCCCAGGCTCCAGCACCTCACCCCAGCCACACCTCTTAAATCTCTGTTCCCAGAGGGTATGAAAACTCTGCTGTGGCAGCCACCAGGGATGTGCTGGTGGACTCAGCAAGAAGGGGGGCACCACCATTGTGCCTCAGAGAAGCTCCCAGAGAAGGAAGGTTAGAGAAAAGGAAGCCACAGCAGGAGGAAGTTTCCATCCAGGCAGCACCAGGGAAGAAATCTGGTGTTACCTCTGATGTCTGGACACCACGAGGCACTGCAAAGCAGTCACTTTTTAACTTGGCAACACCATCTGAGCCCTTAAACACAGAGCAGTTTGAGGGCAGTGTTTGTCTCTCCACCATGAACAAGAGCAAAGAATTTCTGAACTGGAAATCAAGCCCTGAGGTACAGCTTTCCTGATGGGGTTTTCTACATCAGGCAGGCAGATAGAGAAGAAAACAGCCAATCCCTTATCTCCACACCAGCAAACTTGGAGTCTTTCAAACCAGCACACTGTGGACTACAATCCAATGCAGCCAGAAAGCTGCAAGGTTGCTTTTGCTCCTTTCATGAAGGAGCTAAATTCAGTGGCACACTGCAGACAGAGCTGCCCAGCAGAGCCTCCCCCTTATTTGTTATTTTTAGCAATTTAGTCTGACAACGCCTGACAACTAAACATGCTGAATATAGCAGAAGAGAAGGGGACTATCAGATATTATCAGAGAAAACACACAGCAATAATCACTTTCTCCACCCCAACGAAGAATCAATTTTCCATGTCTTTATAACATCATAGAGTTTGTTCTTTCTAAAATGCCACATTTAAAAACAGAATCCATCTAGCCCCACAATGGAAACGGATAACATTTCCTGAAACAAAGCATTGTTCCACCTCTTACATATCATGTTTCCTTAAAAACAAGGGAAGAAAAACATTACTTGGTTTTTCTCCTAATACTGCACAAACATTGCCGAGCTAAAAAGAGTCTGTGCTCATCCCTTTAGAATGCTTTCAAAATAGATTTAACACATACCCCTTGTACTGTGAAACACAACAAGAATTTGATAGTATCAGGGCTGGAAAAATCCAATGGCTGGTGCTTAGCAGGACACTCCCCGTGGCAGTGCAGGAGGGAGCCTCTGCCACCCACTGCTCCAAGGTTCAGGCAGGTTTCTGTGCACCCCACTGGCACAGCTTTGAAGCAGCATTTTGCCAGCAAGCCTGGGCAGTCTGTTTAACTCCAAAGCATTACACACAAGCTGTGAAGTTAAGAATGCTACCTATGCACAAATACATTCACACCCACACCCTCACTTTCAGAAGGGTGAAGTTACCTTGGGGTTTTTCTGCAGAGTAACTGACAGGCTGTGCACGTGCCCCCTTATGCCCCTTTGTTTTTTTCAGGACACAGTTCCTCTCACTGACTCCATCCAATGTGTGCTCCAGCCAAGCCTTATTTTCACAGCTCTGTACAGGTCTCATTCTCCCTGCTGCTTTGCCATGCAGTGGGAGGATCAAACCAGCAGTGCCACATACATTTTGTGATGCTGCCTTGAACAGGGAAGCTCACCAGTTCAACAGAGGAGGAACCCATCCAAGAGAGGGGAGTGAGGGCAAGGAAATAACTGCAATTGGGCATGGCAGTGGAGATTATCAGCAGGGAGAAAAGAAGCTTTCCGACGAGATGCAAACCCCTGCACTGTCCCTGAAGTTCACTCTGACAGCTGTGAATGTCAGGAAACCCAGCTCACATCTCTGAAGCAGGTTAAAGCCCACATTTTCATGAATACTCAGCACTCAGGAGCTCTCCTTAGCACACAGCTGGATGGATGGACTTGTAGAAGAGCTCAGCCATGAGCCCAGCGTTCTGCTGTGCTGCTCTGCAAACAGCACCAAGCTAGCACTGAGAGGAGTTCTCAAATTCCTGCTTGTATCAAAAACACACATTTCACAATACCTTAGCAACAGCATCATAATAGTAAGGTGTAATTGTCTCAAGTTCACACTACATGACTTAACCAGGTCAAACAAACAGTGTAGAGACTCTGACCAGCTTGATTCAACTACACAAAGTGAGAAATGCAAGTAAGTAACAAGGTAGTTAACACTGTAACATATAAACCAGGCTTTCAAATCCATCCAGTTTTAATAACAAATGGAGGGCAGCTTTAACCTATCCTGTTTTGTTATTTATTTTACAATGATGCAGTGGAAGCACAAGGTCACAAAGTTTCACATTCTTTCCTGCTTCTGTCACAACTTGTTTTCAGGACAGCAAAATCCCCTGCTCCTGTGATAAGTGCTCTCTGACTTGGGCCCAGGTATTTCCCCCCAAATTTCAGTTTCCAGCAGTTGTCATTCTAAAAGCTTGCCTTCTTCCATGGGGAATCCCAAGCTTAAAGAAAACCCATTTCACAAAACTGCCAGCCAGCTGGAAGCAGAGTAGTCAAAAGATGGACTCAAATGGCCACTTTAACTGTTGAAAAGTTTTGGCAATCTAAGCTCCACTCTCTGTGGTTAAGAACTGGGAAAAAAACCCAAACCATGTGGCAATGACCTTTCCACTCCCACCACCTTTTGAGACAGGCACTATTGCTGCCAACTTCAGTTCAGTGGGATTAACCAGAGACCCAAGCAACAGGGAGCTACGAACCAGAGAAACACTTTTGTGAAGGAGCCAGCTCTGTGTAAGAATGGCAAAGGTTATAATTTAGGGGGAATTCCATCTATTCTGCTGAACTCAGCAATAGGAAGGTTCAGGAAACAAGATCATCCCCCACCAAGAACAGGAAGAAACTGAGCTGCACAGCTGAAGGGCACAGTAGCCAGAAAGCAGAGCACAGTTTGTACACTGTCACCCACAACCTGGTCATTTCCTCACCCAGATGTGCTGCTCAGAAGTTCTCCAACCCCAAGCACAGGGCTGTCTTTGGGCAAAGACACTGATGTGTGGAATGGCTCCAGACTAGCCAGGATACAAACACTTTTATCACAAAGCCATAAAAATGACTGTGCCTACTCTGTGTTAACACCAGCTTAGATATGCAGCCTGTCCAGGGGGACTGTGTGTTTTCCCTCTGCAGAAAAACCTCTCATGGCCAGAAACACAAAACCCCTTGGTATCTGGCACAGAAAATGCTGAAGGCAACACAATATGGTGATGTGTTTGCCCTATGGCTCCCCAGGCAAGCTGAGTTTTAAGAAGGAATGAAAAAAAACCCCAACAAACAAACCACAAACTCTACTTGTGTTTTAGAGTAAGTCAGAGATAACAGAGACAAAACTGCACAGGTCTGAGTAGGTCTGAGCACTGAATTCCTGTTCCTGCTTGTCTGTGCTTAGCTGATCTTCACACACTTTCTCCAGCACACTAACACATCAGATAAAGAGCCTGACACAATTCAGTCTTAGCTCTCTCTCTGCCATTCCCCAAAACCTAAAGAACAGTGTCTTGTATTAATTATATTTTAGGGGCACCAAGAAAAAAAAATACACTAATGGCCTTGGAAAAGTACATTTTGAACATCTTCTCCAAAGAACTGTAAGCTGTACATGTAGCCACTAGAAGATAGTCAAGATTCACTAGATAACTTGTTTGAACACTGGAACTTGAAGACACTACTTTATATCTCCTAGATATTCTTCTCTGCCTTGAATTCTCCAACCAGATAAAGATAAAAACACAGAAGTGCTCTGACCATCTCATCAAAACAGTCCCATCTCCCCACAGATCCAGGCTCTAACAGCAGCCACAAGCAGAGGGTAAGGACAGGGCAGGCATGTATGGGTTCTCCCTCCTCATACTTTCCCAGCCTTCAGACATTTTTAGCTCAGGGACTTCCTGAGCAGGATGCCATTTCTACATATTTGGTAATTCCCAATGGATTTCTCTTCCATGAATCTGTGCAATTGTCCTGAGCCAGTGTGAACGTTTCATATCCACAGCCCTGGCACAGTTTCACATCACCTATGTACTGCAAATAACCAAATATCCTTCCCCTCATCTGAATCCCTCACCCCCAGTTTTCATACCAAGACACAGCAATCAGCTCCTGCTGGGACTGTGGATGTAGCAAAGAAACCAAGGGACAAGGATTCCTTCTAACAAGCACTACCTTTCATCTAGTTACAATCCTTTAGAATAAAGAGTAGCAGGAAAAAAAAAATGTAGCAAACAGCTTCCTGTTGACCTTCAATGTTCTATTTTCATCATCATTACCTGCCAAAAACTTACCTCTAATTCCTTTATTTTCTCTTCAGCTATTCTCTGTTTTTCTAAAAGCTGATTATGGATCACTCCTTTAGACTGAAGAATAAACCTGCAAGTGAAAAAGAAGAGACAGACAACTGTTGGGTATTGTTTACATCTGTTGTACACCTAGCTGCATGCTGAGCTAGACAACAGTGACCTCTGCAAAGCCAAACATTCATCCCAAACATTCTGGACAGAGGCAGAAGGCATTGCTAGGAGAGCTCATACAAACCACTGGGCTGGCCTCCAGGGCTTGCTCACTGATCTCACCCATGATTTGGGAGGAAGAAAATGGATGTACACACATCTCCCTCTGTCATTCAGCATGCTGAAGTTATTTGAAAGCAGCTCTTGCACACAGCTAGCAAGGGGAGTCTGTCATCACATTCCCTTCAAAAAGATGTATGTCAGTTGATGGCACAGGGCCAAGGAAGTCCCTTTTCACAGGTAAAATCCATTGATTGCCATGTTAGTGCTCACAAGCTAAACAAACCTGCACAAGAAAACCAAAGCTTTTTACTGAGACAGGCTGAGAGTTGGGGTTGTTCAGCATGGAGAAGAGGCTTTAGGGACACCCTAGAGCAGCCTTGCAATACAAAAAAGCAGCTTACAAGACAGACAGACCGACCAAGAGTTTTCTCCAGAGCCTCTCATGACAGGACAACAAGGGGCAATGGTCTTGAACTGCAAGAGGACAGGGTTAGCTTGGACAAAGGGAAGAAGTGTTTTACCCCGAGGGCAGTGGGACACTGGGACAGGTTGCCTGGAGAAGTTTTGTGTGTTTCACCCTTGGAAGTGTTCAGGGTCAGGTTGGACCTTTGAGCACCTGATCCAGTGGCAGATGGCCCTGTCCTTGGCAAGGGGGTCGGGCTGGATGGCCTGTGAAGGTGACTTCCAGCCCAAACCCTTCTGTGATCTGATGATACAGACCTGCTACACCTGCCTTTTGTTGAGCTTTAAGAACTCCACTGGTCAGGGCTTGGCTTCCACGTACCCCCTCACTGACCTCTGAATTCCCATGATTTCTGCATTCAGAGGGTTTTTCTGGGGGGTGAGGAGCAGTCTTTTCAAATGACGTTTTTAACTGCTGTGGCAGCCATTTATTTCTACTTGTTCTATATTTTGATTGCCAAAGGGATTTGAAAGATGCATCCATAACATCTCAGTCACACCAATCCTGCTTGCCAGCATGCAAAAAGCTGCCTGACTGACTCAGAAGAGCCTCTGGAGGAGCACTGCCATCTAAAGCAGCTCGCCAGCATGCGGCAGTGGCATCCCGCAAAGAGATGAAGGACAACTGAGTTCAAATGAATTTTAGGAACCCTCCACGGTTGTTTTTCATCCTTCCAGACATAAAGAATGTACAAGCTGCAGATTCGCCCCTTCCCTACTTAGAAAGTCCCACAGGGGATTTAGAAGGAGCCTCCACGGGTCATACCAACGAGGTCAAGGTCTCCCTCCAGCACCAACTAGGGTCAACATCTTCCAGGTGACAAGAGCTCGTGTTGGAAGAGGTAAAACGAGCAGCTTTACACTGAGCAGAAAAATCTGTCTGCTACAGAAAAATCTGAAATCAGCTTGCAGTACCATCTCTGATGTCAGATGACATTATTAAGATGTTTGCACAGGGCCTGGTAAATACAAATGCAGATCTGCCACTCGGCTCAAAGCCCCACGGACTCTGTCTCAGCAACCCAACAGCCCAAAGGAAAACTACCTGAAATGCATGGGAGCAGAACTGTGGTTAATGATAACAGGTTTCCAATTAAAACTCCTTTTGGTGCTGCTATTAACTGCAGTTAAGCAATCTCTTCCTCCTCCTTCTCCCACTCCTATTCTGCTTCACCTCTTTCCCACAGTTACTTCCGCTGCCTCTTTTCTCAAACCTCTCCTCATTTCTTCCCAGTATAAATTCATAGAATCACAGAATGCCAGGTTGGAAGGAACCTCAAGGATGATCTAGTCCACCCTTTCAAGGTAAAGATATAGTTTAAAAGAGATGGCCCAGCACTCTGTCAAGCTGAGTCTTACAACTGCCCAGTGCAGGGAAATCCAGCCTGCACCGATTTCCTTGGGAAATCATTCCAATGTATAACTGTTCTCATGTTTATCCATGTTTATTACTGGTGTCATCTTTGTCCTGTATTTGCTCCTGTTCTTTACAACAGAGCTCACTCACACTCTCTTCACCCCTTCAATCCCCCTGATTACTTTATGTGCCCCCAAAATCCACTTTCACACAGTGGTGATGTCTTCAGGCCCCAGCACACATCAGCCTGATGAAACAAAACATGGGCTTTGCTCAGGCTTGTGAGAAACAAGTTCAAGACCACCCTTCTAGGAAAGAGAAGTTATTTACATTGCTATTAGATGCAGAGCCTGGACCCAGCCACAGAGGAGCTACTTTTCAAGACCACCACCATCATTCTGATACTCTTCCCTGGAGCCTCAAGCACCAGAAGACACAAACATTATCCTTGCCATGCACACACCCTGAAGATTTTGGGGTGAAGACTGAAAGCTTGCCTTGCTTCTGCAGAAGTTGCCATTAGTGAAAAATGCTGCAAGATGCCCTCAGGACCCAAAGCCATCAGTCCTCCCCCACACTGCAGCTTCCCTGAGCCCATGTGTGTATATGAACATTCCTTTAATTATTTCTTTTTTTTTGTGGTGGCAGCAAACAAGAACAGAACACCTTCTCATTGGCTTCCCCAAACTGTGTAGCACCATTGACCATTCTGGTTTCACTGACACCTCAGGTCTAAGAAATGAAGTTTAACACCAACCCAGCTTGATCAGTTTTTCCCCTGCTGCAGCTGGGAAGGTCCCTGCTGGGCTCCAGGCACTGAGCAGTCCTGGCTGGCTGAGCACTGCTACAGGCAGTGGAGTAGTACAAGTGGCTGACTTCACTTCTATTCTGCAAATGTCAACAGCAGTCATCAGGGAAAATATCCTCCCTTCCACCCTCCTGCAATGCTCTGGCAGACATATGACAGCAAATTAAAATTGGATGGCCAAAGTTAGCACTGATGAGACTCAGGCGGGCAGCTGGGCACAAATACAACCACCCCGATTTTATTTGGCATAAAATAATAAGCTAGAGCCTGTGTCCACTCACACACTAGCTCAGAAGCACATGAAACCCCCCTGACTTGGCCAGCAGCATCCATCAGGAGGTCTTCAGTAGTACCAGCTCCAAGCCATCCATTTTAATTCCCCGACACAAGACCACTGAACCCTCGGCCTAAAGTGCACAGGTGCTGCTGTGCAAACTCTCAAAGCCCAAGTTTTGGAATGCTGAAGCTATAAATCCACATCCACAGTTATCTATTTAAATCTGTGGCTTAACTTTCCAACTTAAGGGATAAAAAAAACCCTTAGTGTTTTAGCTCCTAGCTTGGGACACACACATTATGGATATCTTGGCCAAACTGTTTCCCTGAGGAAATAACGTGGTTTATGGCAACACTTTGAAAAGGCAGAAACTTGTTCTGCTCATTAGGTAAGAGGCTGCAGGGCACCTGTAATAAACTGGAGTTTAAAATTAATCTGGATTTTGTTCTTCCAATTATCCTAAGCAAAACACCAACTCTGTGATTGTTCTTCCCTTACCAAGCTGGAGAAATAGGGCAATGTCATTCTGCTGCCTGGATTTCATTAAATGTGGTCATTTTATTTATGAAATTTTAAGCTGATGAAAGAGCCTTGGGAGGTTCTAAGGACTTCGCTCTTCCCTGAGTGAATTTCTGAAGAAGCCTTTCACACACATGAACTTCCTTCATTGCCTGAAGAAACACCACCAGCTGAGAACTGGCTGCACATTGGTCACCATGTCGCAGGGCTGAGGAGCCCCTTGCTGCTCTGTGATGCTGAGCCTGGGTAACACAACTAACACCAACCAGCACCAAAGACCTCCACAGAGGCTCCTGAGAGAGCCCGGGAGTCTGTACATGGAACTGGGATGGCTTTTAAGTACTGATTGTCCACAGAGGACAAGCAGTGAATCAGGTTTTCTTCCCGTCTGCCTCCTCACCACAAAGCATCACAACACACAGCAGCAGATCTGTCAAACACACCACCTACACTATCAAACATGAAATAACAATTCAGAAAAAACGTTCAGCACCAGAGTGTCAACTCCAAAGCTTAATGACAGTCACCTCTTCAGGCAGGAACCTTCCCACTGTTGTTAAGTAACACCAGAAATAGCTGGGTCAGAATGGACAAGTTCACCCCATCTGCTCACTCCCAAGGGAATGGCCAGTAAAAACAGGGGAGAATTTGCTCTATTCCAGTACTCAGGGATTTTTTCAGTGTCCACAGATAAAAGTAAAAACTCCAGCCAAGTCAAAGATGATTAGAAAAGAAGCTACAGGAAAGTGGGGTCATCAAGGACAGCAACACTCAGTCAAACCTGGGCCACCAGCAAGAGCAGCTCTGTAAAGTGTTTATGAACCAGCTGCACCTACATGTTCTGGTCTTCCAGTGACTGCTGGTTCTCAAGTGCAACATGAGGAACAAAAATAGAGCACAAGGGAACTGAAAGAGAAACCTCACTCTAAATATTCCCATTTGTTTCTATTTTCCTCCCTCTGCTAGCTCCCCATCAGGATTGTTTCCCTAAGGCAGAGAAAGTGGTTATATACTCTCTCTGAGACTGAGTGCTTGTTTCCTTCTGAAGGGCTCTCTTACCCTTTCCCAGTTATAATTTCTGGATGTGGTGCCCATTTGATCAGTGTTTATACAGCACTGCCTTATGGCCTGACCAAAATGCTCTTCAGGCTCTAGTCAGGCTGGTCAGCAATGCTGTCAGCTTCATCATCTGTCTGCTCCTTTGTGTCATGAGTACACACCCACCAAGTGATGTTTATACAGTGTAAGTAATTCCATAACTCAGTCTGTTTGCACCAAAATGTACTGTTTACTTGACTTTAATACTTAATATTAGATACTGAAAGATTCATCTCGTAATGAATGCTAGAGACATGTTTGTTCAGCACACACCACTCTTCATTATGACATACAAGTCATTAAAGGTGGAGTACCAGTGATGCTCACAGCCAAGGTTTTCCATTAAGAACCCCTATTTTCAATTACTTGCAACCACAATCAAGCACAAACTTTACATCTGAAGCTTTCAGTGGCAGGCATCTGTCCCACTCTCTCCTCCTCCCCTGCCAGCATGAGAACATGGTTTGGGTGTTTCTCCTGCACAACTTGCTGGTGCAAGAACTGTTCGTATTGCAGTACTAAAACCAGGAGAGGAGAAGCCACAGGGCTCCCTCCCCAGTCTGCAAAGCAGCTCTCACTTGGGTCCACGTAGATCACTGCAAAAACCTGCCCAGGGTGCCAGGGGAAGTGTTAGCTTTTCCCCTGCCTGATACTGATACACTTCCCTCTACCAGAGGGGAAAGTTCCAGTGCTGCTTTGCCAGAATGCTGAATGACAGGCCTGAAAGTCCATTCAGCCTGGCTCCCAACTCACACAAAGGGTCATTGTAACTTCAGCTTTACAGTTCTCAGAGCACTTGAGAAACTCTCTAGTATAAAATCAGAGATACTGAAAAGACTTTGTACAAAGCTAGGACATTATTTTAACACGTTTAGTGCATTTCTTAAAAAACCCCCAAACCTAACATGCTGTGCCATGAAAAAGCAGAGTCACACATCCTGCTTCACAAACCCAAGCATGTTCATTAGACTGCTCCATGAGAAGTTGGGCTAAGCCCAGTCATGCCCTTATCTATTTAAAGGTGCTTTTTAATTCTGAACTTGCACTGCTGTTGAAGCTTTGAGCATACTCAGGAGGGGATTACGACATTTTAAGTACTGTTCAAAGCCAATGGAAGAGAGGCTTCCAAGAAGCTGATCCCATGCAATCTAGCTTGATTGGAGCTGAGCCCCCTGTGCACAGCTGCAAGCACCCACAAGTCCCCTTCCAATCCCCCTGGGCTCTGCTTCTGTAGATCATCCCCCATGCAGTTCATAACAGGCACTGCTGATGCCCCTGAAAACTCCAGTTTTAGCCATCCTAGATGAATTACCCAGTTGCTAACAAGACAAGGAAGCAGTATTTTTAAAAAAAGGAAAACCCTATAGTTTGTGCTGCCACCCTTCATGTCTAAGGGTCTCACATTTTTCAGTCTGATTTTGGGTTTCCCATCCAACAGATCATTCCTTAAGGGAAGCTTGTTTAGAAACAAATGGAGTGGGAGCAGAGGAGCTGAAGCTTTTCCTCTGTTTCCTTTTACTGTAGTGGTCAGTCCTCTCACTAGGTCACTCTCAGTATAGCTAAAACCTAACTATTATTAATACAGCTAAACCTAACTCTGCCCTCTCTCTCCCCCCACCAATGAAACACATACCTTAAAGCAAAACAGATCCTGCAGCTTATATTGGGAGATTTATATATGAACACATTCCAGGAGCAGCAGTGTATAGCTTACATACCATTTTACTACTGTGCTCAGAGAGGTGAGTATGTACCAGGAGCTGTTTGGGAAGGAGACTTGGGGTGAAGCATGCTGGCAGCATCTCTGGTGGGCAGCAGAACCCCTGCAAACTCAGCCTGGCAGCTCTGGAGCATGCAGGGAGACCAGGATTAGCAGCACTGGAAGCAGTCCAAACTGAGCCTTATGTAGGCCACAACAAGGGTAACTTTTACTCAGATGAACATTTGTAAGCCATAAACCTATTTACTTGAAGGAGCTGAAGGAAGGGAACAAAGAGTGCCACACTGTTTGCTTCCTCCAACCTCTCCACAGACTGGTCAAACCCGTCCATCCTGCTCTGCTGAGGGGTCATGGGGTTTGTTCTGTACTTCAGATCATGTTTACATTGAGTTTTCACTTTTTTTTATATATATATCTGTCAATAGCTACAGCATATTACATTACCTCAAGCCAAGATAGTAACACAGCTTGCAAACAGCAGTTTCTACATTGCCAGACACTTAACGAGATGGCAGATTTATACAATTGTTCATGCTTGGTTCTTTAAAAAAAGCAAGCAGCAATATACCTCTAAATGTTTATTAAATATAGCATGACCCAAAATAATAAAATAGTGGTCTGTGGTCTGTTTTTAAGAACATCATCAATTCTTTTTGAAGGCTCAATGGATATAAATGGAATCTAACAAGAAAAACAGAAAGCAAATGCCTCCTCTCTATCAAACAGGAATTAATAACATTTGAGATTCAAACCATGAGGAGCAAACACTGCAAACAATACTGCCATTCAGGGAGTTCAAGTTGGCACGAGCCATTTTTCCTCACTATATCCCTGGTTTAGAGGTTTCATCTTCTAATTTTCCTTTAATGTAATTATTTTAGTACATAGCAATGATTTCCTGCAGCTTGTTTAAGCAAAGGAAAGTCAGAATTACTACTGCATGCTTATAGCAGATGCACTTCAAATGGATTTTTTGCAGTCTATGTTGCACCATATTTGAAAACTGCAAGTTGCAAAACCCACCATTTTTCCAGTCATGGGAATGCAAGATCCCTTTCTAAAGCAACCTGAGTTTTTAAGAATTCTCCACAAACAAACAAACAACGAGCAGTGTTGGTGTGAACACCTTGGTCAACCAATCCCAAAGGTATTTCTATTTCAGTAAAGTTTTTTCTATGGATAGATCTTCTGTAATCAGAAAGGAGAACTTTGCAGTAGGAAATGAAGTGAGATGGAGATGTTCCTATACACTGACAGGCAAATTTAAGTTTTACCCTTCACTAAGAACCCATACAGGAGACATTGCACAATCAGAATAGAACCTTTTTGAAAATCAAACCCATCCACAGTTTCAAGAAAAAATATACCAGAACAGCTCTGTGCCTTGCTCTGGAAGAAACCCTTTAAATGTTAAATGAGGAAAAAAAACCCTGCAATGGCCTTGTGGTTGTTAAACAGCACAGCCTTGGCTTCTGCACAGGGCAAATCCTGCTACAACAAAGCATCAAAGAAATCATTGCAGCAAACATCACAGAAGTGGATGTAAAGATAACTGGATCAAAAGAACTCAAGCATAACATTAATACAGTGATATTTCTGGATGCTAGAGTTAAATCAGCTAGCACTAAAACAATCACACTGTTGTTTCCTAATCAGTAAGAAAAAACTTTTTACAGTCCACATTTGTGAACTCAAAAGGATGGATATTGTTTTAGAAAATCATTTCTTGTCAGATAGCCTGATTTTTTTTTTATTTTTTTAAGGCTGGCTGAAGCACTCTGTTGGTTCAGCAAATACTTTGGAAAAAAACAAAAATAAAAATTCAAGACAGCATTTGTAGCATTCCTGAGTTCAGCACTTTGGTTCTCCCATCTCTGTATTAAAGCTTTGTAAAAACCAATCTCAACCCACACAATTGGTTTCCTTCTATTTTACTTCAGTGTTTTAATGTAGGGGCCATGAATTAAATCCTTCTTTCCAGGCTGTAAGGAAGCTAGGGCAGAGGATGCCCAGATCAAGATTTCTCATTTGTGCAAGCACTGTCCCACAGACAGTTTGCATATTCTGCTGACCCTGGGTATCTCCACCAGACAGCTGGGGACCCTGAGTGTTGGGGACCTTGTCATACCCTCTCTGCTGACACCACATCTGGAAGGACACCCCAAACATGACAGTGACTCTCCCAGGATGTCTTTGTTCCAGTGATTTGGCCATTCTCCTCTGGCACACCAAAGGCAAAGTGCCCACCCTGACCCAGAGAAAGCAGCTCCATATTCTGAAAGAAGTGCTCTAGCACTCAGGATTTCCCCAGGGACTCTAACTCTTGATTCC
Source organism: Florisuga fusca (assembly GCA_038090715.1). Taxonomy (NCBI): domain Eukaryota; kingdom Metazoa; phylum Chordata; class Aves; order Apodiformes; family Trochilidae; genus Florisuga; species Florisuga fusca. Next base: position 1,964,347 of record JAAWXA010000054.1, read on the forward strand.
AGTATTTCCTTCAGGAAATGCAGGAGGAGACTCAAAATACAACACTTTATCAGAGTGACATTTTAAGTGCTGGGAGGACTTCAGAAAAAAGACACTCATGCTCCATAGCTTTTTTTGCAGTCATTTGGCACAGCAAGCTACAAAAGCAGTATCCCACTGCTGTCAGCAGTTAACCATGCAGCCCACTTCACCAGCAATGCTCCTCTCACACTCAGGATTAGCCAGGAAGAGGATGACAACATATTGCTGCTCCTCACTGCACTGCTCAAGCCAAAAGCCCCTGTACAGACCACTACTGCATTACCCCTGGGTGCATCTTTTTGCATGTTGCTTTCTGTGACAGCTCTCCAAAAAGATCTTGTAAACTTTTATGGGTCCAATCACACTGAGGAGACCATTGTTCAGGCTGCAACAAAGTGAGCAGCTCCAAATCTAGACACACCTGAAATAAAAAACAGCTGGGTGATGGAAAACCCTATGGATTATGCACGTGTCACCCCACATAGCCCCATCTCCCAGCATCCATCTGGTCAACACACAGCATAAACAGTCAACAAGCAGAAAACAGCTGGACACCAACTTTTTTTCTTCACAGTTCAGTGCTTGAATGCATTTATTAGACACATCAGATGTCCTGTGGAAAATAAAGTCTTCCCTTTTCCAACAGCTAGATAGCAGAGCTTCAGGTTTATAAACCACACACTGACCAGAGGCTGATAACTGAACCCCAGAGAGAAGCATGTTACTAAGTATTGCAGCACCTGTCAGCTTCTTAGCAGCTGGGCTTCAGAGCTGAACTCTGCACAAAGGCTTACCCAGGAGGTGGGCCATGGAGAAGCCACTCAGATTTCACAGACCAGTCTATAGATAGTAACTGAACCATCAAGATTAAGCCTGGTGTGGCCTTCAGCTCTTTAGGAGTTTTTTTAAATGTGAGCGGGAAGCAGAGTGCAGCCACCATCTTCTGCAGTGATCTGTGCTGGCAGAATCAAACACCAACCTCAGACACACACAGACAGCAGAAATACAGCCACTGCAGCTGTATCAAGTAATGTGCAGCAGTGACTGATGTCTTCAGGGGGTCAGGGAAGAGCTGACCCATCATTATGATGAGCCATTTTCAAACAAAACCAAGAATGACAGCAAATGCAGGAATCCATTTAAATCCCACAAAGTATTAAGATTATTTAATCCTCTCAGGCTTCACGTGTGTATGGTTCAACAACCAAAAATCTGAGGTCTCAAAAAAAACCCCACAATTCAAAGTCATATTGTTAGAGTTATCCCTGTGGAACACTACACTCACACAAAGCCATGTTATAGGGATGGTTGCAATAATATGCTGCTCTTGCAGAAAACCTTGACCATAACGTTGTGCTACAGTATTTGCTTGAGCTTTACTTTCTCCTAATTTATTTTTGTAAGTGCTCTCCCATCTGTTGGAGAAGTAAACTGATGATAAAGCAGTATCAAACCAAACCTGACCACCTGCTTTGGCATGCAGTGTTCTCCTTTCTGTGCCTAGCAGAAATGGCAGACATTGTTCTCCTGTAAATAAGGGTCTCGTCCAGGTTATGGGTCAAAAGAATGTAGAAGGAAAGGTCTGAAATATTCAGACAGAATTCTGAAGCTTGAACTTCCAACATAGTTCTCAAAGAAACATGATGATATCAGTTCACAAATAGCTGCAGCAGAAGCCCAGTACACTGGTAGTTGGCTCAGGCTACGTAACAAACCTTTCAAAAGAATATGAAGTAACAGCATCAAAATGCATTTGGCAGGATGCCAGCACTCAGATGATATCCCAGCCTCACGGGTATGTACAGTACACAGCAATCAATCACCTCATACTATGTGGCACTGACATTTCTCGTGTCAAATAAAAAATAGCCATGGCAAAAGTGAATTGAGCCCCACACGTGGAGGCCAGAGAGCATGTTGTACACACTGCAGTATGTAATAAAATAAAATTAAAAAGAGACCAGGTTGAGGAGTGACTGATGATGAACTCTCACATTTACCAGCAGCCTCTTGGAAAGGAAGAAGGCTCAAGAGAGGGGTCAGAAAACCACAGAACTGCTTTCCAAGTAGTGCAGAAGCAAGTGCTGAACTACACAGACTTCCTCCCAGGATGTAGCACGTCACCACAGTTCCTCAAACATAAGCCTCCAATTCCACAGAGCTGGAGTATCTCATTCTACAGAAGTGTACATATTAGCTCTCTGCAACCACCCCAAACCACCAAAGCTGGAGGAAAAAAAAAACAAACAACCACAGAAGCAACATCCTGAATTCAACTTCAATTGGTTAAGAAAGAAAAAAAGAAAAAGTTGACCACAAGAATTGAAGCACAAAACTAATTTCAAATAATTGAGCTATTCAACCAAGCTGCCAGAGGATCACTGATGGTCAGAGGTACCTCCACCCTCTCTGGATAACTGAAACCCACTAAAGCCCTAACATCTGCATGCTGGAATAAGCACTAGAAACTGAGACAGGACAAATATGATGGATTGAAAGGAATTCCAGCTGCTCCAGCCAATAAGTCAGCTTCAGGGGAATGGGAGGGGTGTGCAACTTAAATGCCTCTACACAAAGCAAGGGCAGTATCTTGGGCTGCATCAAAAGAAGCGTGGCCAGCAGGTGGAGGGAGGTGATTCTTCCCCTCTTCTCCTCTCTCCTGAGACCCCTGCAGTGTCCCAAAGCAAGGGCATGGAGCTGCTGGAGTGAGTTGAGAGGAGGCCATGGAAATGATGGAAGGGCTGGAGCTCCTCTGCTCTGGAGACAGGCTGAGAGAGGTGTTCAGCCTGGAGAAGAGATGGTGTTCAGCTCTGGGGGACCCTGAAGCACCTTCCAGTGCCTGAAGGGGCTAGAAGAAAGCTGGGAAGGGAGTTTTGACAAGGGCATGGAATGATGGAACAAGGTGGAACGGTTTCAAACTGTAAAAGGGAAGATTTAGAGGAGTTATGAGGAAGAAATTCTATAGTGTGAGGGTGGTGAGACACTGGCCCATGTTACACAGAGCAGCTGTGGCTGTCCCCTCCCTGGAAGTGTTCAAGGACAGGCTGGATGAGACTTGGAGCAACCTGGGCTGGTGGGAGGTGTCCCTGCCCAGGGCAGGGGGATTGGGAGTAGATGATCCAACTCAAATGATTCTATGATTTATGAAATATCCCTCTGGAGGCTGAACTCCCACATCTGTACAAGCCAGCAAAGCAAACAAAGTATCTGTAATTCCACTTCACAGAACATAGCTTACATGTCCAGAAGAACCATCAGGACCACCTCCTTTGGTCTCCAGTGGAACACAAGATGCCAGACTGCCCTTGGACTATAACAGCTGCTCCAGGGCTCCTTTAGCCTGGTTGGTTAGAAGCCAAGCTTCAGCAATAAATTCTCTGCACCAAAACTCCATCTGTTACCCACATCTCATTCACAGGTAGGATTACTTCTTCATAAAAACCCACACACTGACATTTTTAAGGCATCTTGAGGGAATTCTCCATGTAGGGGAAATATTCTGTATTTCTGGATTTTAAAAAAGATTTTAAAAAATCCTTGACTCCAGAATTATCTTCATATTCTCTTCACTCTTCATATTCTGTGACAAAACCAGACAGAAAAAGCTCTTGAGTCATCTCATGACTACTCCAAACAGGAGTGTTCACCTCGCTGCCCAGGTCAAATCTTCCAAAGGTTGAAAATATATCTCCTTTTAAAGTACCAGTCATCAGGATCCCCACACAAACTCAACATTTAATTCACCTACATGGAAAAGTTTATTTACTGTGAGCCAAAAAGGAGAGTCTGTCAAAAGGAGCATTAGCCTGGGTTAGCCTGGGTACAACTTCATCTGAAAACTCACTGCAAGGGAAAAAGTATGCACCAGCCCCAGTATGCACCAGGCTTCCCAGTCCTGCCCCCTCCCCACAGCTGGATCTGGAGACTGCATGGTCTGCTGAATCAGGGCACTCACAGTCTGACCTAGCTCACCACTCAGCCCTGGGATCATCCCCTTTGACAGGAAGGGGGAAAACCTCGAGGTGGGGAAGCAGTTGACACCATCACTCCTTTTGGCATCACTCAGTGCAGATTCAGTGTTTTGCAAAACCACGTCCCAAGCTGAGCAGATTCATCACTGTACCCAGATCACAAGAGACATAAGAAAAACCATAATACTTCCCAACTTAGAAACACAGAAAGATACTGTGTCAGGCAAGCACATTTCAGATTTGAAACCACTTTCAAACCCTGTGTCAGAGGCTGCTGAAGTCAAACAGAAGTGTGTTGTGGAAGTGAACCTGAAAACACTGCTTCTGGCTTAAGGCCCTGCTTTTGACAGCCAGCCAACACATGGGAGCACATCTTTACGAGTGCACTTGGGTTACTCATAGGAGCTTTATGCTTCCTCCCAAGGATTTAAAAAAACTCCAGGCAAGCCCTGTTAGGTCCATTCCCCAGCATGACAACACAACGGGCGTTTCTGCAGAACACTTGTGCAGGTGAAGCCCTGAGCACTTGAATTGTAATCTGTTTGGGTTTTTTTTTTCAAGGAGTCTGATAGGAACTCCACTGGAAACAAGTGCAGCCTGAGAGATCTGTGAGACCCTTCTCACAAATACTGTTTATCATTCCAATGTTGCTCTGACAGGCAGGATCACAAACTCCCGAGGTGTCAAAGGAGACGATGACAGCTGGGAGCAGAGCCAGGAAGCAAAATACACAAAGCAAGTGACATTTGTAACAGTCCTTCAAGGCAGACAAGATACACCCCCAACAGATACGGAACCACAGACTCATCCAGGTGGGAAAGGACCCCTGAGATCATCAGATCCAACCCCTGATCCACTCCCGCTGTGGTTCCCAGACCATGACACTGGGTGCCACAGGACACCCCACTAAGTCTGCTGCATTCCCAAGCAGATTGCTGAAATCAAAAGATAAAGACAACGAGAAAAACGAAACAGATCAAGGCACTGAGAGAAAACCTGTACGTTCTTTGCAAAAGAAACAGCCTGGGGATCAGGGGTCTGCCTGTGCAGAGAGCCCCAGCCAGCGGGCCGGGGGCTGTGCTATACACAGGGGGTGTTACACACAGTACACCGGGCCGGACCGGTACTCACATCCTCCCCACACCCTCGTACATGCGGGTCTCGTCCACCAGCGTCATGACCTCGGTGTCGGTGAGGTGTGCGTGCTTCTTCGTCTTGCTCAGCTGCTCGATCTGGATATCCGCCAGCTTCACCTTCTGCTGCGTGTCTATCACCTTGGCCTGCAGCTCCGTGAAGGCCTGGGAGGTAAGGAACAGAGGCGGCGGTGAGGGGCGGCCCTCCCCCGGCTGCGTCCCCCCGGCCTCACGCTGCTAAGGCGAGGCGGCGAGGGACGAAGGAGGCCCCGGGGCTGCAGATGGCGGGGACACCCGGGGGTGAGGAGGAGGAGAAGGAGGAGGTGACCGGAGGGTGAGGAGGCGGTGACCGGAGGGGCTATCACCTTCTTCAGCTCCAGGTCCACGGGCGCCGCCATCTTGTCCCCGCAGGGCGCCTGCGCGGGGAGCGACAGAGGGAGGGAGGGGGCGGTACCGGTCCCGCGGCGCATGCGGGGCATGAGGGTAACGGGTTCTGGCGGAACCGGGCTCAGCGGAACGGATTGGGATGTAATGTGTGGGCCGGACCGGACCGGACCGGACCGGACCGGGATCGGGATCGGGATCGGGATCGGGATCGGGATCTGTGGGTCGGACCGGACCGGACCGGACCGGACCGGACCGAACCGAACCGAACCGAACCGAACCGGGATCTGTGGGTCGGGTCGGACCGGACCGAACCGAACCGAACCGAACCGAACCGAACCGAACCGGGGTCTGTGGGTCGGACCGGACCAGACCGGACCGGACCGGACCGGACCGGACCGAACCGAACCGAACAGAACGGGCCGGGAGCGAGGGAGGGGTTGGGCAGTGAGGGCTCCCCGGCGGTGCCGTGCCGTGCTGTGCCGTGCCGTGCCGTGCGGTACCGGGGGTGTCCCAGCCCGGTTCTGCCCCTGCCCGAGAATGAATCACTTCCCAGCCCCGCAGCTTTCCTTGGTTCTTGTCCAGATGGGCTCGGGCTCGTGGTGAGATCATGGTGAAGTCATCAGGCGCCTTTTAGGCTAAAATGGTCAAAGTGGTGTGTCCCACGCGGTGCTGTGCAGCCCGGGCTGTGGGGGCTGCTCGAGGTCACGGTCACGGAGCAGAGCGCGGGTCCAGACCTTGAGGGGTTCTCAGCTCTTGTCATCTCCTCCCAGAGCGTGCCCGAGCTCCCCAGTGCCTTCTCCAGAGCTTTCCAACCCCCTGGCTGCCCCCCAGCACGGCTGCTCACAGAGGGTGAGGGTCTGTACCTCCAACTCCTGGGGGGTTTGTGTCACCCTCTCTGCCATGGCAGCCGTGGTCGCTGCCCCTCTGTGACAAAGCTCGTCCCAGGTTTGTGCCTTCATGGCTGGGTGAGGAGCTGGGCAAAGCAACGGCCCCATTGAGGAGGAAAATGAACCGCATGGAGGTGCTGGCAGGGCAGGTGGGAGGCAGCGGGGGCAGGGGGGGGTTTGNCTTATACACATCTTCTTGTGGTCAACTTTTTCTTTTTTTCTTTCTTAACCAATTGAAGTTGAATTCAGGATGTTGCTTCTGTGGTTGTTTGTTTTTTTTTTCTCCAGCAGGGGGGGTTTGGGGTATCTCTTTGTGTGGTTTGTTCCTTCTCCAGTGCTGGGTTTCCCCTCCATCCAGACCTTGCCACACTTTGATGGACAAACACACTGAAGCCAAGGGGCAGGGGAGAACTAGTTATTAAATTGGCTTTGCATCCACAGGTGGGATTTTAGGTCTCCTCGCTTTGGCCCTTCTCGCTCCAGAGAAGAGGCTGAAGCAGCCACAGGGTGTTCCTCCAGGCACAGGGTCTCTGTCTGCAGCATAACGGCCTGAGCTGAGGCAGAGGGCTGGGACATGCAGCAGCTGGTGGGGTCTAGTGGCTGGACACACATTTTGTGACCCATGGACAGGCCAGGCACAGGCATCGAAGGGTTATGAGGGAGATGCCAGAGGAGCATGGAGTCAGTGCCAAAGGCAGCAGGTAGGCTGGACGCTGCGGCAGTCAGGAAATGCTGTGGCTGGTGACATGTTTGTGCTCCAGGGGGGTGTCCAAGGCCTGGCTGCTGGATGCCTCCACCAGGACACCTGCCTGTTCTCAGCTTGGCTGACTGCTGTGTCCCATTCCTGCCAGGGGGGATGGTGGAGATGGCTTTCCAGGCACCTTATTCCTGCAGGCACCGTGAGGTGAGCAGCCCAACACCCTTCTCCACGTGCATGGGCAAGACCTTGCCCTGAGTTTCCCAGCCAGGCTCTGAGGCACCTCCTGTTCTGTGCCTGAAGGCACAGCTGGCCCAGGGAGCTGCACTGGGGCTTCATCCCTGCTTTAGCAGGAAAAAGAGCCTCTGTGGGACTATCAGCCTTCTGCAGCCCCACGGGGCAGAGGGAGCCAGCCCACAGATCCAGCCAGCTTCCCACTCCCTACGTCTCTGGAAGGTTTCCCATCTCTTGGCTTCTTCAGTTACCACCTGTGGGCAGCCCAGCCTGCAGCACAGCAAAGTGGACCAGAACACATCCCTGCAGGGAGCAGCTGGGCTCTAGGATGCACTTCCAGCTGACTGCAGGAAAGCAGAGCTGTTCCCAGTGCCTGCCAGGGTGGCAGGTAGCCTCAGGAATGTGGAGCTGGCTGCCATGAAAGGCAGAGGGGTGGCAGAGCTGGAGTGGGGAGCACCTCGGGAAGGGGAGCAGCAGGCAGGGACACAGCCAGGGTGCCCGGAGCAGAAGGTCCCCCTGCACAGCAGCAGCTGGAGACATCGTTTGCTTAACAGACATTGGAAAGAGCCAAAGTTTGGAGTCTCTGATTAAACTGGCACTTCCACAACTTTAAGTTTGCACAAAGCAGGGCCAGTAACTTATTCCCCTGGCTCTAGGACTCAGGCCCCCACAGCTGCTGCAGCCTTTGCTCTCCAGGTGACAACATGCAGGGTGCCCGTTGTCAGCCACCCACTTCCCATCTGCTGTAGCCATGTACTTCACCCCTTCTATCCGGGGAAGCACTGGGAAGCAGGATTGCTGCATGCCACCCTCCCACACCCCAGGTTTTGCCATCACAAAACTTCCTGGCTGTTTAGGGGATGAACCTACACACTCACTTCCTGAACAACCCCTCCTCCAGTGAGGATAAACCCTACTTCATATTTTACCATAGCTAAATTTTGGCTTAATTAGGCAGAAAAACTCCACAGACTGCTCACTGCCTGGCTGTCACACACAGTATAGGAGAGTACAAAGTAGTAGCTTAGTACTCCCCTTGAAAGAAGAGCTCCTGCAGAGGGAAGATCTTTCTCTCTGCTTCAAGGCTCTACTCAAGGCAGCATCTCACTCTGATCTCAGCTCCCCCAGGGGACAATCAGGGCAGAAATAAGTGGTTTAGGGGTTATTTTTACTGCAAAGTCAGGAATCCATATGGAACTACCATCTGAAATACTGCCTACTGGAATGACCCCATCCCCAGGAGCCTGCAGCCATCCCAGGAACTTCTGGCATCTCCTGCAACAGAGGTACAAGTCCACCTCTTGGCCTTTTAGCCAAATGCTGGTTTACAACCAGGAATCGGCCCACTTTGGGTTGATCAGTGACCAGAACAGCTTCACTCAGAAGGAGCTTTACTTGAATGAACGGGCACCCAAACATCACATCCCTCCCAGGGCATCAGCTGGCAAGGATGCAAATCTCCAAGGAAGCATGGATGGGGCTGGCCTGGTCCCAGACTCCTGCCAGAGAGATTGGACCACACTGGTTCTGCTGCAGCCCAAGGATGGCCTGAGCTGATCCAGCAACCCCCTCTGCACACAGGGATCTCTGGCCCTGCCTGCAGTACCCCAGGAGCAACACCGTGATGCTTCCTGCAGTCACCCTTGCAGCCACCTCCACCATCAACTGAGCAGCCCAAGCGTTTGTTACAAAGTGTTATTTATTAGAATATTACATCGCATTTAAAAAATAAGGGAGGTCTGACCCTCTCGTCTTGACCTACACAAAGGAAGCGGGGCCAGACCGACAATAAATATAAATACTATGTACAGTTTACGTAAAATAAATATATAATTTAAAATGAAAAATATCTTGTTAAATAGCTGTTACCCTCCCACCCTTCCTGTGCCTAAGCAAGCCCCCAGCCCGCTCTCCCCACCTTTCACAGTTTGTTCCTGGCACCGCAGCAGAGGGAGAGCCACTGGCAGGGAGCCCCTCGGCTCAGCCGGTGCCCCAGCCCCTCTCCGGGGGGTACCTCCCCCCAGCCCCCAGCCCGGAGGTGGCCCAGGAGCTCCCCGCAGGGCTCCTGCTGCTCCGGGGGACTCCGGACAGGACGGCGCCGGCTCCTCCTCTCTTCCCTCTCCCCGGAGGTAGAAGTGCGGTAGTGCTGAGCCCTGCAAGAGAGCACCGGGAGAGCTGAGGAGAGGGGAACACGGCCCGTCCCCATGGACACTCGCTGCCCTGCAGAATTGGACCTGGAGGTCTGGAACCAGGGTGGTCGCCAAGCATCCCAACCTTGTGTCCGATCATGCTTCCCCTCCAAGGCCCACCAGCACTTTCCCTCCTGGACACAGCCACCCCGATAATCCCCAGGGACTGGGGACAGTGATTAAATCCTTGTGCTGAATTCCCCTTCCCCAAAATTCAATCCCACGCCCAATGCTGTTCCCAGCATTAAAGGAATTCCTTTCAGGCATTACTTCATCCTCAAAAGGATGAAAGATTTGTCTTTTTTATGGAGAGGAAAAAAAAAAAGAAAAAAAAGTAGCTATAAAATGTATGGGCACATCTAAAGACAGGGTTTGGACCTGAGCAGAGAAGTCTGCAAGCTCCCCAGCACCCAGCCACGGCCACCCCTGGGGCAGAACCCAGCCAGAGCAACATTGCATGGGGCTGGCTGCAAGATCCTCCTCTGCCCAGCTGCCAGGCATTACACTGGTGCAATAAGCAGAGTGGGAATGAAAAGGAAGGGGGTTTTATATATATATGTAAAAATAGAGGCAATATCTAATGAGGGGAAGTGACTCAGAGGGGTCAGAGAGGGAGCAGCACAAGTGGGAAAAAAAAAATAAACAGAAGCCACTCCTCCACTGCCGAATATCCCCAATGCATGCAGCAAGAGGGCAAAGCAGGGACTTGAGGTTAGAAAGGAGGAGATGGTGGTGGCTGGAATGGTGGGGACAGGGGCTTGAGCAGAAAGGAGAGGAAAGAGGGTTGGAGCCCCATGGGGCAGCCCAGGCTCTCAGGCCAGATCCAGCAAGCTGCTTCTCCAGCCTCAATCTGCCTTCAGCTCCTCCCCAATTCTGGCACAGGATCCCCACAACATCCCAGCCAGCAGAAACCAGCAGAGCCTCCAGATGCCCACCAGCTTGGTCTATGCCTGGCCAGGGGCTCACCTCGCCAGCACTTGGCATCCTCAGTGATTGACAGTGATGCCCAGCTTGATTTTCTCTTCGTTTTCTACATCGTAGACACCCCTCTTGTGACACCTGTGAGGCAAAGCAAGGAGATGCTCAGGGCACAGAGCAGTCCCTGCCACCCTACCATGCAGAGGTGGTCTTCCTGGGGAGGGGGGGCTGCTGGTTCAGCCCTGTCCCACTCACCTGAGCATCAGCAAGGCTGCAATGATGATGAGACACAGGGAGGACAGAACAACAGCAACCACAGCCAGTGCCATGGTGTGGTCGTACACGCTGGGGGGATGCTCCACAGGCAGGGAAAGGCCATGGCACCTCTCTCCATGATATCCTGGCTGGCATCTGTGAGAGAAGCAAAGTCTTCAAGGATGGTGTTGACGAAGCAAAGAGGACGTTGAGTTCATGGTGACCAAGCACAGAAGGTCATTGCTTTCCTCACAGCCTCATGGAAAGAAGCAGCCTGGGTGAGCACACTGCCTGTTCCACTTGGTCCCTTCCCCAGAGCTGGGAGGTCTGGTGTCACCATCAACTCCCTGCTACTGGTAAGTTAAGTTTCTCCTGCCCCGAGCACCAAGTGGAGACTCCTAGAAAGGCTGAGCTTCCCCCAGCAGAAGGCATCAGGGTCTGTTCTCTTTTCAAACATCCTCAGGCAGAGCCAGGCTGCCTGGACCACCTCTGAAAGTGGGGAAATCCCACAGAAAGGAGCAGAGAGACAGCTGGGCTGGAGCTCAGTGCTCCCCTCGGTGCAAGATGTCCCTGCACACCCTGCCAGCCAGAGAGGTGCCACCTCCCTGCATCTCAGGAGGTTACTCATGTAACAGAAATAACACTCCTCAGCAGAGCTGCGAGCCTGCCAACTCTCCCCACCACCAGTCCAAGCACACTGATGTGACCAGATAATATATATTTCTCTATATCCAGTGCCACTAACACCCAAATTTATTTCCAAGATGGGTCTCAGCCCAGCCCTCCTGCCCAGCTCACAACAATGCCACATGCCAGTGTCACTCCCCAGCTGCAGCAGCAAGGCTGGGCATAAGGCAGAGATGCAAACCCAGCCTGGCAGTGTCCTCATCCCACATCACACCCTGGGGACCAGCCCAAGGGAGAAACGATCCAGGAGAACCCGCAACAGGGGCAGCCAGCCACAACTGAGGAACACCAGCCAGCACAAGGGCTCAGTATCAGAGGAGGCTGTGGCTGCTCCCAAAAAAACCACAATGGCTCTGGAGAGATGTGACCCAGGGATAGGTCACCATGCTGGAGAGACCCGGCCATCCCCCAGGTCCCTCCCTTCTTGCCCGTGTCCCCCAGCCCCAGGGAAGGGCAGGAGGCTGGGCTGGGATGCCTGGCTGTCACAGCTCCCAGCAGTAGGTGCTGCCCCCCACATCATGCTGGGTCACCAGCCCAAGCTGAGCCCCAGAGGCCTTCTCCTGCTGGCAGTCCCGAGCCCCCTGTGCAAGGGCCCAACTTCATGACAGACAGAGAGAGAGAAACTAAGCTGTTCAAGGAGCTATGGGGAGCCTGATCCCTGGGGATTGCAGGGCACCAGATCTCCTGAGCACCATAAGCCAGGGAGCTATTATCTTCCCCGAGCTCCAGGCAAAGAGCTGGGGAGCTCAGAGGATTCGTAGCAAAGAACAAAGCCTCTTAGATATCTGTCAGCTCAACCCTTGCCCACATCAGCAGGGATCAGATGTGCATCACTTCCCAGGGGAGCAGTGCAGGACCCAGCAGCAGGCAAATGCTTTCTCCTCTGCTTCCCTCATCTACTCCCTGCCCTCCACCTGCATTTCAGAGGAAGGGAGGAGCTGCGGGGGAACAGCCCTGCCCTTCATCAGGGCCAAGAGACAGCTTGGGCATGGCTTCAGCAACTGTCCCCAAAGGTGCTACCTCCAGTCCACCTCACTGGTGCAGAGATCCTTCCCCTGCCTGCACTGGGACACACCAACACCCCACAGGAGCCCGAGCTCTTAGCAGGGAGGGAGAAGGAGATGCAGGGTTACAGAGCTAGGATGGAGTCTCACAAACCAGACCTGGAGAAGACCTTGGCTGCAAGACTCCAGCCTCAGCTTACTGTCCTCCAGACCCCACCACTGCTTGTCTCTGTGCAGAGCTCTCTGTGCTGGCAGGGGATGCCAGGGCTACGTCCACAGCAGACTTTGGTGGGACTTTTCTCAAGAAGCACAAGGAAGAGGCCAAGTCAGAGCCGCTCCCGCTCAGACAGGGAACATGCACTAAAAATATTTCCTCTGCTCTTCCTCTGCCTGACCTGGAGAATTGAAGGAACCATGACTAAAGCTCCCCTGGCACAGGCACACGCCAGCAACTCACATGCAGGAGGGAGCTCCCAGCTCTCGGATGTATTTGCATTCTCCGTGGATGCAGAAATCCTTGTACTTCCTCAGGCATGGGTCTCTCTTCTTCCCCTGGCCTTTGCCTTTTCTTCGTTTATTCCCGTTCCCTTTTTTCTTGGGAGTAACTCGGCCTTCAGGCTTTGACAGGAAAGCGACTGGAAAACAATTTGTGAAGGAGAAAACAGAAGTCAGATCACCTCCCTGCATCAGCTGAAGAGAAGGCAGAGCAGCAAATCCCAGGCTGCTGCAGCCAGCTCAGCCCTGGCACTCCTGCAGCCTTTTGTGGAAGGATCTGCCCCCAAGAAGAGGGCTTTTTTCCATTTCTTTTTTCAGCCTCTCACAAATATCATGGCCTTTCCGATTCATGAGAACAATTCTCAAGAAAGAAAGGAATAGGGGCAGGGACTGGGGGAGCACTGCACTTTATGTATCTCAAACGTTGCTATTATGTTCACCAGTTTCCACTGAAGACAGAAAATTACTAATTGCTGCTTTATCTGGCTTTTCTTTCCCTGATGAGCTCAGTCTTTTGTAAGACCCTATTCATGGCTCTGATGGACTCTCCTTCCTGTGGATACAAGAACGCCTTGCACACCCAGAGCAAGCCTGGCTTATTTGTCTGGTTTTGCAGCACCAAAGAAATGGCAAAGGCAGCGTTCCCATGGATGACAGAGGTCTGGTTTAATTTCAGTGCACAGACAGACAGCTTTCAGCACAAGGCTAGCACCCCAAGTTGGTGGGGACCAGAGCACTGAGCTCCACACCTGGACACTGACTGAAAAGAGCAGTGTAATTGGAATAGTTTAAAGATGTGGAGATGCCCCAAAAATCAGTCCCTACCTTGACCTCACAAGGTGCCAAGATGCTAGAGAGCACTCACTGTGCTGAGGGGGCTTTTCAGCTCCTCTCATTCCAGAGTGTTTCATAACTCCAGTAAATATGAACTGAGCCCTGCACTGATCAGGGAGGAGAGGGCAACCAAGTCTAACCTGGCGAGCTGTAACCTGCCCGATTCCTCCCCAGCCACTTCCTGAGGTGACAAGCCCATCTCCTCCTCCCCAGCCAGCACCTCTCGTGCTGTGCACACCAGCTGCACACCTAACAATGTCATTTTGCAATTTCAACATCCTTCACACTGTGCCTAGAGAAAACCGACACTCCAGGAAATGCTGTTGCTTGGAGAAACCCCGGGATCCGGGTGAAGCTCAGGGCTCTGCCCCAGGCAGGCAGCAGAGGCTGTCTCCTCCTCTCTGGGTTATCTTCTGGCCACAGCCAGCAGACACACAGTGCTGCTGACTGCCCCGAGCCACCTCCACTGTCACTACCCCTCCTCCCCTCCCCAGGGCTCTGTCCCTTAGGACAGCCAGAGAAGACTTGGAAGATCTTGCTGATAGGAAAATCTGGTCCAGCCCAGGTGGGCAGGAGGGTGCTGCCACCCTCCCCCTGCTCCAACACCCAGAGACTCAGGCACAGAAGAGGAGTTCAACACAAAAGGCAGATTTTTCTGACGGCAGCTCAGCCCAAGGCATTAGGAAAGTGCTCCCAGAGGCTGCAGCCTCAGTAACCAAATAAACCCCCACAGGTGAATGTCAGCCCACACACACACACACACACCAGGGGCAGGGTCCCCTCATCAGGGGGATGCACAGAGGAGCAGGCTGGAGCATCCCCTCCCAGCAGAAGGGGTATTTCCCAGGGGCTGCATCCCCTCGGGTGCAAGGGGGTTTGCAGGCTTTTTGTCACAGTCTGATGGCACAACCAGAAAGCAAATGAAACCATGGCAAAAATAAAAGGGAGGATGAATTGCACGTGGCAGAGTGCTCTTCTCCTGATGCCAGCTGCTGGGACCATGCTGGAGGGGAAGATGCTGCAGCCAAAGGCCCGGGAGGGAGCTGCAGTGTTTCTCCCTTCGGATCTGGGCTCTGAGCAGGGATCTGCTGCCTGGGGAGCTGTGCTGGCTGTGGCCCCAGGCATCTGGGCTTGCATGGCCACCAGCAGCCACAGGCATGGGCTGCCCTCCAGAGGTGCCAGCACTGACAGGAGCCCACACTTCTTCCACCTTATATAAAAGCTGTGAACTGGTTTAAACTTGCCACAAACCAATACATGGGAGCTGAGCCCAAAACAATGACCTCAAAACACCGGGGCCAGCCCCATGGGTCCCAGCGGGGTCAGCTTCCCACCCCTGCCCACACACCCGGGCCTCCTCCTGGTGCTCTTAGGGGAGCAGGGTGTCCCCAAACCCCCCCGCACACCTCCTGGCTTTGGTGAGGGGACAGCCCTGGTGGCAATGCCTGCACCGGGGTGGTGTGGCCATGGCAGGAGGGGGGGCAGGGCCCCAGGGCAGCGATTCCCAGGAAAGGGGATGTGGAGATGCGTGCTGGGGAGGGACGTGTCACTGCTGAGGAAATCCAGAGTGTGGCAAGAGGGGGATGCTGGTGGCCAGGGCCAGGAGTGCATCAGGGCTGTGGCCATCCTGGCACCGGGAGAGTCAGCGGATGTTGCAGCGTGTGCGGGCAGGAAGGATGCGGGCACAATCCTGTCACCCTGCTGGGCACAATCCTGTCACCATGCTGAGCACAATCCTGTCACCCTGCTGAGCACAGGGGATGGGGATCTGGGCACAATCCTGTCACCCTGCTGAGCACAATCCTGTCACCATGCTGAGCACAGGGGATGGGGATCTGGGCACAATCCTGTCACCCCGCTGGGCACAGGGATGGCAGGATGGGTGCAGTGCTGCCAGGGGAGAGCAGTGTCCTGCCTGCAGCAGGGCCATCTCGGGGCTTGGCTTTCCTGGCTCCCTGCAAACAACCAGCCAGGCTGTGTGCAGTGCAAACAGGGCAGCAGGCAACACAAACACCCGGCCAGCACGGGCAGGATGTGCTGGAACCCACCGGTCCCGGACAGGATTTGTGCCTCGGGGGCAGCCCAGCGTGGGGGCTGGCACCACCACTGCCAAAGTCTTGTTTTGGGGGAGTGGGGTGGCCCGGTCCCTGGGGTGCTGGTACCTGCCTGACACAGGTGGGGTGGGAGCTGAGGCTGAGTTGCTGGTGCTGGATCCAGGCCCTGGGGAGGCAGGCTGGTGGGCACCCCTCTCCGTCATCCTCACTACCCCAAAGTACAACCATCCCTTCCCCACACCCATCCCGTGCCCTGTAGCTGACTCCCAGGACTCCCTCCAACCCCACAACCACCTGGCAGCACCCCCGGTTGTGCAGCACCAGCCTCAGCTCAGCCCATCCCTGGCTCCGTGGAGACCCCCACCTCCTCTGGAAGAGGTGTAGGGTGGGGACAGGATGGGGCTGAGGTGTGGATGCTGGGCCTGTGGTCAACACTTGGATCCTCCTTCCCTGAGGTGCAATTCCCCAGCCAAAGCAGGATGAAGGGAACCTGCCTGGAGCAGGGGGCTGCGTGGTGGGTGGGCATGAGGCACACAGCTTGGGGGTCACAGGGCATGGGGGGACACAGCATGGCAGGCAGAGGGTCTAGGGGCTCACACAGAGTGTGGTGGAGGTCATGGAGTTATGGGATTCACATGGCATGGTGGGTGTCCCTGGAGGAGGAGAGGACACTGCATTGGAAGGCACACAACTCGGGGGAGGTTTCATGGCATGGGGAGGGGTCACAGTGGGGTTCAGGTCAGATGGCAGTGGGGAGGGGGTTCAGAAAAGCTGCCCACACCTAGGGAAGGTTCTACCTGGAATTCTTTTGGGAAGGAGCTAGCCTGCATGACATACTAAAGNCGGGACCGCCCCCGGGAAGGGCTTCCCCGGCTCTGCGGGGGGGGTCCCGCCGGACGGAGCCCGAATGGGGCGGACAGGCGGGCGGGCAGGCACAGAGAGACAGAAACAGACAGACAGACAGACAGACAGACAGACAGACAGAGAAGCAGGCTGGCTAGCTGGCCGGTCGGCTGGTAGTCAGGCAATCTCCTTACTCTGGTGTTGCCAGGGATCGGGCTCACCAGCAGCCCCCCTCTCCCCCCTCATTGCCAGCCCCGTGTCCCCAGCCCGGAGCATCCGTCGCTGTGGGCCGTGCTGCAGGGTGGGAGTCCCCGGGAGCTGCTGACCCCTTTAGGGCTGTGTTAAAGCTGGGGAGGGGAGGAGGCAGCTCAGAGAAGGCAGTCTGGAAACTTTACTGGCTGGTATAAGGCAGGGGAAGCAATGGGGGGATGATGGCATGATGCCCGTGGGGTGCTGGGGGGACCACTGCCAAAGGTGGTCTGGGAGGATCTGGCAGGAGCAAGTGCACCCCACAAGAAGAGCGTCGGGCAAGAGGTCTGGTTCAGAGCTAAAACTTCCTCCTGGCCTTGGTGACAGAGTGGCACCCTGAGAGGGGACAGACTTCCAGCCACATGTCACCCGGTACTGACGATGGGAGAGGAGTGGTCATGGCAGGCTCTGATGGTGGCAGAAACCCAGACAAAGGTCTGCAAGGCCACCTCTGTGTCCCGATCCGGCCTCTTTGACTCAGCCACGGCTTCATCTTGCAATCCCCCTCCTGGTCAGTCCCTGTCCTTGTCCCCTCTGGCTCAGCCCGTGGCCACGGTTTGGAGGCTGCCAGTCCTCCTCTGTCCCCTTCACAGCACTGGTGTTGTGTTTGGCCTCATCCTCAGCCCAGCTAATGGCCCAGAAAATGCTGCTGACCTCAGCTCTGGGCGAGTGGAGAGAGCTGCCCCAGCTCCTGTTCAGATCAGCAGCAGTCCCTTGCTGGTTCCTCGAGGTCCGTAACCCCCCTGCCCAGCTGCTGGTTTGGGTTCAGCAAGGCATGGTTAAATATTCCTGCCATTGTTGTTGGTGTCTCCAAGGAATACTGCCGGATTTGCCCCCCCCCAGCTCACACCCTGCATCTTGCTCAGACTTGACTTTTGCAATTGTTTGCTCAGTGTTTTTCCTTCCGCCTCCTCCGGCCATCTACATCCCAAGAAACTTTGGCAGCAGAGTGGGGGGGGTCGGTGGTGGCCCAAGATGAGGGGCTGAGTCTCTGGGCAGCCCTGCACAGTGACACTCTGGCAGGTGTCTGCGTGGGGATGGGGTTTTACACCTGCCAGTTCCCTGTCACCTTCCTGAGGCTGGGCACGGGCGGGCAGTGTGTGTGGGCAGCATTTTCTGGCTGACCTGGCACCTTGGGAGAGGAAGGCACCGGCTCACGTCAGCTGCCAGGGAGGTTGTTGGCACCGAGGGCTGGCAATGGGCGAGGAGGGTGGTTTGCAGCCTGCCAGCCCTGCTGGCCTCCTGCTGCCAGCCTCCCCAGCCCNTAGCTCCTTCCCAAAAGAATTCCAGGTAGAACCTTCCCTAGGTGTGGGCAGCTTTTCTGAACCCCCTCCCCACTGCCATCTGACCTGAACCCCACTGTGACCCCTCCCCATGCCATGAAACCTCCCCCGAGTTGTGTGCCTTCCAATGCAGTGTCCTCTCCTCCTCCAGGGACACCCACCGTGCCATGTGAATCCCATAACTCCATGACCTCCACCACACTCTGTGTGAGCCCCTAGACCCTCTGCCTGCCTTGCTGTGTCCCCCCATGCCCTGTGACCCCCAAGCTGTGTGCCTCATGCCCACCCACCACGCAGCCCCCTGCTCCAGGCAGGTTCCCTTCATCCTGCTTTGGCTGGGGAATTGCACCTCAGGGAAGGAGGATCCAAGTGTTGACCACAGGCCCAGCATCCACACCTCAGCCCCATCCTGTCCCCACCCTACACCTCTTCCAGAGGAGGTGGGGGTCTCCACGGAGCCAGGGATGGGCTGAGCTGAGGCTGGTGCTGCACAACCGGGGGTGCTGCCAGGTGGTTGTGGGGTTGGAGGGAGTCCTGGGAGTCAGCTACAGGGCACGGGATGGGTGTGGGGAAGGGATGGTTGTACTTTGGGGTAGTGAGGATGACGGAGAGGGGTGCCCACCAGCCTGCCTCCCCAGGGCCTGGATCCAGCACCAGCAACTCAGCCTCAGCTCCCACCCCACCTGTGTCAGGCAGGTACCAGCACCCCAGGGACCGGGCCACCCCACTCCCCCATAACAAGACTTTGGCAGTGGTGGTGCCAGCCCCCACGCTGGGCTGCCCCCGAGGCACAAATCCTGTCCGGGACCGGTGGGTTCCAGCACATCCTGCCCGTGCTGGCCGGGTGTTTGTGTTGCCTGCTGCCCTGTTTGCACTGCACACAGCCTGGCTGGTTGTTTGCAGGGAGCCAGGAAAGCCAAGCCCCGAGATGGCCCTGCTGCAGGCAGGACACTGCTCTCCCCTGGCAGCACTGCACCCATCCTGCCATCCCTGTGCCCAGCGGGGTGACAGGATTGTGCCCAGATCCCCATCCCCTGTGCTCAGCATGGTGACAGGATTGTGCTCAGCAGGGTGACAGGATTGTGCCCAGATCCCCATCCCCTGTGCTCAGCAGGGTGACAGGATTGTGCTCAGCATGGTGACAGGATTGTGCCCAGCAGGGTGACAGGATTGTGCCCGCATCCTTCCTGCCCGCACACGCTGCAACATCCGCTGACTCTCCCGGTGCCAGGATGGCCACAGCCCTGATGCACTCCTGGCCCTGGCCACCAGCATCCCCCTCTTGCCACACTCTGGATTTCCTCAGCAGTGACACGTCCCTCCCCAGCACGCATCTCCACATCCCCTTTCCTGGGAATCGCTGCCCTGGGGCCCTGCCCCCCCTCCTGCCATGGCCACACCACCCCGGTGCAGGCATTGCCACCAGGGCTGTCCCCTCACCAAAGCCAGGAGGTGTGCGGGGGGGTTTGGGGACACCCTGCTCCCCTAAGAGCACCAGGAGGAGGCCCGGGTGTGTGGGCAGGGGTGGGAAGCTGACCCCGCTGGGACCCATGGGGCTGGCCCCGGTGTTTTGAGGTCATTGTTTTGGGCTCAGCTCCCATGTATTGGTTTGTGGCAAGTTTAAACCAGTTCACAGCTTTTATATAAGGTGGAAGACGTGTGGGCTCCTGTCAGTGCTGGCACCTCTGGAGGGCAGCCCATGCCTGTGGCTGCTGGTGGCCATGCAAGCCCAGATGCCTGGGGCCACAGCCAGCACAGCTCCCCAGGCAGCAGATCCCTGCTCAGAGCCCAGATCCGAAGGGAGAAACACTGCAGCTCCCTCCCGGGCCTTTGGCTGCAGCATCTTCCCCTCCAGCATGGTCCCAGCAGCTGAGCATCAGGAGGAGGTGGGGGACACCAGCTGCCCAGTGCTCTTCATCCAGCTCAACCAGCTCCTCAGCACCCCAGCAGGGCTGGAGTGGAGAGAGATGGCCAGGTAGGCACACAGGCACCTGCCTTGGGACACTTTGGGAAGGTCAGCCTCCAAAAGCCCAGCTTGAGGAAGCTCATGGCATCTCCCAAGGCTGGTGGTTCATCAGGCTCAGCCCCAGAGCGGGGCTGCTGGTTGCCCTCTGCCCCTGGCAGTGCCTTCTGCCCAGCTCAGGGTGACTTGTCAGGGCAGAGGGCAGTGTGTCCATCAGGGCTTGGGCAGTGACCTTGCTTCTGCTTCTGCTCCTGCTTCCCCAGCCTCTCCAGGGCTCCAGCAGCTGCACCAGGGCTGGGACTGTGCTTTGGCACTACCCAGATCCAGCTGCCCAGCACATTTCAGTAGGTGACCAGTGGGTTATGTCAGGGTGGGGTGGAGTGGGGACAATGGGGCTAAACAGGGAGAAGCTGGGAGCAGCTGGGTGCTGGTACAGGGCAGGAAGATGGCTGGGCTGTCCCCGTGCCCCACACTGCTCCTCTGTGGGAGCACAGGGAAATGGAGCACGGGGGGGTGGGGACAACTATGAGTCAGTCCCAGGAGTCTGGGGGGCAAAGCCACCAGGCTGCAGCAGCTCTCTCCAGCCCCCAGCCCCCTTTTCCCTGGCCCATTGTCCCCCTGTCAGGACCTGCCCTGCTGGGGCACACTCTGCTCCAGCTGCACGCCGGGCCACCCCGCAGCAGTGTGCCCACCCATGGGGACAAAGGGAAGCCCTGTCTGTGCCTGGCTTTGCAGTATTTGGCACTGCCTGAGTGTGGCAAAGAGCTCAAGACACTTCTGTGTGGAGTTCAGCAAGTGCTGCCAATGGTAGGGCAGCCCCAGGTTCCAGCACAGCCTGGGGACAGGTGAGTTGGGAGCAGCCCTGGGGAGAAGGGCTGGGGACACTGGTGGGTGACAGATGGGAGATGGGCTGGCACTGTGTGCTGAGCCCAGAAAGCCAACTGCATCCTGGGCTGCTTCACCAGCAGCATGGCCAGCAGGGCAAGGAAAGGACTGTCCCCCCCTGCTCTGCTCTCCTGAGACCCCTCTGGGGTCCCCAGCACAAGTGCCGTGGAGCTGTGGGAGGAGATGTCCAGGGGAGATGGACACAGGAATGGTCTGAGGGCTGGGACAGCTCTGGGATGGAGAGAGGCCAAGAGAGCTGGAGGTGCTCAGCCTGGAGAGGAGACAGCTCTGGGGGGCTGTGCTGAGGCACTGCAGGATGGGAAGGGGCTTAGGAGAAAGGTGGAGAGAGACTTTTCTCCAGGGCCTGTTGTGATGGGACAAGGGCCAATGGGTATTTTGAACCTCGAGAGGACAGGGTGAGGTTGGACAAAGGGAAGAAATGTTTTACCCTGAAGGTGGAGAGACACTGGGACAGGCTGCCCAGAGAAGTTGCCCATGCCACATCCCCAGAATGTCCAAGGCCAGGTTGGATGGGTCTCATGGAGGATGCCCCAGCCCATGGTGTTCCGTGGGTGTTCCTTTCAACCCAAACTCTCTGTGCTTTTGTGCTGGAGAAAGCAGAGAGCAATCCTGCCTGGTCCTCCCTCTCTCTTTGTGGCAGGTGGTGAGATACAGGTGGTGCTGGCTTTGGGAGCCTCCCCTAGGGCAGTTCTTTCCTCCCCAGCCCCAGGTGCTTCGTGCTTGGCCCCATCTCTCTTTACACTCCCTCTTCCCACAAGTGCAGCAGCCCCAGAACTCTCAGTTCCCTCCCTCAGGGTGTCATGGCCCAAGGCTTCCTCCCCAGAGCTCTGAGGGCTCCATGGGGCACACCAAGGGACTCCTGTCTTCCTGTTTTGAATCTCGAGAGGACAGGGTGAGGTTGGGCATAGGAAGGAAATGTTTTACCACACTGGCACAGGTTGCCCAGGGAAGCTGTGGCTGCCCCATCCCTTCAAGTGCTCAAGGCCAGGTTGGATGGGGCTTGGAGCATCCTGACCTGCTGCAGATATCCCTGCCCACAGCTGGGAGGTTGAACTAGGGGGTCTCTTCAAACCCAAATTCTCTGGGATCCCACGACTGGTAAAATCCCTCTGACCAGGAGCTCAGAGCTCGGTGTGGGTCAGCAGGAGTGGGGAAGTGACTGCTGGGGGTTCCCACTTGTTCTTGCTCCACAGGTCCACTGCAGCCCCCCCAAGGCCCATCCACCCCAACCCCTCCCTGCCTCTGCCAGCCTCGTGCTAAGCTCCAAGCTGGTTCCCAGCTCCAGCTTCCAGTGCTGGCAGAGTCCAGAGGGCTGCTCCACCACTGACCCTCCCCATCTCCCCGGGCAGGTGGATAAAGTTCGAGGAGAAGGTGGAGGATGGAGGGGAGCGCTGGAGTGCACCCCACATCCCAGTCACATCCCTGCACAGCTTCTTCCAGCTGAGAACACTCCTGAAGAAGGGGACGGTGCTCCTGGATCTGGATGCCTCCAGTTTCAAGGAAATAATTGGTATGTGGGAAATGCAAAGGTCACCCCCTGGGATGGGATGGTCACCGGAGGAGGTGGATGGTCACCAGGACACCAGGGAGTCCCTATATGACAGCACTGGC
The DNA here is from genome assembly GCA_038090715.1 of Florisuga fusca. Classification (NCBI taxonomy): domain Eukaryota; kingdom Metazoa; phylum Chordata; class Aves; order Apodiformes; family Trochilidae; genus Florisuga; species Florisuga fusca. The sequence continues at coordinate 1,986,968 of JAAWXA010000054.1, forward strand.
ACATGGTAGCCAGGTACCTGGGGTGGCTGTCTGCTGCTCCAGTGAAGTGGCCTTTCCCTGGGCAGTGCCTCAGGGCTCTCCCCATCGCTCTTGCAGACAAGGTGCTTTCCAGGCAGCCTGAGGAAGCAGAGCTGCAGCCTGAGCTGAGGCAGAGCCTGGCAGCCCTCCTGCTCCTCCAGCCACAGCACCAGCCCACCACATCCCTGCTGCAGGTCCTCACCCAGCTCAGCCTGTCTCCCTGCCCAGGTAGGAGTAGCACCCAGTGCCACAGCCATCCCGATGGGCACCCTGCACTGCTTCCAGCCTGGGGCATTCTCTCTGCCAGCTCACACGGCAGTTTGCTGCTTGCTCCATTTCTTTGCAGGGAAGGCCAAAAGCTGCTCTGAGCCCGAAGCCCAGGTCTCTGAAACACCTCTGAAGGAGCAGGTAAGGCAGGATGGAGCTGAGCTGGGGGAAGCTGCTGCACCAAAGTCCTCAGCTGCTGCACCCCTTTCCTTTCAGCTGAGAAACAGATTTAAGAAGAAGATCCTGCCGGGGACTGAGGCAGCCCACATTGCCATTGGGGAAGTGGAATTCCTGGAGAAACCCTTCACTGCCTTCATCCGCCTCAGGAGAGGGGTGGTCCTTGGCTCACTAGCTGAAGTCTGTCTGCCCAGCAGGTGAAGCTGCACGGCTGGTGTCCCTCTGACCCCTCCATCCCTGTCTCCCTGCTCCTTCCTGCACAGGACAAGGTTTTGCTTGGACAAAGCATCCACATGGAGCTCCAGAACTCTGGCTTGCCTCTTCCCCTCCTGCTTTTCTCAGCTCCCTAGGAGCATCCCAGGATGGGCTAAGAGTTGGGCAGCCACCCAGGGACATCTCCCGGGATATCCCCACCCGGGCTCTGCATTCAGCGTCTTCCCTGGGAGGGTCTGGATGCTCCCCACGTACTGCCTGGGAGCATGGGGGCTGATGGCTGGGAAAGGGGATGCAGGTTTTCAGGAGCCTCCTGCCCTCCCGCGATGTTCTCCTGAGCAAAGGGGTTTCTCCCGCGGCACTTCTGGCGTGGGGTGAAAGGGGCAGGGCAGGAGAGGTTCCTCCGTGGCTGAGGAACCATCAGCTCAGGGTGGGAGAGGAAATGGTCAGTGTGCCCTGGAGCTGGGGAATTTCTCAGGGAGCATGCGGAGGAGGCAGGCAGGGATCAGGGGGGACATTGCCACCTCCTGGTCACTCTGCCCGGAACACCCGTGCTCCGTGGGGGAGCAGGACATCACCCACCTCCTGTTCTCTCCTTGCTGTGGGATGGGTGGCAGGTCCCTGGGGAGCCCCCACGGCTCTCGGGAGGCCAATGCCAACCCTTTGCCCTGTGTTTTCCTCCCAGCTCTTCCCTGCAGTGTCTCTCTGCCCCAACCCCCTGCTTGGGGTGACAGCAGCCCCCTGAGCCTGCTCAGCCCCCAGCAGCCCTGCAGCACCAGGTGCCTTCTGGGGAAAGCATCCCCCAGGGAGCAGGGATGCTCAGGAGATGTGCCATTTTACCCCCAGGTTCCTCTTCATTCTGCTGGGTCCCCAGACCCAAGTGAAAGCCTACCATGAGGTTGGGAGGGCCATGGCCATGCTGCTGATGGATGAGGTGAGGATGCTGCAGCAGCCATGGGTGGGATGAGCCTGGGATGAGGACACCAGGGCTCCTCTCCTCTGCAGGCTGGAGCTGGGGGAGGGACAGAGATTGGGGTCAGCTTGGGGCCTCCCTTGCCCTGGAGATGCCCGTATCAATGAAGTGGGTGGGTGCCTTTCCCAGTGACAGCTGCAGACTGGGAGGGGGGCTCCAACCACAGGGACAGGATGGCTGAACCACGGCACCTCCCTGCAGCTCTTCCAAGGGGTTGCCCGGGGTGCTGAGCACCCAGAGGACCTCATCACAGGGATGGAGGCCTTCCTGGATGAGGTGACTGTGCTTCCTCCTGGGAAATGGGATCCCAGTGTCCGAATCCCTCCCCCAAGCTGCCTGCTGTCCCGGCACAGGAGGTAGGATGGAGGGAGGGTGCCCACTGCCTCCCTTCTGCAAGCTCCCAGCTGGAGACCTCTGCCTGCAACATGGAAATCTCCTCCAAGGGGAGTGAGATCCTCCCAGTCAAGCCCCTCTGATCCCCAGTGCTGTCACTTCTGCTGTCCCCCCTGTCAGGGCATAGCAAAGCCATCCCATGTGCCCTTCAGGCAGGAGCTGCTGGAAAGGATGGGTTTCAGCACTCATGTGAAACTTCCTCCAAGCAAGACACCCCCAGTTCTGTCCAGCTCCTCCACCAAAACTGGTTCCACTTGGGATGGCTCTGGTGGTTGGGTTGGAAGGGATGTCTGAAGATCTAGCTCAAAGCCCCCATGTCTCACCCTCTTCTTCATCTTTCTCCTCATCCTCATTACGAGAAATACACAAGGTCCCCTCAGCCCTGCCTGCTCCCCTGTTCCCTCCTCATCCTCCCAGTCCCCTCACAGGGTTCCCCAGATGCATCTGGGTTCTACGGGCTCCAACTTGAAGCCTGTGAGCTCAGGCTCTGCTCTGCCTCAGGACCACCATGCACCCTCCAGACCAGCAGCCTGATGGCCATGGGGACGTGGCAGCAGCTCGGGACAGATCCAGGCTGAGGCATCCATGTCCCCGGGAGGAGCTGGAGAGGACGGGCAGGTGGGTGCCTGGGAGGGGGATGGTGGTGGGAGGTGCAGGGGGATGCTGGGGTCAGGGCACAGCGCTGGCTCTCCCCAGTGCCACGGGACCACCATGTCCAAACCCCTCTGGGCTGGTGGGGCAGGGACCATCCCCTGCCTTGCAGCTCTCTCCAAGAGGGGTGGGGGGGCTGCTCTGAGATCTTCCTCTGCTGCCCCAGGCTTTTTGGAGGGCTGCTGCGGGACATCCGGAGGAAGGCACCGTGGTATGGCAGTGACTTCTCTGATGCCCTCCACCCCCAGTGCCTCTCAGCAGTGCTCTACATCTACCTGGCCACTGTCACCAATGCCATCACCTTTGGGGGGATGCTGGGAGATGCAACAGCCAACATGCAGGTTGGTGTGGCCACGGAGTGCCCTGCACCAAGCCCCCGGGGCCCAGCCTGCAGGTCTCCTGGTTGCCCACCTCCCACCCATGCTCAGGGAGGCAGAGGTGCCCCCGGGGTGCTCTGAGCATCACCAGAGTCCCTCTGCTTCCCCGGGCTCTGCAGTCCCTGAGCACTGACCCTGCCGGGAGCTGGGGGAGGACAGACCTGGGGAGCCCTGTCCTTGCCACATGCCTGGCCCCTGGCACCTCTTCTCTGCATTGCAGGGGGTGCTGGAGAGCTTCCTGGGAACTGCCTTTGCCGGCTCCATCTTTTGTCTCTTTTCTGGCCAGCCCCTGACCATCCTCAGCAGCACTGGCCCTGTGCTGGTCTTCGAGCGCCTCCTCTTCTCCTTCAGCCAGTGGGTACCTTTCCCCAGGACACTGTCCCCTGCCTGGGACGTGGCTCACCAGCACGCCAGGCAGGTGTCAGTGACGAGGCTCCGGGTCACCCTTCCCACCAGGGACCACAGCCTGGACTACCTGGAGTTTCGGCTCTGGATCGGGCTCTGGGTGGCCTTTTTTGGCGTGGTCCTGGTGGCCACCGAGGCCAGCCACCTGGTGAGGCACTTCACCCGCTTCACCGAGGAAGGCTTCTGTGCCCTCATCAGCCTGATATTCATCTATGACTCCCTGAAGAAGATGCTGAGCCTGGCAGATGCCTTCCCCATCAACTGGCAGTACCGGCTGGACAATGTCACCTTCTACAGCTGTGTCTGCAACCTCTCTGGCCCTGGTGAGCCCAATCAGCTGCAGAGATGATGGGGAGGAGGGGGTGCTGCCCCAGCAGGACCTCCTATCCCTCCTGGAATAGAAGAGGGCACTGGAGGAGGAGCCAGTTCAATCCCATCCTTGCCTGCCTGACAACATTGGCACCTTCCTCCCCTCCTCTCCGTGCTCTCTGTCCATCTGTCCCTGTCTCCCAGAACTGCCCAGGCACTGGGAAGGGCAGCAGTGGGGCAAGCCTGGGCCCAGTTCCCGTGGTTCTGGGGTGTGAGATGCCAGGGGCTGGAGGTGAACACCTGGGTGGGTTTGTGCTGCCATTTCTATTCCAGTCTGTCAATCAGAGGGAATTTCCTGGGACCTAAAGACATGTCCGTGCTGATCCTGGCAAAAGGGACCCATGATATGCACCAAAAGCATCGGGATAGGGCACAGCCTGGGGCCAGTGGTGCCCCCTGACTTCAGTCAGGTCCTTCATAGGGTTATCACCCCTCGGTGATCCCCAGGACCTCAGGGTCCCATCCAGTATCCCAAGCCCTCGGGGAGAACCCAGGGAGCCTCCCCGAAGGCAGCACAATCCCATTCATCCCGGAGGGAGTATCCCCACGGTGTGGGCACCCTGACCCTCTGTCCTCTTGCAGGTCACAGCTCCACAGGGAATGTCACAGTGCTCCCCTCAGCCCTGGCCTCCCAGCAGGTACAGCCCCTGCCCCTCAGTGCTGGGGGGAGCCTGAGCTGTGACCCCTCCACACCCCCTGCCCTCTCCCTGCAGGCTCCGGCTGGGCTGAGCAGGACCCAGTGTCTGGGTCAGGGTGGGCACCTCCTGGGGACCAGCTGCCACTACGTGCCCGATGTCACCCTCATCTCCTTCCTGCTCTTCGGGGGCACCTTCCTCTCCTGCACCACGCTCAAGCGCTTCAGGAGCAGCCGCTACTTCCCTGCAGGGGTCAGCATCCCTCAGCACCACCCGGAGCCATCCGCCCATCCATCCATCCATCCATCCGCCCATCCATCCATCCATCCATCCCCCCATCCCCCTGCTCTGAGGAAGGCTCTGGGTGCTCCCGGGGCAGCACCCTGCCTGGGCCAGCCCGGGACAAACCCTCTCCATCCGCAGGTGCGGAAGCTGGTGTGTGACTTTGCCATCATCCTGGCCATCCTGGCCTCCTGTGCTGCTGATGCCACCCTGGGACTCGAGACCCCCAAGCTCCTCGTCCCCAGCAAGTTGGAGGTGCTGGTTGGGAGTGGGTCTGTGCCTGTTCTGCCCCCCTGCTCCCGTCCTTTCTGCCACTGGCTCCAGCCCCGCAGGGCTGTGGGTTGCACCCCAGCAAACGAGGAGGGGTTGAACCCCAGCTGATCCCACACTCTGTAAATAACCTGGCTCTGTCCCTGGGTAACCACGTCACGCTACAGCTCACCCTCCAGTGAGAGCCACAGGCTCAAGTCTGGGCTTGGGCTCCCCACCCTGGGTGTGGAGCAGGGTTGGCAGCACCTCAGAGCAGCCCGTGCTCACTGCCACCTCCTTGGCTTTGCCATCACCAGCACCCCATGCTGCTCCTTCCACTCGCTTGTGATGCCCAGAGCAACCCCCTGCTCTGCCACAACCAGGGGCTCCTCCTGGGGAGCTGGTGGGTCACTGCCCGAGAGCATCCCCGGGATGGGAGAGGATGCTCTTCCTCTCTTTGGTGGGCCATCCCTGGGCACACACAGGGCTCCAGCCTGGCCATGTAGGACTGGTCCTGTCACCCAGCCGTGCTGCAGACCCCACAGGCAGGTGGCAGCTGCTGTGACCTTTCTGCTTTTTGCAGCCCACAAACCCAGCACGGGGCTGGATCATCTTCCCCTTCGGAGTCAACCCGTGGTGGGTCTGCCTGGTGTCTGCTGTGCCTGCTGTCCTCGTCACCATCCTCATTTTCATGGACCAGCAGATCACAGCCGTCATCCTTAACCGCAAGGAGTACAAGCTGCAAGTGAGTTGGGGACAGGGGACAGGCAGGACACAGCCAACGAGGAGCACTCAGGTCTCAGGTGGCCCTTTTGGGCCAGGGAGTCATGGGGTACCCCGAATGGGCCAGGAAGGTGGGGTAACTCCACTGCTGCCCCTCGGATGCTGCCGGGGAGGTGGCTCACCCCCAGCTGCACCGCCTCTCCCGCTGCAGAAAGGAGCAGGCTTCCACCTGGACCTCCTCTGCGTCTCCCTCCTGATGGTTGTCACCTCTGCCACTGGCCTCCCCTGGTACGTCTCGGCCACTGTCATCTCCCTGGCACACATGGAGAGCCTGAGGAAGGAGAGTGCAACCTCAGCCCCTGGAGAGCCTCCTGAGTTCCTGGGCATCAGGTACACAGCACCCCCTGCCCCCAGGGACCCCATGTCTGTGGCTCTGCATCCAGGAGACAGGGACGTGCCCACTCTGCCCAGCAGACCTGGCTCTGCAGCTGCTCCTGTGGACACCAGAGCTGAGAAGAGGAAGGGCAGGGGGGCTGGGGGCTCTCTGGAGGGGCTGGGGCACCCCTGACCCTTGCACCTGTCTCTTATANNAGGTGAGTTGGGAGCAGCCCTGGGGAGAAGGGCTGGGGACACTGGTGGGTGACAGATGGGAGATGGGCTGGCACTGTGTGCTGAGCCCAGAAAGCCAACTGCATCCTGGGCTGCTTCACCAGCAGCATGGCCAGCAGGGCAAGGAAAGGACTGTCCCCCCCTGCTCTGCTCTCCTGAGACCCCTCTGGGGTCCCCAGCACAAGTGCCGTGGAGCTGTGGGAGGAGATGTCCAGGGGAGATGGACACAGGAATGGTCTGAGGGCTGGGACAGCTCTGGGATGGAGAGAGGCCAAGAGAGCTGGAGGTGCTCAGCCTGGAGAGGAGACAGCTCTGGGGGGCTGTGCTGAGGCACTGCAGGATGGGAAGGGGCTTAGGAGAAAGGTGGAGAGAGACTTTTCTCCAGGGCCTGTTGTGATGGGACAAGGGCCAATGGGTATTTTGAACCTCGAGAGGACAGGGTGAGGTTGGACAAAGGGAAGAAATGTTTTACCATGAAGGTGGAGAGACACTGGGACAGGTTGCCCAGAGAAGTTGCCCATGCCACATCCCCAGAATGTCCAAGGCCAGGTTGGATGGGTCTCATGGAGGATGCCCCAGCCCATGGTGTTCCGTGGGTGTTCCTTTCAACCCAAACTCTCTGTGCTTTTGTGCTGGAGAAAGCAGAGAGCAATCCTGCCTGGTCCTCCCTCTCTCTTTGTGGCAGGTGGTGAGATACAGGTGGTGCTGGCTCTGGGAGCCTCCCCTAGGGCAGTTCTTTCCTCCCCAGCCCCAGGTGCTTCGTGCTTGGCCCCATCTCTCTTTACACTCCCTCTTCCCACAAGTGCAGCAGCCCCAGAACTCTCAGTGCCCTCCCTCAGGGTGTCATGGCCCAAGGCTTCCTCCCCAGAGCTCTGAGGGCTCATGGAGCACACCAAGGGACTCCTGTCTTCCTCCCCGAGTTCCTGGGCTTGGGAGAAAAGGAAACTGTGCTGAGGGACACCGCGGGCAGGAGGCAGTTCAGGGCTGCAGAGGAGGAGGTGAAAAGGCAAAAGGTGTGGTGGAAGGCAGGATCCCCTGGCATGAAGAGATCCTGAGCCATCAGCTGTATCTCCAAGTGGCTTGGTAACATGTTCTCCGTCTCCAGCCTGGTGGCTCCCACTATAAACTGGAAAACAGAGCAGGGAAATCAGAGCAGGTTTCCCCACCCTGAAGACAGCAAAGAGCCGTGTAGCTTATTTGTGCCTTAAAGCCCTCAAAGACAAGCAAAAAGCCCTGAAATGAATCTGGGCTGCTGGAAATGAAGGAAGCAAAAGCTACAGCCACCTCTGTAGGCTTTTTACCAGAAGATGCTGAGCAGGTGAAGCCCCTGGGGAGTGTCACCCTGCTGAGCCTGCCTGCCCTGTTTTGCAGCACATCCCAATGCCAGTGCTCTACGGGGTCTTCCTGCACATGGGGGTGGCAGCACTGAACAGCATCCAGGTGAGCAGGACGGGGCTGGGGGTACGGTTTTGGGATGGTTTGGAGATGAGGGGGGTTGCTGAATACCAGCTCTCACCGTACAGCAGAGCTTGGATTTGTGATGTGCAGCCTAGGATGGGTCTGCTCCCACCAGGGCCCATCCCAGGAGGGACAGAGGGACCTTTCTGATGCAGAGGGAAAGGAAAGGCAGAGGTGTCCTGGGATGCTTCCAGCGTGGCAGGGGCATTCCCAGCAGGCGATCAGGCAGAGCTGGGACTTGCTGGTGCTTTGGCACTGATGTTCCTCTCCGGGGACACCCAGAGAGGGGAAAGAAATCCTCACTCCAGAAATATCTCCACACTTTTTTTCCCTTCTAAACAGTACATTTTACTTGCAGCTCTGCTGCTCTGGCTCTCAGGCAAGGAGAACCTCTCCCTCTCTCCCTCTCTCCCTCTGCTTGGGGAGCCAGGGGCTGCACTCTGACAAAGGCAGCAGCAGTTTCCATCAGGCAGGGAGGGGAATCAAGAGGTTGCTATTTCTCAAATTAACCCTTTGAGACCAGCTTCAGCCCTTTTAGACATCTGCCTGGAAAGTGCTCCCCTGGCCTGGGTCAGTGGTGGTACCAGGACATCTGGTCCCGCAGACAAACTCACTTGCCCAGGCGTCACTCTTGGTGGCCAGCACAGGGAGCAGGGAGGGCTGGACTGCAAACAGCAGTGGTGAGAACCTGTGTGCTGGAGGTGTGTGACCCCCAGGCCCTCCTCCCCTTGCTGCAGCTCACAGACCGTGTCAGGCTGCTCCTGATGCCAGCCAAGCACCAGCCAGACCTCATCTACCTGCGCCACGTGCCCCTGCGCCGGGTCCACCTCTTCACCATCATCCAGCTCCTCTGCCTGGCCCTGCTCTGGCTCCTCAAGTCCACGGCAGCCGCTATCGTTTTCCCGGTGATGGTATGAGCCCCCTGTCCACTGCTTTGGTCCTGGGATGGGTGTTGCCCACACGTACCCTGAAGGTGGCCAGGGACCCTTTTCCCTGGGGCAATGCACTTTGGGTCCTGCACTTTGGCCACAACAAGCCCATGGGGAGCTCCAGGCTGGGCACAGAGTGGCTGGAGAGCAGCCAGACAGAGAGGGACCTGGGGGTTTGGATTGACAGGAAGCTGAACATGAGCCAGCAGTGTGCCCAGGTGGCCAAGAAGGCCAATGGCATCCTGGCCTGGATCAGGAACAGCGTGGCCAGCAGGTCCAAGGAGGTGATTCTGCCCCTGTACTCAGCCCTGGTGAGGCCACACCTCGAGTCCTGTGTCCAGTTCTGGGCCCCTCAGGTCAGGAAGGAGATTGAGGTGCTGGAGCAGGTCCAAAGGAGGGCAACCAGGCTGGTGAAGGGACTGGAGCACAGATCCTATGAGGAGAGGCTGAGGGAGCTGGGGCTGTTCAGCCTGGAGAAGAGGAGGCTCAGGGGAGACCTCATCACTCTCTACAACTCCCTGAAAGGAGGTTGGAGCCAGGGGGGGGTCGGGCTCTTCTCCCAGGAAGAGACAAGACAAGAGGCCATGGGCTTAAGAATTTTTTCCTAATATCTTAGGAAGCTTCAGCTCTGCCAGGGGAGGTTTAGGTTGGATATTAGGAAGAAATTCTTTGCAGAGAGGGTGATCAGCCTCTGATCCTCTGATCCACACCCCCTGACACCGAGCCGGGAGAGGTGACATGCCCCCTGCCTGGCACTCACCCGGGGGGCTGGGGGGGGACACGGGGGGTGTGACAGGGACCCCGTTGCCCGTCCCGTAGCCCGCAGCCCCGCGCAGCGTGCGGTGCTGACCCGCACCCCTTGGGCCCAGCTGCTGGGGCTGGTGGGGCTGCGGAAGGGGCTGGAGCGCGTTTTCTCCCCGCACGACCTGTGCTGGCTGGACGGCCCGGTGCCCGCGGCCGGGAGGGAGGCGGAGGGGACAGAGCCCGGCAGGAGGAAGGAGGAAAAGGACGGCGAGGAGGTGGGTGAGGCTCCGGGATCCGCGGTGCTGCGGTGCCGCCTCGGGGGCTGCTGCGGGGTGCGGGGTGCCGGAGCGGTGCCCGCATCTCCCTCCTCCCGCAGGCGGAGCTGATGCAGCGCCAAGGACCGGAGATCAACATCTCCGTCAACTAGGACGGGGCAAGCGGGCAGGGGCCGGGGCTGCTCCACCGCACCTCGGGACCGCAGCGGGGACACCGGGGACACGTCCCCCCACACCCCCCGGACCTCCCCACACCCCCTCCCGTCCTTCCCCTGGCGGCCCCGGCGCGGCCCGGACAAGGGCCAGGTGTCCGCGGAGGGGCCGTCCCGTCCGGCCCAGCCCGTGGCGGAGGCTCCGTCCCCGCAGCTCCCGGTCCCGGCGGGGTGTGCGGAGCCCAGCCGAGACCTTCGGAGGGGATGGAAAGGGGAGGGGCCCTCGGCGAGGGCACAGGCCAATGGCGCGGCGCCAGGCGCCAAGCGCGGTGAGTGACGTGCCGATGGACCAATGGAAACCCGCGGCTGCCGGATCGCCTTTGACTGACAGCCCGCTCGCCCCATCGCCGCCCGCTGCCTCGGCGAGGGACGTGACTGACGTTGGAGGAGACCAATCATCTTCCGGGGAGTTCAGGAAGCGACGCCGGGGGAAGGGGGCGGGGCGGCGGGCTCTAACCGCCTCGGCGTGCGCTCTCAGGGCAGCATGCTGGGAGCGCGTGACGTCACCCGGAGCGGCGGGCGCCCCGCCCAATAGCGCGCCGCCGTCTGAGGAGAGCGGCCAATGAGCGCGGGCGGAGCGGCGGGGGGGGCGGGG
>JAAWXA010000054.1:1997534-2099590 GCA_038090715.1 Florisuga fusca
CCCGGCACGGCCGCGCCTCCCTCCGAGCCCCCGGGAAAAGGGGCTGGGCGGCCCGGCCCGGCCCGGCAGGCTGCGGGGAGGGAGGAAGATGTCTCCCGTGCTGCTGCCTCCTGACCTCTGGGAGCGGCCTGCACTCCGAACCGGGTATGGAGCGGGAGGTGGAATCCTCCTCCCGGGAGAAAATAAAACCTCTGGTCCCCCTGTTGTGTCACTGGACTCCGGGCGGATGATGAGGGGTCCCCAGCCCCCCGCAGCTCCCCGCACACATCCATCACGCACACTGCCATGAAATACTTCACAGCGAGCGAAGTGGAGGAGCATAATGGAGGTGTCGTCCTTTGATCTCCCAAACCTGCCCAGAGCTTTCCGGGAAGGGTGTGGGTGAGGGACTGGAGCTTTTTATCCCAACCCGGGTGAAGCATTTTGGGGCCTGTAAACTTGCATCTGGTACTGCTTCACGTAGCCTAGGGAGAGAAGAGAAACTGAGGCTTTTATCTCTCTCTGCTGCCCAGTCATCCTCCTCCAAAGAGTGAATCTGATTTCCTTAGTTGCCTCTGAAGATCACAGTGTAGCCCTCGTGTTGTGTTAGTGGAAACCAGGAGCGGGTGGCTAGCACTTGCAAACTTGTTGCAGTTCCAGTATCTCCTGGCTCTGTGTGCTGCAGGAGGAAGATGATGGTGATACATACAGGTTTGTCTGTGGGAGGGAGGAGTGTGTACTTCAGTGTGTGTCCACATTTCTTACATGGAAGCAGGGCAGCCTGCACTCACCCTCCTCTGCCTACATTTTTTTTTTTGCCTCCATTGATGGCACCCTTTTGCCCATCTCTCTTGAAACCCAAACTGACAAGTAAAAAAAAATCATTGCAGACCCAGCTTTGCACTTTGTGACCACCTAAGCTGAGTTAGAAACTGTGTTAACAGCAGGACATGGAGCTGAGCTCAAACCCTGGTGCTGAGGCAGATGAGCAGTAGTGTGAGTGTCCCTTGAGTGGTTGCTATCCAGAACCTGTGATTTGGGATTATGTCTTCAAGTCCATCCCTGCTTTGGGGAGCTGCAAGGAGAGAAGAGGCTGCCAGCAATTTGTCTGCTCTCTAGGGTGTGCTTTGTGCCACGTTTTAATGTATCCTGGAAGAAACAAAGCAGTAGTTCCAGAACCTAGAAAATGATGGGAAATGTGCTGTATCAGTGTTTGTAGCTCTTTACAACATGAGCAGAGTTCTGCAGTGAAAATTCTGCACCCCTTTTGAACCTCCCCCATTATTTACAGGATGGGAACAGCTAAGGTGTTTGCTAAACACTCTGTTGGTCCTTTGACTAATAGCAAGTATGAAGAAAGACAGCCTGTTATAAATGGTGTGTCTGGGAGGCTGGCATTGAGGTAAAACAAAAAAAAAAATGCTTCCCACGTGGCTGTTAAAAGTAAAATTACTCATTTGGAAAACCTGGGAAAAGGTTTCTTATTTAAAATAGGTAAAAGTAAAAAGTTGAAATTAAAACACTTGGAAATTTCCAGAATAGATGTAGGGGAGCTGGGCTAATCCAGAAGTTGCAATTGCCTGGGGAGTTCTCCTGTCTTGTGTTTCTGGTTGTGGGGAGTGACCTGGGGAAGAAGCAAGGGTGAGAAGGATGTGCCTCACACCTGTAGACTGGGGTATGGCTGGGAGAACCAGGAGTTAATTTATTTTTTTTTTTCAATTTTTTTTTCTTCTGTACCTATGAGAACTGAAGAACAAACCAGTGTTTGGGGGTTTTGTGTTTGTTTGGGTTTTTTGTATCAGCTTGTTTGTTTTTATTTTGTTTGTTTCCTGATTTTTAACAAAGAAAAGACAAACTTTGGGCTGCAACACTGCAGTTCTTGAAGAGCACTGCTTTGAAAACTCAGAGACTGTTTGGAGTGTGGTTTTGTGCCATGAGTCACTGATTTGGGTGTATGCCTTTAGCTATTACAAGTGGAATTAGTGAGGACTAGAAGGGAGAATTTAAATAAAGTGAGCATTGGCCATGCTGCCATCATCTGTCTTCTTTTCTCTACTTCTGAAGTAATAAAAATAATGGTACAATATTCTGTAGGCTCTGCTGTATGTCTGCTGTGGTATTCAGGTTTTGTGTCCTTGCATCAGTCTGAGTATAATATGCTAAAATAAAGAGATTAGTCAAAATGGTGAATAAGGTGGATAAGAAAATCATCAGGGAAGCACAGAATGAAGAGTGTAGTGAAGTATTTATGTAAAAAATGAAGTGGGCAATATATTTTAGCCTAACTTTTGAGAATACATTGCATTTCTCACGTCAGATTTTCAAGCCCTTTACAGAGGGAGTCCTGTCCCCATTTTACAGGTGAAGAGAATGTGCTGCATTTGTCCTGCCTCACAAAACTGGGAGGAAAACCAAAGCTTTGAGCTCTCCTAGCTCAGTGCTTACATGTGGTAGTCACCAGGCTGAGAAACCAGGGGCTGGAGTGGAGCCTGTGAAGTGAGTTGTATCAGGTCTGCAAGGAGGAATCTAAATCCAGCTGTAGAGAATATTTTCTAGAATTAAAATTATCACATGCACCTAGAAACAGCTGCAAGCTGCAGCATGCCTTGGGGATGGAGGGGTGAGGCCTGGAGGTTTGTGCTCTCTCTGTGTAAAGCAGAGGAAAGCTGTGGTTCTCCTGGGTGTTCAGAGAAGCTTTCTCCACTAGTTGCAGCTGGAGAGATGAGGTGGCTTTGACCTTGGTGTAAATGGTTGCTTGGTTGCCTTTTGAGCTGGAGCAGGGTTTGGACACAGCCTGCATCTTGTTCAGAGTGAGATTTTGGTGTGACTCTAGTTGCATCCCTACCAGCCCTTGTGCATTCTGTTGGCATTTAGTGGGGTGCCAAGGGTGTGAGTATGAACCAGCCTCCTCCACACTGGTTGTAAAGCCTGTGGGTCAAGGGGAAGGCTTGTTGGCAGGGCAGTGATTGATAGTGCTTGTAGGTGAGGTCCATGGGGTCCTTGGTAGTTGAGGGCTTCACAGGGCACACAGGTTCTTCCCCAAAGCATCGTGGTGGCAAACCAGGCTGTAGGAAGAGAGAAATTGATGGAAGTGCTCAATCTGGCAGTGCTGGTGCTCAGAGGATCGTGCACTTTGCTGATCTGTTGTAAATTAAGCAGGAGAAGCCAGCTGTGCTGACAAAAGTACCCGAGGAGCTTGGAACTCAGTTCAGTAAGTGGCTTTTGGCAGTGAGTGTATGAATGTAGCAGGTCTCTCCTGTTCTGTAATTCAGGGGTTTGGAGTCCTTCATGGCAGCTGGAGCTCACCCACCCCTTGGCTCTCAGCTTCCCTTACTTAAGCCTGTACCTCTTGCATAAGCCTCTGGGGATATTTACATAAAGCAGAGTTAAAAATCAGACATAACCTCCCTCCTCCAATCAGTAGAATTAAGAATCAAATGGCATTTGAGATTTGGCCTGTGGCTTAATTCCTCTCTTCCCCTCCAAATCCAAGGTCTCCTGATTTTTAAACTGGGTTGTGAATTCAGGGTAAGTGTTTGGGTTGTTTGTTTTAAATAGGCAGTGTGGTCTGTTGAAGTCATCTGAACAGGTCACTGCTTCAGTGCTGTGTGTACACAGCATGTCTGTCTGCTCAGCTTAGTTTCATACTGATGCAGTTTATTATTTTTATTTATTAAAAATAGTATAAGTAGCATTTTATCCACCATAATGAATAGAAATTCAAAGTTGGTGGGAATTCAGGTAGATGATACTAGACAGAAAGACTTTTCTCTGGAAAATGTAGGCTTGAGTTTTGCATTTGATGTTGCTCTTATTTTGACTGGCTCCTCCAAAGGGGAGGCAGAAAGAGGTAAAACAAAATAGAGAATTTTCTTCAAGAATTATTCACTGGATACAGAGCATCAAGAGTTAATGGGTTTGGGCTTAAGGATGCACAGAACGGGTCAGTGGGGTCTTCATTGATTCCTGTCCTGATTAGGCATCTAATCTTGGAAAAGTTGTGGCAGGTATCTCAGTAACTTGGGAAGTCTGGCCTGTGGTAGCTAGACACAACCTAGTTATGCTTAGTACTTACTATTCCATAACACTTAAAATCATCTGATCCCCAAAGTTCCTTGCAGAACTCTTGCTTGCCAACCTGCCAGATGAGTTTACAACCCAAAATAATTGTCAGCAACTGTTTTCTCATGGTGTGTGTAGAAAGTAAAGATGTGAAATACTACTATTTAATGATACAAACACGTGGTAACCCCTTGGTAAGGAGAGACTTTTCAAATGTAGCAGAACATCTATATTTAGTTCCAGATTTGCACACAGGTTTCAGCAGCCACCTTGCTGCAGCGTGGGGCAGGTGTAGGGGGTTTGCATTTGAGCAGTAGCACAAGGCAAGGCTGCACAGCTGCTGAATCCCAAGTTCCTCTCTTCTGATTTACACTGGGGCTGCCCAGCTGCTCCATCTGGGACTGATACTGCAGTGTCCTCCCCTCTCCTGAGGTACAGCTGTGAGGGCAGCTGGATGCTGCTGCTGCAGCACTGCCCTGTGCTTGGAGCTCAGCCGTGTCTCTGACATTCACTGGAAAGAAGAGGAGGTGTGGAGGGAAGGGGAGTATGAAGATCCTCCTTTCTCTGCACACATCTGGCCTGGGCTTTAAAACTGTCAGCAGCCCCCTCACTGAATTGGGGTGCTTGCTGAAGGAGTTAAACCCAGGGTTCAGATCCTGCAGGTGAGGAGGCTGCATAGCTTTGATCTTATTAGGTCATTTTTTAACATACATGAATATTCCTTAGAAGTATTGAGCTACTGTTGGGGGGTAAAAGTGACTCAGAATTAAAATAGAGACCAGTCTGACTTAGATGGAAAAAGGAACCTTTCTTAAGCTTGTCTCTCACTTAAAACTTCACGAAGCAGGAAAAATAACTAGATCTTGATGGAGGACTCTTTGCAGAACTCCGAGTTAAGCCTCAGTCTTCAGTAGGATGCTTTTGTTTTCCTGCTGTGGATAATTTCTTCCCTAATAGCAGCCTGTGTGCCATGCAAGTACCATCTAACATCCTGGAGAAGAACTTCTCTCCCCAGTGGCCATGTCTGTGTGAAGAATGGGGTGCTTCAGCAACACTTCAGAGTTTTGTCCATGCATTTTGTAGGAAGCTTTTGAGAAGTGCCAGGCCTTAAGTTACCTTAAATAGGAACTTTCTCACTGATGCCTCACATGAGCTTGGCCTTCTACTGAAGATTAGTTGAACTTTCAAATTCTATAAATGCTGCTGTTTGTAGCAACCTTGTTACTTCAGTCTGTTTTATGAAACCATGCTGCCTCTGAATTAATATTAGCATTTAGGGTTCATTTAGTTAGGATGATACGCTTGTCTGAGCTCTAAGGTACACCTCATTATATAATTTCTGTATATTTTCCCCCCCTGATCAATATAACTTGATAAATAAGTCCCTTTTTTGTTGTGAAGATGCAGAGTTTTTGTTTCATGTATTTTTTGAGGAATGCTGGGCAAGTTGATGGAAATGCATCCTATCAGAGGAGATGCCTTCATTACTTAAGAGCATTTTCTCAGGTAGCATTGATTATTTGAAAGTTTTATTTAAAAAAATCTCAATTTTTGCAGCATGGTGCATCTTCTGTTCAAATGCAGATGGAAAGAAACCACTACCAAAAAGCATAAATAAAATAATTGGTCCTGTTGATTGATTCTGTCAGTTGTTAATTGCTTTTTATGAGATGAGAGCACTTACTGATTTTTGCCTTTTGCTTTTAAGAGGGAGTTGTGCATGTTTTTTCAAACTTTTTTTTTTGTCTTACGAAGCATCCCAGAATGTGAAGAAGTGTCCTAGACTGAGAGAGGTTACTCAGGGTTGAGTTACTCTGTTGTGCTGGTCAGAATTCTGCTGGTATGTGGGAAGGACTTGGTGTGACTGGCTCTTCTGACTGTGGAAGGTTTCAGAGGTTTCTTAAGTGGATATCCCTCCTACAGGAAAAATGATTCCCTATTTGTCAAGTGAAGAAAAATGATGGATGTTTTACTGGCTGATTAATAGTGGGGCAACTGAAAGCACCTCTGTGGTCCTTCTGAGGTTTCATGGGCACTATGTTTTGGCAAGGCCCATAAGGTGCTCTCATTTGCCTTCAGTAACACCTAGAGATTACTAATTAAGATTTTCTTCTAGGAAAATCACTAATTCTGTTGAACTTTTCCAAAATAATTAATAAAACAGCTGGTGGGAGCAGCTTTCCAGGGTGAGTGGTCCAATTCCCAGCCTTAGTGGCTTCAGAGCCACTTGTGCATCCAGGGGGTGACAGGGTAGCCAGGGGGAAAGGGGATCTGAAGGGCATGCTGAACATTTAGGATTTAAGGTCAACTCAAGATCTTGTATAATAAATGTACATAAATATTTTCATTGTCTTTCTAAAATAGTTACATTTGCAAGCACTTTCACTGCTGTATCTTGAGTGGCTCGTGTTACAGATAGGCATCTCTGCTGTGTGATTATTTTATGGTGGCTTTTCAATGGCTGACCAGTGGATCAGTAGTTATCTTATGGTTTCTCCTGGTTTTGCAGTAGTAGAGCAGGCACAAACCTGTCTGTACAGGCCTTGAAAAAGGAACTACCACTAACCTCATCCCTGAGAGGAGCAGAAAGTCAGTATGATTTTTTAGTTTGGGATAAGCCTCTAGAAAACTGAATCACTTTAAATACTGAGATTAACCTCTGTCTGAAACATACAGGTTGGCCTGGGAACAAATGATTGAATTACAAGGTTGGGCTAGGTTCATTAGAGCCACTTGTATGATTTTTTTTTTTAAGCACTGTGTCCCCTTGGATTGGCAAGAGATCTTTAAAGGTCATTCCCAAGCAGGTGGCTTGGAATGCTTGCCATCTTGGATGGGTGTGAGCTTTTACATCAGCAAAGCAATGGCTTTGTTCACTGTTTTGAAGTTGCCTTCACTTTGTTTTAGAGCCTGGGATTTAGTACTTGGGCAAGGATCCCACCCTGAAAGCCCTGGCTAAAGGGATGCAGCAGTCCTGCTGTATTCTAATAAATGAGAATACTGAGGTGAACTTGCTGTTTCGTGGTTTGAGGTGAGGATAGAAGAGTATGGCTGTTTCTGTAAGATTATAGGATAGAAAAAACAGGGCAGGAGGGAATCTGAGAGTGTGTGGAGAAGATGTAGCACTGAAGACAGGATTTAGAGTTGACTGAGATGGAAGACATGAAAATAGGTAGTTGCTTAGTGTAAGTAATGCTTATTTTACCAAGGTTTACTGGTCTCCAGTCGGTGGTTTTCTTCAGTATGAAGGCTGCATGTGTTAAGAGCAGGCTCTTGGTTTACTGGGATTTGTGAGAATTTTGAATAAACATCAGTTGTCAGTTCCATCTCTATAAATGGCAGCTCCCTCCTGCAAAAGATTCTCTTGTAGAATAGGAAAACTTAGTCATAATTAGTTTTGTTTACCAGGTATTAAATATGTGATGGCTGCGGGCTGGGTTTTAACTATTTTTCCCCCCAGTAGTGACTGAAATGAGTAATGCTTTCTTTTCTGCTGTATGGAGAAACTTTCTGATGTTCCAGAGCCTCACCCCCCTCCTAGGAAAGAGCTTCCTAATATATACACAGTCTGAACCCATTCTCATTCAGTTTAAAACCATTTCCCCTTGTCCTGTCACTGGACCCTTGTAAAAAGGCCCTCTCCAGCCTTCCTGCATGTTTCCTTCAGATACTGGGAAGCATCTGTAAGGTCTCCCTCGAGTCTTCTCTTCTTCAAGCTGAACAATCCCAGCTCCTTCAGCCTTTCTTTGTCTTCTGTGGCTTAGTGTTTTTTGAGGTGGTACAGTTAATGTCCTGGCCTTATTGTTGTGGAACAGGATTTTAACAAAAATAAATTGGAGATTTCTTGTGTGTGGAAGAACCATTAATCAGAGAGCTCTGTCCAGAGGTGTGCCACAAAGTGTAGTTTGTAGTACTCCAAATGGAGTAAAGATAATCTAGTGTTAGGTGATTGCTTTAGAGAGAGCCATGTGTTCATCCAGGGGGTGACAGGGTAGCCAGGGGGAAAGGGGATCTGTGAAGGGCATGCTGAACATTTAGGATTTGAGGTCAACTCATGGGTAAGTGGGTAACTTCATGTGGATCATCCAGATGCTTGCTCAGGAATTCCTGCATGTTTGGTATTGGAGCAAGAAAATGGAAAACCCGGGATCCACAGTCTGTGGCATGGAAGACTAGTGCCATAAAACATTTCTTCTGATTTCTTGTTTCATCTGCATCTTTACCTGAATGTTTCAGCCATGGTTTGGGAGTGAGTTGGGGTGGATGGGGCTGGACTGAGCAGGGAGGAGCTGCCATAGGGTATCCCAGATCCTATGGCTGCTTGTTTCATTGTCAGGCAGTTGCTTAATGATGTTGGAATAAAGGCTGTCCTTTAGATAATCCTGCATCAAGTTAGTCAGCTTCCTATTGTAATTGGAGCTAAATAGATTTGCACCTCTCCTCTCCCCACCCTCCCAATCTAATTTGCTGCTTACAAAACTGTTGTTGTGGACTGCTGAGCTGCCTGGTGTGCAGGTACTACAAGCTCCACTGAAATGTGGGGGGCAGTCAGGTTTGCAGCCTGCCAGGGAACTGAGCTGATCTAATGACTTCCTATTCCCAGAAGAATGATGTTCCATTTTATCAGATGCCTTTCTAAGTCCATGAAATTCAGTAAAGTGGTAAAAAATTATCTGCTCCCTCCCGAGTTTTATCCCTTTTTGATGTGTTAAATCAGCCCACCAAAGTGAGAGCTGCATGACTTGTCACAAGATGAGCAGAGACTGGAAGTGATGCTTCAGAGACTTTATGCTTTTCTGTTGAGGTGGTGTTGTCCCCAGGCACTCTGTAGTCCCCCTGGGTTTGCAGTGATTCTGTAATCACAGGATCCATAGGGCCCTTGCTGGAAGATGATGTCTTGGCAATCCACAGGTTTTGGTGAATTTTTTCAGCTTCCGTCAGGCTGAAACTTTTTTTTTTTTTTTTTTAAATTGAAGAAACTGTCTTCAGAAATTACAGTTCAGGCCCAGCAGAGTGGGTATGGCCTTATCTCATAAATTACATCTGAATTGCTGTTTACATTGATTATATATTGTTCCTGTGTCCTGACTCTGAAGTAGTTCTCTGAAATGCTTCATTTCTTTCTCTAGCTTTGAAGTGCCAAGAAAGGGCAATGCACTGGGGTTCCACTGAAAAGTTTTGTGAAAATACCCACTTTTTTCTGTAGTTTTACCTCTTCCTTTATGTCATCTCTTGAAACTGAAATAGTAATGCAAGGAAGGTATCTTAAATAGGTGCAAAAATGTTTAATTGGCATAAGGGGGGTGGAGGACAGTGTTGAAAATTGCATTTTAGGGTAAGCCAAAGCCACTTTGGACACTTTTGCTTGTGTCCAAAATCTGCACCAGTGCACTTGTCACAGGAAGCTCTTAAAAGGGCCATGTTGGTGACAAAGTCCTTCACTTCCTCCTTCAAATAATAATTTTTAAATAGTTTTGAAGCTGACATTCTCTATATGTGGAATTTAAAGGAGTTTGATGTCATATTTCAAATAAAAACTCATTTTTGGTCTTGACAGTGTAATGGTATCTGATGTCCTGATGGTATTCCCCAAAAGCAGGGTTACCAGTTGTAGTTAGGGGGTGGCATTCAGTGTAGTAAAGGCCATGACAACATAGACTGTCAAGAGGTTGTTTTTATCAGGCAAACCCACAATATCTGCCCCGTGTGATCCTGGCACAGTGTCACACATCTTGTTAATTGTAGGTACAGAAGTTCTATTTCAGCTTCATAGATCTGAACTCCAGCCTGACCTCCAGGCTGATGTTAGTCTGGAGGAAGCAAAGGTCCCTTTGCATATATTCAGATGTATTTAAGATATATGTCCAAATGGATTTATTATAGAAATAACTAGGAAGGGACACCTAGCACAAAAGAGAAAACCAGGTGGTCATTTATTTGCATCATCAAGAGGAACTTGAGGCAAGGGCTTGGGCTCCTCATGATTTGGGGATGCTGCACAAGGAGTAAGTGTTCATAGGTTGGGGTATGTCTGGAAAATGCCAGCTCAAGGAAATTCTTTAGTAGCAGCTTTCTCTTTGATATCAACACTTCTTGTGAAGTCTCCCCAGCAGTACTGGTGTGGCCCAAGTGGGAGGAGGAGGTAGAAGGAGCTGTCCTTGGCTGCAGGAGGGGGACACAATGCTGCTGCTCCCAGGGGAGCTTTTCCTGCCTCCAGAGTCTGTGTCAGGAACGGGATATTTGTGAGCAGGTCCAGGCTATTCTGGGAAAAGTGGTTTTTAAATTTTTTTTATTTTTATTTTTTTTATTACTCCCCGGATACTGCAAGGTAGGAAAAATCAGTTTACACTGGACTATGAGCAGTGTGCTTCTAACCCTGTGTGTCACTGCCTGTCTTCTGGGAGCTGCTCAGTGCTGGTTGTGGTGTTACTGCTTACAAAGTTGCCTTCACATACCCCTGACCTGAGGTAAACTCAGCCATGGTGTTAACATATAAATACTGGTGTAGTTGAGCCCAAATAGCTGTGAATGTAGCTGCTGTGGAGGGAGAGAGGAACCAGTGGTGTAACTGGATCTGCAGACTGGGAGGCTGCTGCAGCCCCTGGCAGAGCTTCAGGGAAGGTCCCTGGGTCCCTGCAGTGAAGTCCCCTGATGGGCAGCTCTCTCTCCTCACACCCCATGCAGTTTTTTTGGGTTTCCCTTGGCAATTATTCCTTTTGCAGTTGTTTTGGCAGTTAGAATAGTGTCTTGAATCCGTGTATTCCTAGGGAGCCTTGCCAAGTGAGATGCTGCCCAAAGCAGCTCTCAGAATAATCCCAAAATAGCACAGTGACTGGTTACTCTATCACTTTGCTGCAGATCTGATTAGGATAGAGCAGGGTGCCTAAATTTTGCAACAGGAGTAATGTATTTGAAGTCTCTCAGGAATGCTAACATGAAATGTGGTAGGTTTTTGTTTGTTTCATTAGTTGCTTTTTTAGTGGTTTGTGTTTTTTTCTTTAAAAAGCAATATTTCTTTGATATATTTGGGATAGCTTGTTTTATTAATAAAAAATAAAGTTATTAAGATGTCATTGTCACAGGTCAATTCTATTCACAAGACAGCTGGTGGGTTAGGTAATTTCTTACTCTGCTTTATGTGATAAGGTATCCAGCTGTTCTTCCTCTCTAGCCTTGTCTTGCTGTTTGAGAAGCAGCATGGACCTACAGAAATCTCAGACATTCTGACTTGAAAATGCATTGAACTTGTTCTGGGAGACTGGCAGTGGTACAGCTGTCCCAACATTTTGCATAGGGATTTTCAGTATTTTCACACTTCAGCCATATTGGTATTGTCAGCATGTTATTAAGCTCTTACTAAAAATCAAAGCAAAACCTAAAAGCTGATGCTCAACATGGGCAGAAATAATGAAAGCAGCTACCTTTTCTTGCTGTGATACAAAACTAAGATGAAAATACTGTATATGAAGCAAGATTTTCGTGTGAGACTTGAAATGAATGAGGTCTCTGGAAGCAGAGTTGCAAACCTGAAGAAGAGCTGAGGGCAGCAAGAACTGCAGAGTGGTGAACAGGCTGCACCAGTACTGTCTGCCTGGTACCCCACGTCAGGGCTGGAGCTGTCATTCACTTCAAGCAGTGTTTGCAGAAGCAATAGAGATTCCTGTAAGCCAAGTGCCCTTCTGCTGGGGGGAGAGGGAAGTTTCTTACAAGTTGGTGTGTGTATCTGTGAGTGCTGTTACCTCTGCCTCAGCCTCAAGAGGTGCATTGGTGCAGGTGATGTCCTATAAATACATACAAGTGAGCTTGGGGTGGCATCAGTGGGAGAGAAAAGTGTCCATATCTTCACCAAAAGGTCAAGAAATTAAATTTTAACTGCTGTGGGGCATCTTTGGGAAGGTGGATGCAAGGGTGGTGTCCTTGGGCTTGCCTGGGTCTTGTCAGGCTGTTTGGAGCCTGGAAGGTAAGGTTTGTCACTGTGAATGTTTCTGCAGTAGTGGTTCCTGAGTGCAGTTGCTTCAGTGTTTGGAAGCATTTTTACCCCTATTACCCCCTTAAAAGGGAGGACTGCTGTTAAATTCAGTGGTGTAATTGAAAAAGTCTGTTAACATTTAATAACATTTCTTGTATGGAGTTATCAACTACATCTAATGAACACTCATTTAAACACACTGTGGGATTTTTTGCTGGTTACCAGGAAATACAAACAACGTTGCAGTTAGGAATAATGTTTCCAGGATATTGGTTGGGTAGAGCACCTTGTGTAGTCTTTGAGGGAGAAAATTAAAACTGTCCAAATGTTGCTGGATGGTCACCCAGCCTTCAGCCAGTCCTCCCAGTGAAGTAGCTCTTCTTTGTTTGTAGTAAAAATGGGTGTCACTGGTTTAGGTCACTAATTTTTCCTTTTCACAGTGTCCACTCTCTGCACTAATCTGGAAATCCCAGAACCCTAAATCATAGCCTGCTGCCTTAACTTGAATATTAGTGCCTTGGCACCCTGGGTGCAATACCTGTAGGTGGACTGATACCTGACACTCCTTCTCCCTGATTCCCTTCTGAATCACTGTGAACCCCTGGATATGGCTTGGGCAGCATGTTGCAGAACATGAACATATCAGAAAGGGGCAGAAATGAACACCAGTTGCTCTTGAACAGTGCTCCACATAGCTCAGGATCTTGCCAGGTTCCTGTTAACATTTCTTACCCAGCAAGGCAATTAGGATTTGCAGATGGCCTGATTTTTTTTTTTTTTTTTTTAAGTATAACTTCAGAACTTTCTATAACCATGAACTTGCTTATGGTGTTGGGTGATAGGGCTGGATGTGATAGCTTACTGTTGGTGTCAGAAAGGTGGAGGAAGGACTAAGAGAAAAAACACAGAAGTGACTGGGGCATGAAGTGTGAGAGGGCAGCAGCAGTTGTGTAATGAGCTCTCCCTTCTGTGGGATACCTGAGGCACCCATAGTGTTGAACAGGTAATGTCTAATTGTGGAAGAGTGTTTTTATCCTGCAGTATTTGGGAAAACAGAGGAAATAGTGCCTGAGCTTCAGACAGATTCTGAAATGTAGTTGTGCTGTCATTAGAGTGTGAGTCAGGTATCCTCCTTGTTTACTCTGCCAAGCTGTCATGGAACTCCAGTGTGTTATGTTGAGTGATTCCATGAGCTTGTATTTGGAGATCATGTGGACCCCTGGTGGGACAGCATTACTGCTGCTCAGTTAGAATACCTGCTTGCTTAAATCTTCTCTATGTGTTCTTCTCTGGAAAACCATAATTACCCATAATACTAAATGCCAGCTTGGAAACAGATGTTTTAGGTTTGAGTTTTAGTTAGCTAGCTTCTGCTCAAAACAAACAAACAAACAAAATCCTTGTGTTAAATTAGTCGAAATTATTTCTAAAATAGAACTGAAAGTCATCTTGGGAAGCCATTCAGTCCCTTCCTGGCTCTCAGCTAGGCTTGGCTACACCCCAGACTTGTGGTGACCAAGTAAGTACACCATCTTGTACCTGTCTGTTCTGGTGATTAACTGCCCAGACATGCATAACATATTTTCAGTATTTCATCTGAGTTGCCCTTGCTATAATTTAAGAACTTGTTAATTGTAATTCTCATAATAAATTATTTTTAATGTGGAGTTCTTGCTTTTGTGATTTCAGCTGCCTTATGACCAGGTGATTTATTTGTACAGTTGTGTCCTCTGATTTGCACAGTTAAAAAAAAAGTATGATAGTGCAGATAAATTACTTTGTGTTTTAATTTGGGCTCAGTATAAAACTTCAAAAATTGTAAAATTCTCTTTCTAACTTGGCAAACAGGTTGAATCCTTTATTTTGGACCAAGAAGATCTTGATAACCCAGTACTTAAAACCACGTCGGAGTTGTTCTTATCGAGTGCTGCAGAAGGTGCAGACCTGAGGACTGTGGATCCAGAAACACAAGCAAGACTAGAAGCCTTACTGGAGGCAGCAGGTGCTTTCTTATTATATTTTTTTCTTGAAACTAAGTTACACACGGATCTGGCAACCTGTAAATTTTGACCCCAGTGAAATGTTCATGTCTGGAAATTTACTGTGATAGTGGGGAGCACAACGTGGAAAACATGAGGGGTGGAGGGTTGCTTGGTTCACTCCTTCTGTACATACAGAGTTAGAAAATGTGATTGGAATGTTACAGCATTTCAGTTACCAGATGAGTTTATTTATGTTAGCAGGGGGAGGACTAATGGGGAAGGAAATAGACTTCCTAAAACACTTTTTTTTTTCTGATGCTTTGGTCAATATGTAATTATTAATCCATTACTTCAGAAATATATAGGTGAAATACTTGATTTTGCTGCTTTGACTTACACAAAAATATTTTTCCATTCTGTTGCTCAGACATATGACTGTTGGAAAAATGCATATTTAATGTTCTTGTTTCAGAACCCAACTAAACAAACACAGTGCCACTATGTTTGTTACTTTTATAGTAAAAACTTGCATAAGTCTTTCTAAGGTTTATGACTCAGGTGTTTGCAGTGGATTTGAAAATAATTTGTCAGTTTCAACATCCCATGGATAAAAAGATATAAAACCCCTACTTTGAAACAAATTCTCTTTGATCATTATGGGTGCATACTCAGGCTAGCAGGAGTGTGCTCAGAAAGTTCAGACTTAGCTTTGAACACACTTAAGGGCAGATAAAATAACATTTATTTGCAGGTGTGAATATATAAGCTGATGTACAGTCTTCTGAAGAAGCAGAGGGCAGGGGACTTGGGCTTGGGGTTTCTTTTGAATTTTGAATTTGAAAAAAACCTCAAAACATAACAAAGTTTTTGTCAGCAGAAAGTTGCAGCCACCTAATTAAAAGTGGTCCCATAAAATTATTTGAACTCTTGGGGACCAAACTTTGCTTTACAGGGAGGGCAGGCTATTTCTGGGATAGTCCAAGCACTAAATTTGAAGTCTGATGCCTTTGTGAGCACTTGGAAAAATGAAAATCACTTTCTCTCATGTACCTGATGACTGGTGTGTCCTGAACCCTGTTGCTAGCTTTATAAACAGGCAGTGGGGATGTCTGAGTAGTGTTAGAGGGCAGTCAGTTCCTGAGGTATGGGCTTACAGCTAGGGCTGCAGCATTCAAAACTGTTTCAAGGGATTTAACAAATCTGTGAGGTACCATTGCTCCTTGTAATGCCTCTGAGAATGCTTGCTTCAAATTTCTAAGCAGCAGCAATTAGCCAGGATTGGATGATTTGTTTTAAATCTGAGGTTTCCATACTGTGATTCCTTGAGTGCTTGGAGTAGGGCTGTAGGGAATGGGCAGAACAGAAGGAATCTGGAAAGCAGAGCAAATGAGAGTGCTTCTGTTTGGGGTCTGGGGTCTTCATCTACCTCTCTGGAAAGACTGGACAAAATTAATGCCACCTGATGGATGTGTGAGATCAAAAGACTGAAAACACTCATGAGAAAGCCCTCCAGTTAAGCAGTACTTGTCTTTCCCACTGAGAATTTGAACACTGACAATATCTGAAGGAAACCCTGAGAATTTGACAGTTCATTAATAAAAGCTGTAATCTGACAGTGATTTAAAAAGAAGCCAGTGTTTCTGGAAGATGGTCTAATATCTGAATTTTGCTGGCTGCATTCACTGCAAGTACTCCTCCTAACCCTAAATGAGCTTCTAGTTTTCTGTCATGGAAACAGACAAAGCAGCCTAGTGTCAGCATTTGGTATTATTTTGGGAAAAGCAAGCGATTTCTCCTGTTACTTTAGTTTCATTTTAGTCCTCAGCTCTAAGTGTAGCTTGCCAAAGTAGGTGACAGAACTATTGCTTGAACAATTAATTAATTCTGGCCTTGTCTGATGTGGCTTCCAGGCTAGCCTGGCCTTCGTTGTGCTGGTCATCTCCCCTGGACAAGGCTTGATCCTGACTTACAACCTCAAGGAAAATTGGCCTTGCATTTAGTGTTCAGATTTCTTAGGATTTCTGACATGCAGAGTCTGTGGCTGTGTCATTAGGATCTTAATAAGTATGACTTGCAAAACTAGTTTTACTCATTCTTTGTGGATCCTTTAATGCTCAGGTCTCACACGGGCAAGCTGTTCTTTAATTCTGGGAGGTGAGATCTAGCAACTGCAGCTAGATGGGATGTTCTTCAAATTGCTTATGTAGAAGTGGTTTTCAGCCATTGCATTCTTAAGATTTATGGGAGTTTTGTTTTGTTTTTATCTTGATTTGAGAGCCAGTTAGTCCTACATATGAAAATGTAGAGGCCAGGGCTTAGTTGAACTGCTTAAAAATGTTTCTCTGTGTTATATTTATTCATCATCAGAGTGCTGGATATTTTTTCTCAGTTCAACTTCTTTATTCTGTTTCCAAGAAGACTTAAAAATATTTTGTGGTTTTGGGTACTGAGGAGGCAGCCTTCAGTAGAATTTGTAGCAAGAGTTGTGCCTCACCCATGTTTAACACAGAGTGAGTGCACACGTATTGCATACACACGTGCACACCAGCAGCAGTTTAGACTCCTTGTGTTTATTAGGTGCACTGATAACCTGGCTGATTAGCTTCAGTTTGGACAACCTTGCTTCCTTCTGTAATCTATTTAAGCAAAGCACAGACCCTTTGTTAATGAACAACTATCTTTAAACAACTGTCAGTGATTGTATTATTTCACAAAGAAGCCCCTAGTTTAACATTCTGAAGACCCAGAGACTTCCCTGATCTATGAATGTCATAAATATGGGTTGATTTTATCTCCAGAAATTGAAGATAAATTAAAACAATTGAATCATATTCTTTGGAAGGTTATCTTAAACAAACCAAGTCTTTTGTATGCCTTCCTTCAGTTGGACTCCTAGGAGCAAGGGAGATGTAGATGTAAAATAACTGATAGGAAGAGATACTTGAGATGTTGCTGCTTTTCAGACTGTAATGAAACAGATTCTTAGTATTTTGCCATGGATTCCTGTTTTGCACTAGAAACATTCAGCTCCACTGATAATTAGGGTACTGTTGATTTCCTGAAATAATACTGAAGCTCTGAAGAAGTTCTTCTGTGGATCTTCAGCAAGGTTGCCTATAAATGTCCTTTTTAGGGGCAGCAGTTGGCTGCTGAGGATGAGAGCTCTTTGCTGCTGTTCATGAATGGCTGTAGCTTTCAGAGCTGTTGCTGCTCTTGGCAGGTTCCTCCATGGATCCCTCAAGACAAACTCACCTGCAGAGCTGCAGAACATGTTAAAGCTCTTTTCATCTGCTGGTCCAGCCTTTTGTAGGCTTCAGGAAGGGAAAATTACTTCCTGATGTACTGTGGTCCTATGAGTACAGGTTGATTCTTAAAGAGGATAGAGAAGGGTGTTGGCTGGAAGCATGGGGTCGACTAAAAATCCTGGGGAATTCTGCACCCAAAATGTGGAATTCTCCAGAAAGTTGTAAAATGTCAAAACCCCGTGGCTGAAATAGTGTAGTGTTTGTAGTGTTTCAGCATGGGTCTGCAGAGGTTTTTGGGAAGTGCTGTAGAATGTTACTGAATAACTCGTAACCTGAGGAAATAGCTTGGGCATCCTTACCAGCACATCTTTGCCCATGTTCCTTCTGAAGCACCTGGATTTCCTCTTGAGTATTTGCACAGGGAGGAGTTTTGTGAGCAGTGTGTTCTGAAGAAGTCCTACTATTGTGTACAGAGGGGCTTTTGAGGAAAATCAGGTTACTTTGGAGAGGAACCATGTCCAGCCAAGGTTTTGCTCAAACAGATGCAAGTAGTCAATCCTTATGTTCAAAAAGTGACCAGAATCCTCTATATCCTTCTTTTCTATAGAAATGCAGAATTAAAGACCCTCACATAGATGGTTTGTTATGTGTGAGACTTTGGGGCATTGAATGATTAAGTGAGAATGGTGAAAGAGGAATCTAGGTTTAATACCAAGTGTCTCTTTAATATGAATTTCAGGAGATGCTCAGGCACAGGCACCTCTTTGGGAAGGTGGCAGGGGGGAACAGGTTGTGTATTCTGGAGCTGGGGAAGGCAAAAAGTGGAAGTAATCACCTACTTAGTGGAAATACAGAACACAGGTCAAAATCTGAATGGACCCAGATGAAATCTGCCTGCTCTAGGATAAACTGAAAGGGTAGAGTGAGATTCAGCAGTTGTGAATTTGAATGCTTTCCAGTATGTGTATCTCTCTGTTTACTCACTTGCCAAACTGTTGACCAAAACTGCTTTTGTGTGATGTGACCACACCTGTTCTAGCAGCAAGTTGTTTTGTTTTTTTTTAAATTAAAGTGAATTATATTGTTTTCCCCAGCATTAGAGAGCTTGAATGTGATGAGATAGACCTGTAATTCAGCAGTACCAGGAGTGAGCAGTGGTCTAAAGGAATGGTGCACAAGATGCACAGCTTGCTTTCATTCTGCTTTGAAGAGACTCCTCTGAAAGTGCCAGAGACTGGGCTGGATAAATTCTTTAATCATGTTGTTTGTGATCAATAAGATTCATATGTGGACCTGGTGTTTCTTTTCCTAGGGCTGATTACTAACTTGTGACTCAAATGGAGGTGGGCATCTAATCCATTAGAAACTTAACCTCTAAAGGATTATCCAAGCTCCACTTGAAACTGCAGGCTGCAAAAAATGAAGGATTCATGTTTGTCAGTTCAATGGGTGCACCCCCTGTGCTTGCAGAATGTAAGAAATATGCTCCTAGATCTGTACTGGTGTTCTTAATTAAGGAAGAAAAACTGTATTGGGGGGAATGTGAGAGAAGAAGGTGAGAGAGGTGTGCTAGAACTTGAGCAACAATGGAGCCTTTTTGTAAAACTGGAGCAATACCAGTTTTGAAGTGTGTTTAGCCACACTGAACATGACAAAGCCCATGTTAGCCCAACTATTTTTATTAGTTCTTTTTTAAGCCAAGATAGACTTTCCACCCTAATTTGATCTGATCAGAAATGATGCTGTATGGGCACAGGATAGAGATCAAATAACTGGAACAGTTTTCATTGAAAAAGTTCAAATAGGCTTCATTCTAGGTGTTTCTTTGGAGACCAAAGCTGTGCTACTACTAAACTCACCACTATCTTGTTAACTAGAAAACTTGGCCTTTTGAGACACTGACACATTTCAGTGACTTGCTTATTTTCTTTCTTCACCATCTGAAGATTCAGAGTGGGAAGGAATATATGGTATGTGAAACGTACAGATCTGTTGTGCTTTTGAGTAAGTTGGATGAACTGTCTGAATTTTGTGCATGTAATTGGATTATTAATATTATATTTCTCTGAGGTTTTGCATGATTCAAATACTTTTTTCCTAATCTGGTAGGTCTTCAGATAGAAAAAGTTTAGTCTAATCCTACTCGTAGTCAACTTAACTTACATACTTTGTGTTAAATGTACCAGCTTTGTATTATTTGACTCCTTTTCAGTTAGATTTTGCTGTGAAGAACAGTTTCATTGTTGTAACACTTAAATTGATGCTTTTGGATATTGAACAGCTAAGTGTCTTACCAGACCTGAAAACTATGCTTTTGGAATTCTTTGACAAAAATGTTTCTGAGATTTTCAACTTACCTTCAGTAGGGACGTGGCTTGGGAAGAGACAAGTTACAAATTTTAATTTGTGAAGTAATAATATTGGCCAAGATAATCCTAAATTTCTTAAATTGTCTCTGTGTTTTTATGTATCTATATATTATATATGTCCATATAATAGGTTATGTCTTTATAATATATATGTCTATATAGAGGTAATTGTTAACCAGACAGGGCTTCATGGTTGTACTGTAAACATCTTGTGCAATTCTCCTTTTAACATTGTTTTCAAAGTCCTGGAGATACATATATTTATATATAGATGTATATACATATATATATAATTATTCCTTCTATTTTACTTCTCCCATGTTTTACTTTTCATAACATTAGGATTTGTCTGCAAGGTAAAATCCCCTTTGCTCTCCTGCTCCAGTTCTGGGGCTATTCCTGCTTAAACTTTTTTCCATTCACTGTTGTTCTCAGGACTTGTTATATCTGTGCTTGGAGTAGCCTCAGCTGAAGAAGGAAGGTAGGGGTGCTGGGGCAGGAGAAAGGAAGCAGTGATTTACCTGATGCCTGAACTGAGATGGAATTTCAACTGTATCAATGGGAGATCCTATTCTTTTTTTGTACGTGTATGATTCTTTCATCTATCAAAGTGAAAATAATCATGTTCAGGGGGGTGCAGAAGCTTATGTTGGGCTTTGTGCTCCTGCTGAGCATCCTCTTTGGGCTGGCTGAGCAGTGCTGCAGTCTGTACTGGGGAGCTGGTACCCCTCACAGGGGCCAAGGGCTCTGTTGTGGGACAGTTTGTAAGGCCTCTGCTGGCAGTAAGTTGAAGCCAGCTTTTTGTTGGTGTCTCCAGGTTTGTGTTAGAGTTGGTCAGTGAAGATCTTGCCTGGCAGTATTGCAGGTAGGCTGGTTCTGTGGGTCTGTGACATGAACCAGGTACAGAAAATCCCCACTGCACTGGCTCAGCCCACGGGTTCCTGAAAGCCTGGTACATACTGTTGTTGCCCCAAATGTCTTCACCCTGATGGAGTCTCTTTTAACCATGGTATAGTGGTATTTTTTCTGTGTCCTTCTGTTAGTCCTGTGCATGCTTTCTGCCCCTGAAGAGATTGGCTGCTGATAGGGATCTTTCTTGGTGATGCCTGTGTAAGAGGGGAGCATAGATATTGACCTTGTGTAATGAACCACTTCCTACACTTCATCAAAATGCAACTCGTCTCCCTAAGTGAGACAGGAGAGCAAGGAGGTAGAAGAGCTTCTCTGTCCTGCAAGAAGATTCTATTAATCATTTATTAAAAAGCTCAATTAGACAGACTTGGAGTTTAAGTTTGCATTTTTGATTCTTTTCTGCATTTGTCAGTCATGTGGTTTCTTCAGCATGTGATGATAAAACCAAAGTTTAGAGGTGTTCAGAGCAGAGCTGGAGTATGAAGTGAATGCTTCACAGTGTGCAGAAGATTGGATCTGAATCTCCCCACTCAGATTTCAAATTTCTTTTGATGTTCTTTACCTTAATGGCAAAGTGTGGTGACAGTAAGTAGTGCCAGCCACTTAGTTCCATACTGGACAGACTGGTAAGTCAGGTTGGCAGTCTGAATGTGTAGCCACCCCTTTTGGGACTGGTTGGAATTATACTGAGAGGTAACATAAATATGTTAGAAGCAGGGCTGCTTGCTACCTGTTTATATAAGAGCTGCTTAAGCCTTCTATTTCGTGTGCTGTGATGAGTGGCTCAGGACACGTGAGAGGATTAACTGAGCTTTTGTTGGCAGATCTACAATACATTGTTCTATCACTTTAGAATGATATAAAATATTTGTGGTTTGTTTTTTTTTTTAAAGTGTCAGAAGCCACTGATTATCCTGGAGCATTGATACATAGCACAGTATAAGGTGTAAGAGATGAATCTGTTGCTTTGTTCAATTGGTAACTCACCTTTGACAAAATATTGCTGTTGTATGTTTAAGAAGTAATTAGAATAAACAAGTTAATAGGAAAACAAATGCTAATGCCTCGCATAAATGATTGAATTCTGTTAGTTTCTATAAAGTCAAGCCAGTTTTCCCAGGAGTAATGAAGTAAAATTCTGTAAAACATTGTGCTGTTCAGCATAGATTCTGCTTCTGGAAGGATGTGGCCTTTTTGCAGTGGGGCATGAGCACCCTGGTTGTGTGTTATAAATTATTTTCTGCCTTTTTAAATACTGTCTTTTGAAAACAGAAATCTTGAATCTCTTGATTTAAGGCAAGCTGTAGTACATTAAGAATCTTGCACAAAAATACAATTTATATTTTTTGTGAATATGTGCAATTTAAATATTTGAGGATTAAACATATACTAGGAAACTTTTTAAGAAAATATTGCATTGCACAAATTTATCCTTGTTGTATCCATCAAGAAAATACTTGCTGTGGGAACAAAAGGCAGCTCTCCATAAAGATTTTTACCTCAATGTCAAAACCATTGTCTCTGAAATAGCAATTACTAACTTGTCATTTAGCCATCACCTTTTCATCAAATTCTGTACAGTGGCTTCAAACTTTCTGGAAAATAAGGCTGAAAGAAATCTGAATAGCTCCAGTTTTACCTCCTGCTCTTCCTCCTCCCCAGGCAAACCCAGCTGTGCCTGTGCCATTCCTGACTGGTGGCTTTGAGAACTGGTTAGACAAACTGTCTGGGACCTCCTCTGCAGCCTTAAGATGAGAAGGATTTTCAGAGTATTGGTCCTCAGTGTTACATGTTCAGATAGGAAACCTGGGGCAAAGGGGGCTCTAAAGCTGCTTTGGAAGAGGGAAGGAAGAAAGTTGTTGTAGCAAAGCAATTAGTGGTATTTTTTAATGGAGTTGCTTTGGCTGCTGTTTTTATGCATCATACCACATTCAGTGGTCCATTTGTAAAGCAGCCATCACTGGATCCAACTTGCAGGCTGGTATCTTTCTTGGTCCTTTTCTTTTATTATTCTATTTTTTATATTTTTTTTAGGCTTCAGAACATCATGTTATATAGACTTTCATCTGTTGTAGTTTGCCTCTGGAGTCTCTGTATGAGATCTCTGTTCTTCCTAGCTTGTAGCCCATATTACTCAAGTTGAGCTCTACTGGTGCATGGAGAGTGGGAATGTTGTTTCATCTGTCCTGCAAGCTGTGCTTTTTGTTTATACATCTCAGTTTATTGTCTGCTTTTTGCAGAAGAAATCTTGGTTTACAAGTTTATTTTGACTTAGATCTATCAATAGTTTTCTGTTACAGACTACTCTGTGCATGCAGTTAATTATTCCTCATGCAAGTGGATACATACATTTGATGACACTCCTCTTTGGTATGTCCTCTAAAAAAGCCTTACCAAATCTGAATTGTTATAAAGGCTAAAATTCCATCTTTGCTTTTGAAGAATTATGTGGCTTTTGAGTAACAGAAGAAGGCTGCAAGGAGAAAAGGATGTTCTAGCCCACCTGCCCTGACTTCCAGGTGGCTTTTGCCCAAAGCAAGCAAGCAGCATGCTTTGGAAGCCTCTGAGGGAAAGGGGCATGTACAAAGATTTAATAATGCAAAGAGGAGAAAGTAGCAGTGTGGCTGTGGGTTTAGGCATTTAGCCTTCTCCAGTAGTGAGCATGCCCAGTGCCTAATCTTCATAAACTGGAGAGACAGAGGAAGAGGTAGAAGAGCTTTTTTTCTTTTTTGTTTTAATGCAGATAAAAGCAAAGACCTGGAGAGAAATAATGGAAGAAGTTTGCTTTAGTAAGATCTTAATTGGTCAGTCTTTTCAGTACTCAGTATTTGAAGCAACTCCATCCAGAAACTGTCCATTTGGTTAGTGCTTGCTGCAGTTTTTCTTTGCATTGTGAGGAAAATAAAACTCATGTTCTGTGGGGCCACACACTTGTGTTTATGTGACCTCTGGGGGTCAAAAGCTCTGTGTGAGAAGTAGGGCTTCAGAGACATGGACCGAGGTGTAAGTGCATCTCCTGAAACTCCTGTGTCCTCTTCCCTTTTTGTCTTTCAACTTCAGGAGGATGCTGCAAAGCATAAAAAGATGTGATGTTATTAGTCCCCTGGAATGTTTTTTTTGAGGGGTATGATTTTTATAATGCATGCAGAGATGGGGGTTCTTTCTTCAGAGTGGGTCACAGTGCAATAAATTCTTAATTTTCTTTCCATAGCTCCCTAATGTTTGGTTGTTTTGTACTACTGTGGCATTGCCAGAGATCTTATTTCCAGGATGTTTTGTTATGCAGCATTTATGTAGTGATAGTGCACTGAAAGGCTGTGGATCTTCTCAGGTACTGTGGAAGCATTATTCACACTTTCTTCAATGTTCAGTTAGAAACATGAATGTACACACTACTACACTACTACACCATTAGTGTGGTAGTTTTATTTATTTTATTTTTTAAGAAATGGCACAGTTGGTCAGCCTCTGGAAATAGTGGAGTATTTTTGCTTGTTTTGCCATACATGGCATGAACTGGGGGCTAAAATTCAATAGCCTTTTGGTTAAAGTTGATAATGTTACTGCTCTGCTCCTCAATGTGTGCTCTTAGTTCTTTGCTTGAAAATATAGAAGTATTTTCAAATTTTTGAGTCACTTGAGTACTGTTCTGAGCCAGAGCCATTTTCTGATTTAGGAGAGCAGTTACAGCCTGCTTCCACTCAGTTTCCCATGCTGGAAATGTGGAGAAAAGTGTTCAAGTGGGATGTTTGCCTATAAATAGCATTCAGAGGGTGAGTGTTCTTCCTGCATCTCTGTTGTGCATGGGATTCATGGCCTGGTGTTAGGTCCACAGGGTTATGATATTTTTCCACCATAAGCCTTAGGTTACTCAAAAAAATAAAAGTAATTCCACTCTCCTCTTTCTACTAGCAAACAGGTGACAGTGTGTCTGTAAAGTAACTTGTTTTCAAAGGTCAGAAGCCCTAGACTCTTAAGTATTTGTCTTAGTTAAATTGGAAGAAGCTAAGAGAAGGAATTTGTTGGACTTGCTTAAGCATGAAGAAATTTTTCTTCTTCTCTTGATGTTTCTCAGGGATTTGTGGGGTTTGTGCTCCTTGCCATCCCACAGTGGATGGCACTGTTTCCATGTTCCTTCTTTCCATGTTTCAGTTGTTGCTCTTTGGGATGCAGATTCTTTGAGGAGGCAATTGTCAGACTTGAAATGAGGAAATCCTAGTTTTTCTCTCTGATGAGGCATGAAAGGAAGAACCAGGAATTAAAGAACACTTGCCTAGTGTTAGCATTGGTCATTTTTTCTGTAAAATAATGAAATAAACCTTGCAAATTTTTGCACATTGGGCACAAAGCAAAGAGTTTATTTTGAAGCTCTCCTTTCGGGGGTCACAATTTCTGCTGTCTTTAACTGTGTGGGTGAATACTACAATCTCAAATAAAATAAAATTCCCCAAGAGTGACTTAGGGGTTTAATATTACTTTGTATAAGCAGCCAGAAGCAATCTGAGTCTTTTTTTCTCAGTCTCTAGCCTGGATGCTTCCTTGAAACACAGGAGTGGTGGAGCTGCTGTGCAGAGGGTTTCATGTGGAGCTTCATGCTGGGGCACTTGGTAGGTGATGGTGCTAAATCATGGAAAAACCACTATCTCCTGCCATTCCCAGCCAGCTGAGTGTGTGTGTCTGTGTGTGTCTGTGTGTGTCTGTGTGTGTCTGTGTGTGTCTGTGTGTGTCTGTGTGTGTCTGTGTGTGTCTGTGTGTGCTGTGATGCTTGGCTGGGCAGAATGGGGGCAGGTGACTGGCAGTCAGTCTCTAGGGGAGATGTGCTGACTCTGCCTTTTGAGGGTCTGTCCATTTAAAAGCCAAACAAAGCCAGGCAAACAGTTCAGCGTGGGGCTGGAGGTTTCCCTTAGCTAATCACTGTACCACTGGCAAGCATGATACAACCAGGAGAGCATTTGTGTTCAGTGCATAAATGTACTTGGATAATTGCTGGTGCTGTGGCCCTGGACAAGATGTTGCAGGAGGAGGTAGTGAGGGAAGGGGGAGTAGGCTGGCAGTGAAAAAGGCATCAAGTGCTGAAGTAGTTTGAAGTAGTTTAAATCCTAACTGAGACAGAACTGTTTCTTTTACTGTATTACTGGTTTTGTCTTAATTATAGCTGGTTTTTTAAAGCACAGGACAATCTAAGAGGCAGGATTCCTCTCCCAGCTGCTTATCCACAGTGAGATGCTTGAAAGTTTCTGGGTGATGAGAAGGTGAACCTGTAACTGTAATGCAGGAGTAATTTAAGATGTTTCCACAATAACTGCAGGTGACATACATGGGATTAAAGTACTCTTGGCTGAGCCCACATGATTTTATGTACATCTGTGCTGAATTTTCTGAAGGTCTTGGCTCCTGCAAGGATTCAGCAGTGTCGAGATTTGTATCTGGTAATTTGTCACCTTGTAGTAAGGCAAAATGTTTCTTTGCTAGAGATTTCATAGAAACAAATGTCTTGAAAAAAAGAAAGATTTGTTTTCTTTATATATACTTGGTTTGGTACCGAGAACTTGGACATTCTGAATGGGTGGCACAGGGGGAGGTGTGAGAGGTGGATCAAGGGGTTTAGTGGCTGCTTGCTGTCACCATCAGGCAGGAATCCTCTGTTCCTCTTTTCTCTCCTCTTGCCAGTTCTGCTGGTGGTTAGAAAGACTCTTTGCTGGTCAAATTACTGACGCTGGTTGGCATAAAGCTCCCTCATCTTTTCCTGAATGTGAGGGAAATGGGGTTGATTGGAGGGCCCAGGGAAACCCAGGGAGAGGAGCAGCACTGAGTCATCTTTCTGGCAGTGGCAAAATGTTAGATCAGCACTGAAGAGAGTGTTGTTTCAGCTTTAGAGAAGGTAACTCAGTTTCCATGTAGTTGGAGAAAATGGATGCCTAGTGAAAGCTTGAAAAAAAAACCACAAATGGATAAAAAAATGTAGAATTAAGCTTTGGCAAAAGCTGTCGTGGTCAGGAATTTTTACTTTAATTTCTATATGAGCAGACAGTTAGGGATAAATTCTCTGGTGGTGTTCTTTTTTGTTTGAACTATAAGGTACTAAAACACTGTCAAAATGTTTAAGCCAGTCTTTTATTTTAGCATTTTAATTTAAAATATGTGGTGTTCTGTATCTGTCAAATATCTGTGTTTTCTTGCATTCTGAAAACAGAGGAAATGGGTGGATGGGGTTGGTGGAGAGGAATTCAATGGAATTGCAGACTATTTGGAGATACTGGGATTTTGCTACAAACACCAATAAGTCTGTGTAAAGCTGGTTTTTCATTGCTGAGCTTGTTCATGGGCTTCAAAACTTTAGTAAATGTGGAAGTTGTTGGCTAATATTATGAATTACCTGACCAGGTAGCCTGGTTTTGAAATAACATGAGGATAAATTGAAATCTAATGGGGAAACTCAAAAGAAATGTACATTTGCATGAATATTAACTTGGTGAGAAAGAATTCACATTTGTGCTGAAGTATAGAAAATTAATTTCCAGATTTTCAGACAGCTAAGCACACTGATGTAAAAGCAGATGATCCCAAAAAGGAGCCCATCATCAGAATGTTACCAAAATAACAGTAAGAACTAGTTGTAGCTGGAGAAGGACATCCTAGCTTTTGAGGCTGAAAAAAAGATTTTGCTGTTACAGTTGCCACATGGGAAAGCAGAGATAAATGTCATGAAGATTTCTGTTCTGAAAATTGCATTGAAATACATGTAAATTAAAGTGCAATATTAAGAGTTTGCAGTATAAAGGAAGTGAAAAATTAGACATTGTTAGTAAGGATAATTTGACCCAATGGCTGGTGATGGCCCTTCAGGTTTTTTCAGCATCCTTGTTGATACTCCTTGAGTGAGTGAGTTCCTATTGTTTTTAGGAGGAGAAATTTGTGAAGAAATGGATATGTTGAGGTTCAGAACATAAAATCCAACTGAAGAACTTAAAATACTGTTTCTGCTTTTGCTGGAAAAGGCTTAGCAGAAGATCTGAACATGACTTTTCAGAGAGCATTAAAAATGTCATTTTGGGTGTGATGGTTTGCTGTCAGGAATCAGTTTTGTTGGAAACTGAAGACTCTGCTGATCTGGAAGTCTGGGGAAGTGTGATGGTGACAAGTGAAATACTCAAGATGGTAGTTATTAAAAAAAAAAAAGAAACACAGACCAAAAAAACACAAAAACCAAACCACCAAACCCTCAAGCTGCAGATCTTAATTTCATGCTGAACGACTTGTATTTAGCATGTCCAGATCCTAACTGAGAAGAATAAAGAGAAGTTGCAGCTAGTGAATTCTGTTTGTGCTCTGCACTTGGGTCACAGGGGGAAAAATACAGTTTAACAGTGAAAGTTTGTATCAGATGTATACTGAAGGAGAAATTCTTGTGTTCAGCCTAGTTACAACAGGGATGCTGAGGGTACAATATGTTTTCAGTGTGCTGGAGCTAAGATCAGGATATAATTTTGCTACTCAGTTGTGGAGATTACAAGGTACATGCTTGATTTTCTGAGGACTGAAACCTCAGTGTTGCTTTTCAGTGTTTCAGAAAACAAAGCCACAATAAACCCCACCATCTTGAATCTCTGCTACTCCCTGCCTGTGACTAGGAGGACTGGAATGATTAATTGAAAGACGGAAAAACATTTTTAATGCTTTTCTTAAGAAGAGACTATAGGGGATGCCTACATTAAAATGTCTTCTAAATGAGCACTTTAAAGGACAAAACATGTTTTTCAGGGAAATCTAGCTAAGCAAAAAATAGTGGGTTTTTTGAGATGCAAAGGTTAAATTTCTACAGGGTTTAGTTAGTTGTGGTCTAAATAGTTCACTATTACACAATAAAATATTTATTCTCAGCCTGCGGTTGCCATCAAGAGATGTCCTTGTCTTTCCCTGGTAGGTTTTCTCTCCTAGGGGCTTTGGAACTCTTCTCCTAACCCAGTCAAACCAAGTATGTCTATTTTTACAAGCCTCTTGCCATTTTGGGAGCATTATTTCAGATGTGACAGGATTTTGCTGTCAGTTTTCTCACTGTTTCATCCTTCTGAGCCTGAAGTTAGGCACAACATTTAAGTTTCCCTTGCACAGTACTGAAAACTCTCTCCCTGCCACCGGTGCCAGTCCCTGGTATCACATGAAGCCAGTGGAACTACTTGGAGGAGAACTCGTTTTACTGTAATTGGGAAGATGGAAAAGGCTTTTCTCAAGGAGTAAAGCTGAGCCTTTTTACTGTCAGGCTGGGACAAGGTGCTGTGCTCAGCTTGTTCTAGGCTGGTGCTGTCCATGGGCAAGGCTCTTTCTTCTCTGCAGGTACTCTGCATGGTAAAGTTTTAAGGTTTTTTTTCTGTAGGTATATGGGTTTCCCAGGCATAAGATAGGAGTTTCTGGATTGAACAACTGTACAGTGCAAGCTGAGGAAGACTTCCAGAGGAGACCCAGGGCAGAGACCTTTGGCAGTTGCTCTGCACTCTGTGGCCAAAGCCCTTCCCTGGGATATCTGATGGGCCAGCTGGGCAGGCACAGTGGCTCAGATGCATCTCGGAAGTGCCAGGTGGAGTTAGCACACACAACCCAGCTCTGAGGTGGCTCAGTAGTAGACTTAAATTCACTGAAGTGGAATTTATGCAGTGTGCTGTCTGAAAATCCTTCAGGATTTTGCCTGGATAGAGAGAGAGCCATGGTAATGTCAGGGATTGACTGCTGTGGCTCAGCCTTGTGATTTGGGTTGGTTTGCTAAGAAATGCTGCTGCTGCTTTGCAAATACATCAGTGGAAATGGCTGGAGCATTAGGAGCTGGTTTGGGCTGCACATGAGGTGTCTGGGTGACACCTCTGCATGACTTTTTGCCTCTATCTGTTGTTGAGAGACATCCTGTGAAGCAGTAACAGCTTAGTCTGTTCTAAATGGTTTCTGGTTTGAGAGGTTTTGGGTATAACGTGGTCAGCTCACCCACCATGCCATGTCAGAAAGTGCTTCTTTCACCTATTGCATGACCTGTTTCCAGGAAAAGTCCTTTTTAATCTCAGGAAGGGAAGGATGTGGGAAAGTTTAAAACTTCAAATCTAGTTCTGTTTAAAAGAATTCCTTCTAGATGGTCTGTTTTGTAGTGAGGACATGAGCGTGGCCTCCTGAAGTCCCCTAGAAGTGGAGTTCCCCCTCCCAAAGTCTGGCCCTTGCAAGTGTGGAATGGATAGCCAACACAAAACTTAATGCCTGTTGAAAGATTTTTGTATCTTTACTAGAAGCTGGCATCTTCCTGATGCATGGTTTTGTGTTCCTGACCTTGGGGAAGGGAGTTTAACTATTTATTGTTTGGATTTTATCTTAGAAGGAGATTCTGAGGCAGAAGACAAGCTGGTTTTGATACATTGCAGTGGCTTTGTAGTGCCCTGAACTTGCACACTTTGATAGGTTTACCACTAAACCCAACAGAAAACAACCAGGGAACCAAACCTCTGTGGCAATACATGACCTGAGCAAACTTCAGGCTTACCACCTAAATCTAGGAATGACATTGAGCTGAAACCTGGGAAATGCAGCAGAATGCAAGTAGAGGGGACATCCTGCTACCCTAGGTTTTATATTTAGATTTATAAGGTGAGGAATACCTGCTGAGGAGGCTCTCAAGATGCCCAAGAGGAGTTACTGGTGTTGGGAAAATTGCAGAGGAAGCCAGAGCAGTAGGTGTGAAGCACTGTGCTGGTGGCATAATCCTGAACCTGGCTTCCCAGGGAATGGCACTGGCTTTAGAGGTTGGATTGCAACTGGCATGGTAATAAAGAATGATCTCCTCCCAGAAATGTTCTGGGTGTCACTGATCAAGGCTCAAAAACTTTGGAGGATGCTCTTGTAGGGGCTTTGGATATCTGGATTTGCAGGAAAGGAAACCCTCTCTCAGTTGTGGTCTGGGTAGTTGTAAGACACAGCAGGGACCTTGTTTTCCCTCCTAAAAAGGGGACTAAAAATGTGCACAAAAAATGAGATCTGCAGACTTGGTGTGTGTGCTGTTTAAGCTTGGATATTCCAGTCCT
Organism: Florisuga fusca; assembly: GCA_038090715.1. Classification (NCBI taxonomy): domain Eukaryota; kingdom Metazoa; phylum Chordata; class Aves; order Apodiformes; family Trochilidae; genus Florisuga; species Florisuga fusca. Next base: position 2,028,108 of record JAAWXA010000054.1, read on the forward strand.
GCTCTATTTGAGAGAGCAGAATGAGGTTTAGCAAGAGGCTTAGTAGCAGCTGAGTGTATTTAAGCACATGGATAATATATAGAAAAACTCTCTCTCTATATATATAAACACACACACTATATATATGTAGGTATATATAGTGTGTGTATATATATATATAAATAGGTATTTTTTTTTTACTGGTCCCAACTGCTGAAGATGGACTAAGGAATGACTTGAGTCTGAATGAAGATTGGTCAGACCTTTGAAGACATGACCAATACCTGTCACCATAATGTTGTCTCCCTTGATTTGCTTTCACATCTGTCTTTTGGGATGAACTCTCTTTTGTTGAGAGGGATTAAACTTTCCTGTCTTTGAGTTTGAGAATTACCCAGTGCAGAAAAACTGATTTAGGAGGAATCTAGAGCAGGACGTGGAACCCATCTGATTTGATTAGTGATATATCCGTGTTCAAAACAATTACTGGCATTTGAAGAGATTATTGCTATCAATAAAACTGCATGTTTATTTAAGCTCTGATGGCTAATCCCATACATAATGGCACAGTGATGTCTGCTAATATTACATGATGATTAGCAAGGGTATTGCCAGATGGTTCAGGTACCTTTTTGACGATGTGCCAGACCATAATTAAAGTGTTCTGGGATTGGGATGACAGGGTAAGATTATAAGAACTCTGAATGAGACGTCAGAAACTTTGAAAGAGCATTTAGGTTCAAAGTTCATCTTTTTCCTGAATCATGCAAGAAATGGGGTGTAAAGGTAGAAGGGTGTTTGCTACTGCTGTATCTGTTAGGGCAGGTGTGTCAGGACAGGAGTTGTGTGCTCTGAAACTGATGTTAATATTAGCAGTGAAATGTAGGCAGGTAAGGCAGAACACAGTGTCTGCAGTAGCTGGTCGGGTTTCTTGAGTTTATTTTTTGTTTGAGATAAGGATATTCCACATGCAAAATCTCTGCATATTCCAGTGCAGCTCTTCTTTGTGCACCCTCAGTTTAGAGCTGATTGGTTGTTTTCCTGGGTTTGCCAGAAGGTCAGTGTGGTTTTTTTATTTTTTTTGTTTTTTCTTTTTTTGTAATGAGAGTGTTCTTAAAATATATGTTCTTTAAGTATACTTAAAATATTTGGAATTTTGTTTCATAGGTTTTTTTACTTGTCATTAGAGCTGTACAGTTTAGATTTCTATATAATGGGGAATTTAATAACATTAATTTTTTTTTCTACTTTTGAAAATAGAGAAGGTGTATTAGAACTAAGTCCACTTCATATTGGATGGGAGAAGGGTAATAACTTTATGGCTTAAATAAATGGGAAGATTTTTGCTGTGGAATAATACCCATTTGCCAAACTTCTGGTTTGGGGCTTAACCCCTCTGAGCTTATCCTTGTTACCCCAGGATTTATTTTATTTTTTAATTCTTCAAAGGTATGATTTGGGAATTTGGGACAGGTAGTGAACCTAAGAGTTGACAAATAGTTTCTTACTGCCATATTGTAGTTAATAAATGTCCAGGTCCCAGGCAGCTGTTAACAGTTGCTTTTAAGTAGCTGATTTTTTGGCATGTTTGCAAATGATTTGTAACTAATAACGCATGTGGCTGAAATCTAAAGAAGTGTCTTTGCATTTTTTTTTGTGTGACTTCCCTACTAACCTGACTGCTGACCACTGAAGGGATTGGTAAATTGTCCACTGCCGATGGCAAAGCCTTCGCAGATCCCGAGGTTCTCCGCAGACTGACCTCCTCTGTCAGCTGTGCCCTGGATGAAGCTGCAGCTGCATTGACACGGATGAGAGCAGAGAACAATCACAATGCAGGACAAGTGGACAAGTATGTATTGATGACTCCCCACCCCCAGTTTCCCAGTTACAGAATGTAAGTTGGTGTTTTTCGTTTCCAGTTCTGTTAATTGGATAGCGCTTGGTATGGTGTCTGCTCCAACACAAGCACTTAGTGAGTCTGAAGGTGCAACTACCAGCTCATCAGGTTACTGCCTTCAAAACACAGAAGTATAAAAAATGTTACTTTCTAACCTGCTGCTTTTTCTTTGTAGTAGATAGTTGATTTCTTTTTTTAAAACAGGACAAATTCTTAGCCGTAGAGGAATTCATAACAGTTCCCTAATTACTGCCTCTGCACACTTTGTTGGAAACTAATGAATCTAATCCATTGTATTACAAGTTGAAGAGAATACTAGTACTTACAGGGAGAGTTTTCCGTGAGAGGTTGCTCAGGAACTTCAGGGAAAATGGAACTCTATTATGAGATAACATTTTGTAATTTACAATTAATGAGGATGACATTTAACTCCCGTGAGGACAGAACTGAGATTTTTTTTTTTCATGCCTTCTCAAAAGCTTTCTTCTACATTGGTGATTTCAAAGCATCTTTAGGGGTGCTGAAGTATTTTCTATTCTGACAAGTAATGCAGATACTTTCTTAACTCTTGGGATGACTGCATATGGTATGACTGCATATACTCTTGAAGATCTGGGATCAGAAATTGAAAGTCTTAAGTTTCCTTTCATTTGAATGTCCTTTTGAAATTCACACCTGAGATCTGAAGAGTGTTCACAGCAAGGGCTCTTTTGAGTCATTGCTTAAAATATAAATACAAATACAGAGCAAATTCAGTTACAGAAGCTAGAGAAATGACATCTCTATCAAAATATGGGGAGACAAAAATATGCTTGAACATAAAAAGGAAGAAGGCCTGATGATCTGTGGAGGGCATGGAGTCAGCACCCAAGCATATAGGGAAGTGTTTAGGAAACTAAAGCTCACCTGGAGCTGGATCTGGCAAAGGGCATGAAGCTGCAAAGAGGAGAATGTGGAAAGATGTGAGCTTGCCTCAAAATCTGGCAGGGGAAAAATCTGTACTAGATTTTGTTTAAGAAACAAGCTTCCATGTCTTGTAAATAAATACAGTCCACTCCTTTTTATAACAGAAAACTCTCCCTCCCCTGCCCCTCCCTCCCCTGAGGCATTCATTGACCACGAGTCCTTGCATGTATTTTCTAAATAAAATTCTGTCATCAGTTGCAGAAGTGCAGCTGAGTTGGAGCTGAGCACAACTTGCTTTCCTTTACACTTGTGTAAGCAGTGATTTAACAGTGCTTGCTGTTAGACTTTTCCCCCCTTTTTACAGAAAAAGATTTAAAGGACAGGTGTCTTGGTTTGAAATAAAATGAAGCTCAGCTCACCTTTCTCAAGATCAGTGTTATTTCCCTATATCTCAGGGGGAAATACCTATTCTCCCTGCTTCAGCTGGTGCTTGATGGGTAAAGCAGTGATAGCAGACTTCTGAGCTACCAGAAGGTCTCATCTTCTTCTAATTCTTAGCTTGTAACTGCCTCTTGCCCCCTCTCCCCCTTTTTTTCTTTAAATTTGAGTTAGCAGTGTCCCGTGTAGGATTTGTGAGCTTTTTGCTGTTTAAAAAATGAGCTGTTTCACTGGCTCATTTAATCCATCCTAAATCTTTATGTAATATGCTTTTAAGAGTACACGAAAGGAAACTTTTGTAAGGCTTCTCTCCTTTATTCTGTTAGGATGTCCTTAGGTAAGGATTGTTCTTTCAAATGGCTGCTTAAATTAAGAAACTGGTGTCTTCAATTAAAAGAAAAAAAAAAAAAAGCTTTAGGCTGGTGCAGAGAAGGAAATAGTCCCTCTACAGGACAGACAACAGGCAGAAGTTTGTCTTGTTGCAGTGTGCAGTATCAGTGGTCCCTGTTCACTTTTTGGCTTTAGCTCTACCAGAACTTTGCCTTGGTAACCAGTCAGTAGTTTGTCATGGTCATAACCCCGGTGTGTCTGGCACTCCCCCAAAGTGTGAATAGCATCCAAGAGCTTTACTTCACTGTCTTGCAAAGACCTGAGATTACCTAGGTTTGAACACCACTTCTAGTGTATTAGAGACCTTGTGTGAGTTAGCATCTTAGGAGTACAAGAGCTAATTCATGATCTCCATGCAGACTCATGGAATGGGAGGGGTTGGGAGGGACCTCTGGAGAACATCTCATCCAACCCCCCTGCCCAAGCACATGCACTTAGAGTAGGTTGCACAGGGTTTTGGAAAGAATGTGTATACACACATATTTTTTCTTTAAAAATACCTGTAAGGTATATTTTCTTCTTTAAGGGAAGACTTTGTCCTTGCACAGGGAGGCCAGCCTTCTGTTTTCAACTTACTCTGTGGTCATTGATCTTTCAGTCGCAGTTTGGCAGAAGCATGTTCAGATGGGGATGTAAATGCTGTCAGGAAGCTGCTGGATGAAGGAAGAAGTGTCAATGAACACACTGAGGAAGGGGAGAGTCTCCTTTGCTTGGCCTGTTCAGCAGGCTATTATGAGCTGGCACAGGTAAGTAACAAATAGAATCACAGCTAAACCTTGGTGAAGCACTAACAGGCTTCTTTAATAAGTGAACACTTTAGCTGATTATATATGTATTTAATAATCTACACAGAATACCTTACACACAGTTCGTTGTGGGCTTCCAGTTATTGTCTGTCTTTTTAATGGAAAATGCTGCCATCTATGCCTTTAGGTTTAAGGGGCTTGTCTGGGGGATGTTTTATGATAGTTCTCTTTTTCTGGCACTGTTCTAGATGCAGGCAAACTGCTATATTGCAGTATTGCAATATTAGATATTGCAAGAGTACCTAAAGTAAAAGCAAAATCAAACAGTGGTTACCATTTAATCCTTTTTTGTTGTTGTTCTGTTATTCACATCTGTATTAACATTGCAGTGTGTTAATTTTTGGCTTTTATATTTGAGTATCTAAGGACAGAATTTGTGCTTCTTTGAAGATGTTGAGGTGATGGCCCTTAGGACATGGCTAGCTTCATGTTTTTGTGCCAGACCAAGAGTACAAGGAGAAAACTGTTAACCTGTAAGCTTGACCCAATGCATGCTGTGGTCTTGAGTACAAGTTTGCAGTTTCTCTGGTGTCATTCTGATCAGTGAATTGCCCTGTGACTTCTGAAGATGTCAATATTGTGCCCTAACTTAATGTTGATTTGAGCAGACAGGAACAAATGCATGAAAAACAGCATTTCCTGAAGCAGAGCCCAGTCTAGGTAGTAACTATAAATGGTCCTGGGGAGTGCCATTGGGCTTCACCTTTGGGGCTGTTACTGCAAGGGGATGGCACAGCTGGCTGGGGAATCCCTCCCACAAGCTCCACTGAACTAAAAGCAAAATGTTGGTGTGAAAATTTATTCATCAAAGTGACTTTTTTTCCTCTAGGTGCTTCTAGCCATGCACGCAAACGTTGAAGACAGAGGGAATAAAGGAGACATAACACCCTTGATGGCAGCTGCCAGTGGAGGCTATGTGGATATTGTCAAACTTCTCCTCGTGCATTGTGCAGATGTCAATGCACAGTCTTCAACAGGTAACTGGGAGGCAGGAACATGAAGAATTACTGACACTGGAACATAAGATGTGCAGCAGTTCTGAGCATCTGTGGTTTCACCTGATGCTGGCATTCACAATAAAACATGACAGGAGTCATTAAGAATGGTCCAGATACATGCTGGATGTGTTTAGAGTCTTACCTGCCCATTACTGAGGATTATTTTTGGTACAAACTGTGTAAATCACTGTTCCTGTGAAAACAGTTATGGTGTTAGGTGACTAGAAAAATACATAAAGTCTATTTTTTCTCACTGTACAAACCAGAATGACCCAGTAAGACCCAGTAAGACCATGGGGCACATCTGACCAAGACCAGTTATCTCAGTCTATTGCTTTTTAGCAAGGAGGAAGTAAAATTATTTTGAGCATTGAATGTTGTCTACATTGCTGATGCTTGACCACAGCTTAACTAACCTTGCTGAGAGTATTAACCTGCATTTGGATTCTGCTAATACTAAGAAAGAATTTGAACTTTGTTCAAATTTTTAAAAATTCAGGTGTCTGAACTATGAAATGTTCTTTTTATTTTTATGTTTAGCTATTAAGAACTTACCTTAAAATTGACTGTAGCATTTAAAACATAAGACGTATGTGATTGTTACTTACAGTACCAGAGTTCTAAATTATAGATCTATTTTCATCCATCCAGTAAAAGTTTTTCAAGGGATTTCAGGAGGTAATTACAGGCACAAAAACCCAAACACCCACCCTGCCCTCCCTGCCCAAGCTCTACAGTGAGCATGAACAATTCTCAATGATCATTGTGTATTTGTATTTGGTCTCTCTTCATGTGCTGGAGTAGGAAACATAATAATAAAAGAAAAAAAAAGTGATTTGCAATTTTGTCTTAGGAATAAAACTTTTTCATGATAGTTGTGTTGGGATTTTATATCCAGGCTGAAGTTAACATTGCTGGATAACATTGCTGTGAGGTTAAAGGCCACTGCTGGTGATGTACATGGTTTTGTTCAGAGCTGTTAAAAACTATTTCCTTTGCTGTATGAGGAATGGGTGATGGAAAAGGCTTTCATGTGAACTTCTTCTTCTCTGCAGGGAACACAGCTCTCACTTACGCTTGTGCTGGAGGCTTTGTTGACATAGTGAAGGTGCTATTGAAAGCTGGTGCTAATATAGAAGACCACAATGAGAATGGGCATACCCCCTTAATGGAAGCAGCCAGTGCAGGTCATGTTGAGGTGGCAAGAGTATTGCTGGAATATGGTGCAGGAATCAACACTCACTCCAATGAGTTCAAAGAAAGTGCACTTACACTTGCATGCTATAAAGGTATTGTCTCTCCCCTTGTTTTGTATCTTGGTTTACATCTGTTTGCTAGGATGTGTCTAACTAAAGCTTCCAGACATACTTTTAATTATTTTTTAAGAGTTTTGGAATACTGGATTTTGGTTTTAAACTCCAGGTCAGTCAGGAGATGCCTAGCCATGGTGTAGTGATGCTAAGCATGTCTCCTTCTGTCCAAATGTGGTGGGCCTCTATTTAACATGTTGCATATGAAAACTTGTGACTGGCTGCATCCAGACTTGTGCTTTGACACACCACCACTCTCCTCTTCCCACACTACTGCATACTTTATTTAATTCACCAACTATCTGCAAGTCCTGAAAACTTGTCTGTTATTTGTTGGGAAAATGTAAAGTTAAAGTGGCTGTTCCTGGAATACCTGGTGGGGGTGAAGATGCTAGTATTATTGCTGGATACTTCTCCTTCTGTGTAATAATGGAGAATATCTGTGAATTGTTGTGTATTATGAACTTTTATGGACTTTTGACTTAATTTCTTTTGCTATTTGAAGTTTCTGTATAAAGTAGCAGTGCAATGGTAATCCAATATGCTCCCAAGATATTTTTTTTAGAAAAACCTCCAAGTTCCAACAATTGCTTTTCTCCTAATAGAAGCTTTAATAATGCAGATTCTTGTCATAGTAACTTCAGGTTCTGTCTCTGTGGTTAGAATTGGAGGATACTATGCATAACCTGTGTGAAAACTGTATCTGGATTTGCAGCATGTCCTGCAGCATACAGTAGTGCCTTACAGAGAAATTTCAGAACAGTACTCCAGTTTATGTTGGAGGGGCATTCCCTGTTTCTTGAGACCTAAAACCAAGTAGAATGATGTAATGTAAGGTCTTAATTGGCTAGAGGCTTCCTGTATTACCTTTGGCAAGGTGGTTGAGGCACTTTGTCTTCCTATTGGTTTGCTTGTAACTATGTCTTGTCTTGGAGGAGGTTACTCATTGACAGGATAAATATATAACTTTTAAAAGACAGATTCTAAAATGACAGAAACCACAGGGGAATTTGAATAAATGGTACAGTTCAATAGAAGCTTTTAAAAATAGTGTCAGATAACATAATATGACATAATGTGTGTATCATTTCTCAGAAATATGTCTTTGAATGCTCTGAATAAAAAGCTTAAAGCTCAAATCTGCATGGACCTCTCTCTAGAAGATGACTGCCTCCCTGCCAGTTGTATGCTGCCTTGGAACACTTGAATAGCATGTCACTGTACAGCTGCATGAGGAATAAGCACAGTCTTTTATAGCTTGGTGTCACAAGGAAAGGTTCCTGTTTTGAAGTTGAATTGAAGAGATGAGATTGATTGGAGATTTTTTTTTTTTTTAGAGTACTTTAGAAAAAGCAGGTTTGGAAATTACACCCTGCAAAAATTGTAATGGCAAATGGGAAATGTAAATAATTTCATTAAGCATATTGCCTGTAGTACAGAACATTTATGATAGTACATGCTGACTTATTTTTCTCTGTTTGATTTGAAGGCCATTTAGACATGGTTCGGTTTTTGCTTGAAGCTGGAGCTGATCAAGAGCATAAAACAGATGAGATGCACACAGCACTAATGGAGGCCTGCATGGTAAGCAGCCTTTATTTGTATTGCTCCCTTTTCAGCCAGAGAAATCAAAGAGATTATAAAAAGTGAACCTCTGTTAACAGGCAGCTCTGGGTCTGCCAGTAAGTATGTGTTAGTCTTTCTTCTAAGAAAGTCCTTATTGTAGTTACCACTGGTGAACAGCTTCTCAGTCCAATTTGTCAAAGGAAAAAATTATGCTAATTTTTTGGGTGTGATGCATTATTTCAAGTGCTCCTTCTGTGAAGTGTAACTAATCTGCAGTGCAGTCAGGTTAAGCCCAAGTCACAGTGTCTTTTGCAGTGTAAGGGTTAGTTTTCTACCTTTGTCATTTATAAATAAGATCTCTCAGCTCCTCATGGTATGAGCTTTCCAGAAGTGCAGTGAGCTGGGTGACTCATGCATTGCACTTGGCCTTTCACCACTGCAGGAAGTGTTTTGCATGTGGAGATGGTTTGCTCTCTGCTAGGTTTCTGCAAACAGTGCCTGTGAGGTTTTTATTTTGAAACAAAATGGTCAGTCAAAAGTAGTTTAGTTCTTAGTCCTTGGGCAAGTGATATAATTTCAAAGCAGCTGCTGAGGAAGAACTTTCCCAGAGTTTCATCTTAATAAAGAGTGTGTATTGAAACTGGTTTTGTCCAGACCTTAGGTGACCCTTTTATCTATTCTTTGTGCTGGGGAACTTCTTTGAAGAAAGAACAGGGACCTTGTTTTCATAGGAAGCACAGCAAACTGAGGAAAACTCCATTTGCTCCCAGTAGCTTGTGATCCTTAGAGGATGAGCTGCAGTGTTTCTCCAGCCTTCTGAGAGCCTGGAGGATCAAGTGTTCTTTCAGTGCAGTTGTGAGGTGATGATGCAAGTGACCAGGGTCAGATTATAACATCTCAAACTGTGTTGGAGTCTTCCAATAGTGAGATGGTAATAGTATCCTTGAATAGACAGCCTCAAATGAGAACCAGGTGTCAGGCAGAAGTTCAGAAGGACACAGTTGCAGTGGGTGTATGCTGTCATATAAAGGAGGTTGCAGCATGACTGGTGTATTCTGTTTAGAGTTAGTCTTTTGGGGTCTTTTTGCTTTCCTGTTGGTACAGTCTGAGCCCTGGAGGAGGCTATGAAATGTCTTGCTTTAGGAAGATAAATTGTTTGGTTGCTTGCAGAAGGGAACCATCCCACCTAATTATTGTGACTTTTCCAAGTCTTCACTCTTTTCCTTCTAATGAGAGCTGCAAATACAGGAAGCTGAGGTGTCTGTTTACCAGTTCTATTGCAAGTGCCTCCTGGTTCTAGTGTGTTCAGGTCAGGACATAGTGCCACACCTAGGATAATGCCTTTAGGTAGGTGAGGTGGCTGTTGGCTTCCAGCCAGCTTCTCTGGGAGCAGCAGCCTCTGTCATTTACAGGCATGGTTGCTGGCCATGCCAGGTTACTTACCACCTGCTTGCTGGTCAACTCAAGTGTTGCTGGGAGTTGCATGTTGGATATCCCTCGTGCTCCCTTTTCTGTAGCTCTGTGTTAGCTGTGTCTGTGTTAACTGTCACATCCCAGGGAGCCCCTGTGTCAGAATGCTGGACTCTGGATTGTCAAAGCTGTCTGAGAGTGTGCTTGGTCTGGAAGAACCCCATATTTCTTTGGCAGAGGGAGTGACCAAGGTGAGGCACCTGATAACTATGTAGTGCAGTGTGCAAGGCAGCAGGTGGTTTTCTCTCCACAGAGAAATAAAAAGAGAATGCTTTGATTCAAGTCAATCTGTTTCAGTTTCCAAAGTATCACAGGTTTGGGTCCCAGTTTCTGAAGTTAGGTTTATCTTAGATGTAGATGGAAACCTAGGTGTCAGTTTAATCCAGGTGCTGCCATAACTACATCACAAATTGAACCACCCTAGATAAAAAGACCCTTTCTTATATAATTTTCAGAGCTACTATGACAGTGGCTGCAACCACAGCATCAAATGACTTCAACTGTTCTTGTTCTCTGTGCTCACTTTGCTGTGCAGGATGGACATGTGGAAGTGGCACGCTTGCTGTTAGACAGTGGTGCTCAAGTGAATATGCCTGCAGATTCATTTGAATCTCCCCTGACTCTGGCTGCTTGTGGTGGACACGTGGAGTTAGCAGCTCTTCTTATTGAAAGAGGAGCTAACCTGGAGGAAGTCAATGATGAAGGTTACACTCCTCTAATGGAAGCAGCCCGGGAAGGCCACGAAGAGATGGTAGCCCTGCTCCTGGCACAAGGTGAGACCACTGCCACTTCTTGAGTGTTCATGATGAAGAATGCAGCGTTTGCCATTAAGTATTTTGTACAAATTCCTCTGAGGTAGCATGTGGCTTTCACTGCTCTTAGCTGTAACTACAGAGCAAAGCTGACCCATCCAAACTGTGGAGGTGATGAGCATTCACCCTTCCTGCCCTGTGTCTGGTTGGTTAAAATAACAGCTGTTTTATTTCCTAGGGGCAAACATAAATGCACAGACTGAAGAAACACAGGAGACAGCTCTGACTCTGGCATGTTGTGGAGGCTTTTCTGAGGTAGCTGACTTCCTTATCAAGGCAGGAGCTGATATAGAACTTGGTTGCTCAACACCTTTGATGGAAGCTGCTCAAGAGGGTCATCTTGAATTGGTGAAATACTTGCTGGCAGCAGGTATGTGTACAGTGCAAGTGATTTAGCCCACAGATATTATAGACATGATGTTCTACCTAATATTGAAGGTACCTGGGCTTGATGGTGGCAGTGCAGTAACAGCAAACTGTATTCTTAGATATTTTTGCAAGAAGAAAAAAAAACCCAACAACTTACATTGTAATATTGCTTGATACTGTTAACAGAGGAAAGTGCCTCACAGAGCACTGTATTCTGTTGCCTATCTAAATGTTCAGTAGGAACATTGTTTCCAGTTAACTGCATTTAGGACAAAAGGTTAATACAGAAAATGCTTTTTTTTATATGCTACTCCAGCTTTGATTATCTGCAGTCATTCTTCCTGAATAACTCATACCTTAGGAATTGTGCCCTGGGAAATAATGTGCAAGACAGATTCTGGAATGTGCTTATTTCTATAATGATTGTGTTTTACTACTACATTATACAGCAGTAAAAATGAAGTCTTGCTGGATTTAGGGGAAAATGACACTTGAGTGTCCATCTGTCCGTTTCAAGTTGGTAGAGACTCAAGTGGAGTAATGCTTCTTAAAATAATAAATTTAAAGGAGCTGCATTTTGGAAAACTTCCTTGTTATGAGAGGTGATTTATTTGTATGCTCTTTTCTAAGAATAAACATCAAATTGTCTGGATTTGTAATTCTAGAAAGTAATGCTCCCTGCTCCTCGAGGGACAGTAACAACTGTGTCTCTTTGTGTACTGATACCAGCATGTGACACCCATCACCAGCTCACTTGGAATGCTGCTTGCACTTCACTTTTGATAATGTAGAAAGTTAACTGAGGAGTCTTGTTTTGGTATCAGGGAGTCTCTAAATATAACTCACACCTTGAAAATGGGAAAATATCCGATCACGTTTTCATTTTTGGGGGAAGAATGATGCATTACATGGCAAGAATCATGCAGTGTTTCTGTGTAGCTGGCATATGTGAAGCTAGTGAAATTATTTCAACAAAAGGGTTTTAAAGCAATTGATGTTAAAGAGCAGGGAAGAAATGAAAGCTGCAGGAGTGTGTACTCTTGTAGTACTAATAGTGCCTCAATAACAAGTGCTTTGCTTGGCCTCCCTTGGCATGCAGCTCTCTGTCAGAGTCTAGACTATTGCCTGGATTCACTTTCATTTAGTGTAACAACTGAAATCTTCATTGCTCTAGAGGGACAATAGGAATGAGTGAGCATATAGGTTCAAGTGCTTAGATTGCCACTCATCTTTTTTCCAAGCCTTGGCTTACCCCAGAGGATTTTTGCCTGAAGAAGAGTTTTTACCCTGAGAGCAGTGCCCGTGGGCTGTGGAGGCTGTGCTCAATAGGTTGTAGCTGTTGTTACAAATAAAGTGCCTTGACTTCTGTGTTTCTCTCCTATGAAATCCCTGATAAGGTGGTGTCCAATAAGACAAATTGCTGTCTTTCTAGGAGCTAATGTCCATGCCACCACAGCAACAGGAGATACAGCTTTAACCTATGCCTGTGAAAATGGACACACTGATGTTGCAGATGTGTTGCTTCAAGCTGGTGCTGATTTGGTAAGATTTATGCTGCCTTTTGTGGGAAAAGTTCTTGGGTTTCAAACTGTACACCAAAGCTTAGCTGCTTAGAGAACAGGAGTATGATTTTAGCAATTAGATTCATATATGGGTGTGAAAAGAGGCATGAAATAAAGTTACTAAAAAGCCTTCATACTCAGTTTGGTCTAGAAATAAAATGTCTTTTGTGTAATCTTTCATCTGATAAGTGAAAAGTTTTAGCTATAGCTTACACTTCTGACAGTTGATGATTTCCAGTTCTGTGTAATCTGTAAGTTTTAATTGTTTAGCAGAATATATTTCTGTATTGCCTTTATTCATTATGCTGCTTTCTTATTCTCAGACTCTGTATTAGCCTTTGCCTACTCCACTGCTCTGACTTTCAAATGTTTTAATATTAGGTGCTACCACTTCTATTGTAGTGTTAGTTTCTGACCACTGAACCCTTTTTAAAAATACAGAATTAAAAAACCAAACTAAGCAATGCCTTTTAAATGAGCAGTGTAATAAAGTCTCTTTCCTTTGCTCCAGAACTATTTTATTTCCTGTAAGTATTGGGTTTAACATACTGCTTCCACAGTGTTTATTTTTGGTAATGTGTTTGTTCATAACTGCTCTATTTACATAATTATCTCCACTTTTTTGCTACTATGTAGTGTAATACCTAAAACTTCCTTTTCATCAGCTAGAGGGATATAGTGTCTTTTTTGCTTTTAAGCAGTAAAAAGGCATTTAGGAGCATTATGTCTAACAAGGCATAAGCAACAAAGGTTTTTCTTTTGGTTGCCCTGTTTTTTCTTCCACTATTTTCCTTTCTTTTTCCACACTTTTCTCGTGTGTTGTTTTTTGCTTTTTTTTTTTAATTTGGGGAGTGGAGCTTAGCTTGGATGTTTTAGGGTTTTTTTTTTAAACAATAAAAATGTCAAAAACATTTACTGTTGAACCCGATTAATCAACATTCTAATGAAGTTACTTCAATCTCAGTCTTAAATGAAGTATTTTATTTTTTAAGTTTCTTCACGGATATAAATAAATGCTGTGACTGTGAATTCCTCTCTTCTTGAATATACAGTTTTTCAGGTCTTGTTAATTCTAATATAGTAAAGTTCCTCTTTCTATGTTCCTGCCAGGGAGGAAGATGATGTTAATGGGGGTGTGGATGTGTGTGTGTTTACACCTGCTGCATTTTGCTTGGTTCAGTGGTGGGTACTGAAAGTCAAGCACTTTAATAGAAGCAGGATTGGTTTTGAGATTTTATTATTCTATTATTATTATTTTATTAATTTATAATATTGAAGTACTTTAAAAAAAGGTATAAACCATTAAGTATCTCGTAGTGAGGTGCAAAGACTAAAACAAACAAAAAAATAAATATAGCCATGCAGCATCTTGTAAAAACATGCAAGGGTGCTGCTTAAAAGTCACTTCAGATTTTTGGAGTGTCATTTTAATGTTTTCCTCTCATCACTAAGGTGAGCCATGCTTGGGGTGTTTAGCATCTAGTTCTGATCAGCATTGCTGAGAAAAATCTTACACCTTTCTGAAGTTTCATTTTACTGCATTTTCCTGTGCTGCCAATCAAAATGAGGAGCTGTCAAGAAAAATGTAGTAAGGAAAGAAAGGGAAATTGCACATGAAAGGGAGACATGCCATCTAAGTCTACCAGTTTTGAATTCTGATTGCAAGTGAAAAAACTTGCAGCAATGCTTCTGGCAGGCACCTGAGGTTTGAAGCACTTGGCTTTTGAAATTCTGTGTTGCTTTGCTTCATTAGAAGTTGTAAGCTGTTTTGAATACATTTTTTTATCTTTAACTAATCTGAGGAAGGTTTCTGAAGTATGTTGCCTTACTGCTGGAATATGAAAAAGCTGCTTTGGCAGCACTGTGGGAAATTGTTCTTCTAGATTTCACTTGTCATTAAATCACATGAGACAAGATCACCAAATTGTCCCGAGTAATGCAGGTGGAGAAGGGAACTGAATACAGACCTGGACCTTCACCTTGGGTTGGTCTGTCTTTGGCTAGTTAATTCTGCTCTCCTTCTGGTGTTCAGACACAGCAAATGGCAGTCTGTCTCCCTTTGCCTTTCATTCTTGTTTCATCCTCCAGCTTCAGTCTTTCCTGGGATTTCTCTCATTGTTTTCTGGAAACCTTTATCCTGGGGTTTATATCACAGTCATTGAGCTGGACACACAGCATCTTACACTGTTGCAAAGCACTTCTTGAGGAAAACACTGCTTGTGTCTTAAATAGTAAAATAAAAGAGGGCTGAGAGCTGATTGCAGGAACAAAAAGCACCCACTGAACACATCTGTGCTGGGCAGCACTGGGTCTTGTCAGGTCACTGAGCCTGGGGCTGTCCCTCTGGCTGAAGAGTGTCAGTGGTTATGTGCAGCCCACCAGAGTGGTGGGTTTGTAACACCAGGAGTGCACATCCAGCAGCCCTGGAGTGTGGGCTGAGGTGTTTGGGGGTGCAGTGAGTCCCATTTTCCATTGGGGACTTCTCCCTTGTGGTTCTTGACTGGGGTAGCACTGTGCCAGGGAGGCTGAGAAGGAATAACCAGGGTGAATGACCAGTGATCCCATGGCTGAACTTGTCCCTCAGCCCTGTTTTGTTTTCCTGTAGAGATGCAGCCAGTGCTGGATTTTGTTGTTGTTACTTTATTGGTTTGTGAGCCACCTGCATGTTCAGTTTTCTTCCACACCAGGATGGTGAGGAGCATGTTTTTTGAGGATTTTTTTTCTTTGAGTGAGGAAAGTTGATCTTTCTTCCCCAAATGCTCTTGAGTTAAAGGAAGGATAAACACTACCTCTCAAAATTTGCAATCAGTGCAATTCAGACCCTTTATTCCATGATTTGGAAAGCATATAATGTGCCTTAAAAGCAAATTTTCTTCTTCACAGTTTCTCTTGAGTTGCCAGGAGGCCAGGACTGAGTGGGATTTGAGGTGCAGACTTTGAGACTGCAGATGTGAAGAGAAACCTCTTCTGCTTGGGTTCCCCAGATCCCAGAGAGCTGGAGGTGTTTCTCTTGGGAGGCATTGTCTGTATTGTGCTCATGAAAACCAAAGTCTTCCAACTCTGCTGAAGTTACCCAGCTCATTCTGTTGAACTGATACCCATATGTTGCTCGTGTCCAGTTTGTCTTCTCCATCCTAAAATAGAACCTTGAGCTAAACTTTGAGCAGGTTTTACAGTGAGGGTGGGGAGACATTGTAAGGGGCTGCCCAGGGTATCTGTGGCTGTCCTTGCCTTGGAAAAGTTCAAGGTCAGATTTGATTGGGCTTTTGAGCAACCTAATGTAGTGGAAAATGTCCCTGCCCATGGAAGGGGATTGGACTTTCAAGGTCCCATCAAACCCAAACCATTCTGTGATCATTGTATGATAAATGGTTCTGTTTCCCAGTAGAGTGTTGCCTGGTTATTGCCACCACACTCAGCACAAAAAGGATGGTTTTCTTCCAAGTATTAAATGAGAACTCTACAGGGACTGATCATCTCACCTGTATACCAAATATCATTGATTTCATGAACCAGTGAAGATCTTGAGCTCTGTTAGATTCATTAAGGAATGTGCTTTTAAAAGAACCATCAAGAGATGAACTTTCTTTAGTCTGTGGTTAATTTTTCTTTAAGAGTCTGCAGTAGCAACTTAAGACTGGAAAAGAGCAATATCAGAGTCACAGTCATCTTTTTCCATCTTTTGGAGAACTGCTCAATCATCTAGGATAGTTTGCTGAATTTGGAGCTTCTTGTGACTATTAGTTCATGAAGTCTGTCTTGTTACCCATTATTCTGACTTTTCTATGTCCCTTTTGTGCTTCTGTCAAAATCTGCAGCAAAACTAGCTTGGCAGGCCTACACCTTTCCTTGTTAATGTATGCACTTTGAAATCACTTTGCTTCAGCTAAGTGTATGAATGATTTCATGAGAGGCACATCTGAAGACTTCAGCTTCTGATCCCATCTGTGCCTTAGTCACATTCTAGTTCCTTTATTGCCTGCAGGACTATGGGCTTCCAGGGTCTTAGTCTGAGCTCCTGCCATTGGAACAAATGTAAATTTTGCTTGTTTACAAAATTCTTTGTGGGGACAAAACACCTACTTTAGGCCTTGTGATTTATAGGAGAAAGTTTTTGGAGGTTAGGACTCTGAATTGGTAATAAAATTATTTTTCTAAGTGGTATGGTTTAATAGCATCAGGGAAAAATAACCAACACTTCAGTAATACAGTTATTTACCTGTGTGGCAAGGATTTGTTGTATCTCAAAGGTGAGAGGAGACTTCTTTTTTACCATAAGAGTTCTCTCTTTTTTCCCCTTCATTACATGTGTCTTTACAATCATTTGCCTTTATCTCAGATGTTGTCTGAGGCAAGACAGGTGTGGTGTGAGTATGTTCCCACAGGAACTAGGGTTAAGGATTGTAAAGTTCACAAAGTGTGTTCTTGTTATTTATGAGAGGTAATACCCTGCTTTTATGCTGTATATCTTTCTATAAACTAAGTGTCTTTTCAGATGCCTGTTTGCTTTTAGAGTAGAATCAGACCTGCATAAAATGCTGCCCAGTGGAGATTCCAGTCTCCCTTCTGAAGGCGAGGCTGCTCCTGACAAGGTGGCTGCACCTTTGCCTGTTGTGGTGTAGCTGAAAACAAGCAGTATAGGGGTTTTTTGGACAGCAAGAAGATCCTAGCTTTTCTTGCCTGGGAAGTAGAGAAAAGAGTTTGAAACTGGGGTGTCCTAATCTGGGCTGCCTTGCAGCTGTACATGAGCTGTGCTGCACAGAGGAGTTGGTCTCAGGCTAGAGTTTACCTTTCTGCTACAAGATCTATGGGTGCTTTGGTGCTGAGGTGGGGAGAGGAAATAGAACCCCTGAAGGCTGCTTTGTCTTTGCATTCTTCCCATTTTACACTGTCAAGCTCTTACCAGAGCTCTTTTTATGTGTTAAAATTAGATGTGAGGCTTTCCTTAAGATACTAAAACTGGGTACCTGGCACCCAAGTAACTCTAGTTGCAAAAAAAAAACCCCAAACCAAACAAAAATGTACACAAAAGAAATCAAACAAGAAAAAACACCCAAACAGACAGCAAAAAACCCCAAACCAAGCCTGCCAAAGTACCCCTTTATCCTTCCTCTATGACAAAATATTTTTATAGACAGATGTTTTAATCACTGAAGAGATCATTGCCTTTTGCTGGTAACATCCTTCACACCATCGTGGCTGCTTAATGAGAAACTCTTTCCTTTAATTGTGTAGCACACTGCATGTTTGATGCAGTGTGGGTAAGTTAGCATTTAAACATTTGCACAATTAGCCAAATTTTATGAATTTGAGTGAAACCATGCTGTGGCTGCCACTCTGTCATTCGGACCTAAGAAGCCCTCATGTTTTCCCATGCTGTTCCTTAAACCATCAGGGGAAGGTCAGGGATTTCAGATCTCTTTAGGCTTGGCCCTGAGGCTTCTAGAAATGAAGCAAAAGGTTGTAGGACACACAAAGCTTATTTTTGTACCTCTTTGGATGTTGTGTTTCAGTCTCTGGGTGGTGCAGAGTACAATGAAATCTTCTCTTTTGCTAGCAGTGACAAAAGTAATCCTGTATTTAACAAGCTGAGTGTGTGACCTTTCTGCTGTCTTTGTGAAGCTGAATGACTTGTGGTGAGAGCAGCTTTGCATGGTCTTACCTTTGTGCTTGCTTGCCTAATTCCAGCAAGAGAGTTTTCAGCTGGTGAATCTGATCTGTTAAAGTTCTCCTTCCGGGTCTTCATGACCAAGCACATGATTTGTTTGTAGAACAAGAGCCGTGAGTTCTTCTTTTTCCTTCCGCAGGACAAGCAGGAGGACTTAAAGAAGACTATTTTGGAGGGCATAGAGCCGGGCAAGCATCAGGTGAGCTTGGCCTTTGATGCTTGTAAGCTGCAGCCTCAGGATACATGCTAAGGAGAAGCATGGCTTTTAAGGCATCTAAATTTCTCCAAAAATACAAAGTCTGACTGTATAGGCTGGACATACCACCTGTGTCCTGCATTTTCTCTTTGGCTGTTTTTAAAAAGCAGTATCTTGCCCTTCACAAACACAGCAAGTTGCCTGATGGAATCTCTCAGCACAAGTAGCTGTGTTGAACCTGGTAGTGCTGCTCTGGCTTCCTGTAATGTCTTCCCTATCAGATACTTCCTTTAAACCAGAGGGCCAGTGGAGTTTTTAGGGGCCTCTCACTGCATATCTCAGGAGGTTACGTGGGACAGTTAGGCTGGTGACTGCTCGAGTGCTGCATCTCTTGGTAGCTGTTCAGTCTTGAAAAGTGGCATGCTGTTAGGAACTGTTTGGCTCTTGCATTAAAAGCTTTGTTTAAATCATTTTACTTAGAATAACAGGTAGTAGCTGGTCTTAGAATTGCCTGTAATAGAGAACTCAAAATCAAGAATAAAGAGGTATCAATGATTGCTGTAAGATGCTTATGATGGGGCTTCTTTTGCTCTACTCTTTGAAGTATGAATTTGTCTAGAAAGGTAATTAATTGTTACTGACTATTCTCATCTCCTAGTGTCCTAGTGGATAATGTAAGGTGCAGGTAATGTAAATTCTTAGTTGATTTGGACAATGCTCTCCCTTTTAATCCTATCTGATACACAAACCTACAGAAAATTCTTTGTGAACACTCTACTCAAGCAGAATTAGCAGGAGAGTACATCTCCCAAGTGTTTAGAAAATGCTTTTCTAGTCAAAGCTAATATAGATGTTCTCCTTTATACCTCTTTCTGATAATACTAATTGCAATATTTCTCAGGATTTGAGCAGGGAGGAGAGATGGGATACTGTGGTGAGTCCTACAGTGCAGGTAGTTGGGAAAGTTCTCTTGGGAGAGCACTCCTCACTGGTTTTTGTTCTTAGAAAATAAGCATTTGCTTATACTTCATATTATTACTACACAAAAGCAGCACATTGGAAAGCTGATGGGGGATGCTTTTGCACAGTTTCCATGTTCTTGCTTATGATTTTGATTATCCACTACAGTTAAAAAACAAAACAAAACCAAACCAAAGCAAAATTCTTTGAAATTTTTATGGTTGTTCCATATAAAAGAAAGGAGTGAGTAGACAAAGGCACCGTGCTGGCTCAGCTTCTTGTTTTGCTTTTAGATTTTCTCCCTTCAAGCTTGAGTTGATGCTATCTGCTAGCCTTTTTTAGGCCTAAATAGAGTGTTCAGGTCATAGAATTAATTTAGTCTTGACAATAGGCATTTCTATCTTCCAATGTGACAATACCATCAGAATGCAGTAACTTCTGAAGGTCTGCAGCAGGTGGACACACAAATGGTTTAGTTTGGCTGAAGTGATGATATGTATGGTACTGCAAGTATTTGAAGTGTATTATAGTATATTTGAAGGGTGTAATGGGATCAAATCCTGCCTGCTTGATGAAGTGACAGTTGGTTAATCTGAGCAGAATAACTCCATTGCATTTAAATGAGAAAACCTTCTGACATCCACACTGAAGACTTCAACAGTGAAGTCTGTGAGGAATAGAGAGCCCTGCAAATAATGGGATCTTACTGCTGGTGATCTGAAATGCTTCATCTGAATCCTATAAAGGATGGCTTTTCACTATTTTGAATATAGCTAAGATGACCTAAAATAAATTTGGCTGTTGCATCGATGGGGGGTTAGAAATGTGTGTTAAATTGTTTGGGCAGTATTGTTCTGGTTCTGCTCAGCAAGTGGAGTGGTGTTCAGTTCTTCTTTGCATCTATAGCTGCTTTGTGAGTGATTTGCCAGCAGTACCAGGGGTTTACTGTGCATAAGGCAAACAGCAGCATCTGGCTTTTTATGCTCTACTGGCAGTGGCTGAGGAATTAGAAACTGTTCCAAATACCAGAGTAAGCATCAGAGCTCAAGGGCATGCTGCCAGTTCTTGCACATCACAGGACCACATACTTAACATGTCTTGCAAATATTTCTGACACACAGATAATTCAAAAGCATACATATATTTACAAACAGCTAAGCAGCTGTTTGCCCAGGAAGTGGGATATACTTATTAAAAACCAAAAAAGTAAAAGAAGAGGTGAATTCAGTAGTCTGTCAGGCTTCCTATCTTCTTATACCACCAAGTAACCAAAGAAAAGGGAGCACTGATGCAGAGTTGAAGTGTTGAAGCAGTGTGTGCAGTAATACAAAATACTGTGCAAAGGGAAGGCACAGGAGCAGAATGT
This sequence comes from Florisuga fusca, assembly GCA_038090715.1. Classification (NCBI taxonomy): domain Eukaryota; kingdom Metazoa; phylum Chordata; class Aves; order Apodiformes; family Trochilidae; genus Florisuga; species Florisuga fusca. The sequence continues at coordinate 2,048,804 of JAAWXA010000054.1, forward strand.
TTCCACTCAAAGTGCACAGGAGAGGGGCAGTGTAACCCCTGTTACAATAAAGGATTGGTTTATATTTTCTGCTTGGGATAAGTCAAGAGAAAGAAGATCCAGTCAAGAGAATTGTTCTAGTGTACAAACAGGGAGCTAACTTAAGGTGCAGCGTGCAGCCAAAGCAAGACGTGTCAAAGGGACATAGGAGAGGGTTCAGGAGTGCTGAAACCATCGGAACTGACTTGTTCTGTCAAATCTCTTATTGTCCTTTTGTATTTTAAATAGCAGTATCATTCACTTTGAGTACTAAATGCTCACTTCCCCTGTCAGATAGACATACAGTTCCAGGACTAAATAGTGAATTTAGAGCTTGGCTTCCCAGATATTCAATTTAAATCCTCCCAACCCCCCCAGTTTTATTATATTATAGCAGTGAATATCCAGAGTTCAAATGCAAACACTTCCAGAAGCTGTTTTTTCCCCTTGTTGCTGTGGGAGGGCTGATATGTGTTAGTCAGCATTCTTTGTGGTATTGATCATGTCTATCTGGCAGACAGATTTTCTAGTTCTGAACTTAGCTAATGCACTTGTATTCCACCACATATTTCCAATATTCAGATATTTTTAACATTAGAAAATCGTTCTTGCTCCTTCCTTTTTTGTTGCTTTGTGTCATCCTTTTGTCTTCTTTCTGCTTTACTCTCCAGTCTTGTTATTCAGAGTCTCTTTGTGACCCGTGGTGATTTGCCTTATTTTTATTGCCAGTCCTCTTCAGTTTGTTTTCCAAATGTTGCCTGCACTTGAGGCATTTCTGCAATTTTAACAGTCTGGCATGCAGCACGTGACAGCTCCCAGAACTGCTGCACATCAGTTTGTAGTTATTTGTATAATTCCTGATGGTGGATGGTATCTGTGATAAATCATCATCCCTTTTTGAGGAAGAAGCAAGATGTTACTGTTCTCAAGTATGTTATGCCCTTGAACACTAAAATAAAAAGCAGTAGGAAAACCTCCTTGTGTGGTAATGGTGTGGATGTGGTCTTAATGCTTTTTGACAGTGTGATTCAGTATTTAACATAACTAGAAAATGGATTCTGCTCAGTTCCTACTTATTAAAGCCAGCATAGACTGCTCTTCTACTGAGACAGGAAATTCTGGTCCCATCATGAGCTGATGCAAATGCTGAAACAAATGTATGATTTTTTCCCATTTATTTCTTCTTTACAACAGGAGCATGAGTCCGAAGGTGGGAGAACCCCACTAATGAAGGCTGCACGAGCTGGTCACTTATGCACTGTGCAATTCCTTATTAGCAAAGGTAAAATACTGGTTTAAAGAACCAATTTAAAAAACATTAAAATGCCACTTTACAACTGCGTATTTGTGATCCTTCTTCAAAATTATTCTGATTATTTATGTATGAGCATTTGTCAAGCCATTAAGTTTTTTAAAATTTCATTTGCTTCATGATACAATGAGTACTTTGCTAGTTACTCTCCTACTTTTTGTATAGATTCTTAAGTAGATTTGAAGTACAGCAAATATTTTTGGTTTCTTAAAAGCACTTCCTACTTCAGAAAAAACACAAAGTGCTGACTGAAACAGTAAAAATTGCACCATGCAGTGTTACTCAAGTGCATGGAATGAAAATGTAAAAATTGTGCACTCAAAGTGTTCCCTCTCTCCAACCCCCTCTCAAGCTCAGTTACTCTCATCACTGCTTTGCCTTTACAAATGAGGACAAAGATGTGCAGAAGCCACCAGTTACTCAAAATGGGATGTTTTTACCCTAGAACCGTGTGTGAGTTAGGAAGAACAGTAAAATTTTTCTCCATTCCAGAAAAGACTGTATTTGTTGTTACTGCCTTTTAAAAATAGTTTCCAGGTGTTTAATTCTGAGCTCTCCTCCTAGGTGCCAACGTGAACAGGGCTACAGCTAATAACGACCACACGGTGGTGTCACTGGCATGTGCAGGAGGCCACCTGGCAGTGGTTGAGCTGCTTCTGGCTCATGGGGCAGATCCTACTCATCGACTCAAGGTATTCACTTCTAACTAGGGGTTTGTCAGAGGTACTGAAGGAACTACGTGGTTGATTTAGTGGTAAATGGGTAATTTTAAATGTGTATCTTGCGTGCTCCCGGGGGTAGCAGAATTAATCTGGGTGGTCTGATTTCCAAAATCTCATTTCAGGATGGCTCCACAATGCTCATCGAAGCTGCCAAAGGAGGACATACAAATGTTGTTTCTTACTTGCTGGATTACCCAAACAATGTTTTGTCAGTTCCTGCAGCAGACTTGTCTCAGCTCACACCTCCATCTCAGGATCAGTCTCAGGTAAGGTGTAAGAAATTTTTTTAGAATATCACCATGAATGTTTTTCAGAGAAGCATTTGCTTAGTAGTTAACATAGTGGAAACAACTGAAAAAAATCTACACATGTGAAAATGGTGGAGAGTGAGAAAGTGTCCTGAAGGGTCCAGGAGCTTTGATCCCTTTTCTGCTCCCTTGGTGGGGTAGTCCGAACCCAAAAAGAATATTTTCTTGGTTGTGTTTGCTCAGTGCTTTGGTTCAACTGTTCTAAACCCTTGTGACAGCATCCCTCAAATGTGTTTGTAAGGGATTGTTAAATTGAGAGTTCTTCAGTATGGAGAGGTAGCTTTCCAGTGGAGTTAGTTGGTTAAAAGCCTAAAGATATTAACAGGTTTCCAGGCTACAGAACCTGGGATTTTGTGAGGAGATAACATAGTTTGACATATTATCCACAGTAAAATAGCATGGGACACAGAGGCAGCATAGTGCACACAGGCTGGGAAGAGTGGAATGGAGGTCTGCTGCTCAAATGTATGTTTGTATGAATGCTTCAAGGTCTAGGCCATTCAAAAGGTGTTTGTTTTATCTGAGTGTATGTCTGTGGCTTTTGTTTTAAGGTTCCACGTGTACCAGTGCATACACTTGCTATGGTTGTACCTCCCCAGGAACCTGACAGAACCCCTCAAGAGAACTCCCCACCTCTCTTGGGAGTGGTGAAAGGTTAGTACGTAGCCACTTGGAGAATATATGCAATTTGGGAACTGACAGGCTGGGGGCAATTTTATTAGAGCTTGTGCATAGTGTTCATCAGTTCTTGAACACCTCTACTGAAATAGAACTTAAAAGATTTGATGCAGTGCATAGTTTTTGCACATCTTACTGTATTTTACAGTATAGTAACACTAGTTATTCTAATTTTATTATGCTTTTTGTAATTCATTAGAATTGTGCTTATTCTAATTTCTCTGGAGGAAATTATTGTAGTAACTGCCATGGTGCAGTCTGATAAAAACATTAATAAACTCTAGGTATGGTGTTAGCACACTTTAGGGTGCTCTACATTGATCATCTAGAATAGTTGCAACTATTATCCAATGAACTTCATACAGAAACTTTTTTCTGTTTCTGCAGTAGGAATGCAAGCCTGTTGTACAATCCCAATCCATATCTCTTTATGTGAGAATTTTTCTTGTATTAGTAAATGTAGTCTTGTAAGCAATCAGAACATTAGGGATTTTGCTTTGAACATGGCTGAGCTGACTGATGAAAATGCTTTGCAGTCACTAGAAAGCAAATTTAGCAATTTGTTTCAGCCATAGTTACTCTCTTACAAACTCTGTCTGCTAAGTCAGCTTAGGAGCAGGTTGTGGGGGCAAAGTTACAAACTGCAGCTCCTACTGATTTAGTTTTGGACAGGGATATCAAATATCCAAAGCTCTATTACCTAGCTTTACTTAATTCTTATTAATTATTATTTACTTTACTTAATACTTTATTCTGGAAGTGTTCAGTGCTTCCTAAAACTAACAAAAAAACCCAGGGACACAAATGATGAAAAGAAAAAAAATGGTGTACCTCATGGTGCTTAAGGGTGCAGCTGTAACTGTTTCCATGCATATAGACCACGTGTGTGACTTCTCAACTGCAGTTGTTGTATTGTTTTCCTAGGATGTGAAACACTTGATATTATGGATTTTATAAAAATGTGTACCAGACAACTGAGTAGAATATGCAAGTTCAAATAAAACAGGAAAAAAGCTATATACCAGCACACCCTCCCAGTTAAATAGGCAGCAGTACTGCAAAGTGTTAGTGTTCTGGAAGTACATTTTGTGATGCATGGGAATCAATGAGAGATTGAGTTGATACTGAGTCAGAAGACTAAACTTATAAGCTTAGAGTCTCATAATCAGGTTGTGAAAAGTTGATTGTAGTTTAAGAAATAGCTCTCTTAAAACAAAACAAATGAAAACAAAACAAAACCCCCAAACTTCTAAGCAATGTCAGCAGATACCTCAGGCATGTTTTCAGCAGTTCTGTCTTGTTGTAACTGGCACAGAGAGATGTAGTTGTTCTGTTTCAGGACATGCTTCATGTGTCTCAGTGAAACCAATCTGTCCTGTCCAAAGAGCCCTAATGTGGGCTGGTGAAGCATCCTTAAAAACTGTGTGCAAAGCTCTTCTGTGTCTCAGATATTCAGGGGGGAAATGGTATTTTTGTGATGAACACTGAAGTGATCATTGTGTTGATGCCACCCTGCTACTTTACCTGTGCAGCATTAGTATTCTGTGCTGAACTTCAGTTCTTAACTTGTTATGCACCCGTGGCTGTGATGTCCCAAGCTTTTCTCCTTAGACTTCTTGGGACACAAGGGGCAACAGAGTCTTTACATCCAGTAGGGATGTAATCATTGTTTCCAGGGGTAGGGAGAGCAGTGAAAGCAGTCTGAAGTTCTGTGACAAAATTAGTTGTCTTGGGGAAGAAAAATTTCTTTCCTTCACAGCTAGAAGTAGCCCCCTGAAGTTTCTGTATCAACCCCTAAGTACCTAGAGGAAGAAGAGGAGCACTTGGCCTTCTTAACCTTAGTGCAGGCTGGTGTTTAAGACCCTCTATTAGGTCTGCAAGAAAAGCAATAGCAACAGCTTGTTTCCTGAAGAGCTCTGGTTGAGTGTAAAACTAGTACACTTGTATGTTATTGTTAAGATTGAAATATTGTGTGGGGTTTTTCAAGAGGGAATGTATGGTTTAATTTTGAAATACATTCTTGAGTAAAGTAAGAAGGTGTATGGAATAACTTCCATTTGAATAATAATTTTGGTAAAGGATTTAATATCAATGTTTAGCAAATGAAAACAGAACCATTTTAGAGCTTCCAGTGACTCAGATAAGGGGGATATGCAGATATGGTCTGAAAGAGCTCAGTAAAATTCTGGTGAAGAAGGGAAAATATCTCATGGGACTGAACAGCCCTCAACTCCTTCTGTGCATAGGAAGGATTTTTTTAGTGCACTACATTTAAGTTGTCTGTTGTGCCCATGCACAAGTGAAATCCCAGTGAAGGTTAGTTCTTTGTGCTTTCATAAAGAAGGGCAAGACAAGGCATTTTGTACTTGCTGTTGCTCTTGCAGCAAGGTCAGGATTGCTCAGCAGCCAGCAGTGATTTTGATGCAGCAGCACAACACAATCCTTGTGGTTCAAAACCCCAAATGTGCTATTCCTGCAGGACCACAGAGTATAGGGTGTAAAGTCCAGTGGCTGTGGTACACAGCTCCAGGTGCTCCTGCATCTTTTTCCCTGGGGCCAAGGGGGTCTTGCTGCTGAAATGGGGGAAAGGAATGCTGTTTGGTTTCTGCAGGAGATCAGCTGGAGTAGCAGTGCTGCCTTTGATCATCTTGTCTGCTTTTTAAATGCAAGGTAATGTTTAAGAGGAGCAATGTGAAGCTCCCAGTGGTGTTTGTGGTCCTGCCCAAGTCTTCTGCAGAGCATTCCTGGTGAGTGCTCTGGCTTGAACTCCTGACATGTTTTTAGAACATTATTAAAAAACAATGTGCTAGTGCAGCAAAAGGGTGCTCAGGAAGTCTTGGGGAAGCAGCAGGATTGTTTTCTCACTTGAAATACCTTAAGTATGGAAGGAGTTTTTAAACGTGTCAAAATCTGAAGCAGACTGTTTTGGGAGGCTGCAGTATCAGTTATTTTTTTAAACTTTTCTCCAAGTCTGTTTTACTTCAAAGTTGATGTGAAAGTGTGCTCATAAATGAACTGATTTGCCTTAGCAGCAGTAACTTGCTGTGTTTCTCGTTTGGGGTATGTGGTTTTGTAGAATTCCACATGACCTAATAAACTTACATTATTTACATGAAAGCTGCCCACATCTGCCTTTGATCTGTGGGAAGCAGACCAGAGTTCCCTTAAAGTAGAGTAGGATTTTTGGCATCTGTAAGCTTTTTAAGTAACACCTTCAGCATATGGTATGCCCTGTGTCTTGCAGGGGATAGATGGCGTGAAGAAAGGAATAAAAACAAACATCATGTAGCTTTAATGGCTACAAATTCAGTAAATATTTTCTACTCCAGTATTTCACTTTTGTCCAATACTGAGTCATATACTGGCAGAGATCTCTGTGTGATTTAATTAAAATAGGGGCTAGGTTAACAGCTAGAAAACTAAACTAAAATTTGTTTTCCTTATTGAGGTGAAGGCATTAAATCATATCCAGTTCTGGTTTATGGTGGGTGGGTGTCGTGGTTTGTTTTCATTAGTTGTTTCCAAAGTTCTGATCACCTATCAGGATGACATTGTGATTCACACAGATTGCTTCCAGCAGAGAAGATACATTTTGTATGTCACACAGTTGACTTTTTTCTTGCTATGATTTTTTTTTTATGCTGGAAAAATCTTTTGGATTGTAACTGTTTGGCTTTTTTTCTTTCCATTTAACAGCTCCAGAAATCAAGGAGCTATCAAGTTTCAGAATTTCTTTAGATCAGGAGTATAATTTAACTCTTTCAGGTGGTGGCCAAGATGAAGCTGAAATGCAGGTTTTGTTTACAGGAACTTCCTGAAGAGTATAGTGGATTGGAAAAACAAACCTTTGGTCTTTTTAATTTTCTGAAAAGACCTTAAAAAGACAGTAGGGATTTTTCTTAATCCTCTGTTTGTTGCTCTAAAATACAACAAATGTCAGTCCTTGCTGATTTGTCAGTTAGTGCTTGAAGGGCAAGACATGAACTGTGCTTCATTTATGTAAGAAAACTTGTATCTGCTTCATGTTTCTCCAGCTTTTCCTTGGAGTAAACATCTCAAGTGCTCAGCCTTGCAGAGAACAACACAAGTACCTGTCTGTGCTGCTCTGGTATCACCACAGGGCTGTGTCTTGGGTGTTAGGAAATGCAGACTGTTTGTCTCATAACAGTCTCATTGGAGTCAATAGGATAGTTTTAGGTTTTGGACCAGTAGCATCTTACCTGTGCTGCTCTGTTGTGAAAGAGCACGTAAATTACTTTTTTTTTTTTATTTTTTTATTTTTGTCATAAGTCATCCTTTGGGTTAGAAGTCAGGGCTAGAAGAACAAGTTCCTTGAGAATCATAAGCACTCAGGAGCAGCTTCTTTTGTAGGCAGCAATGATTTGTAAGCAAATTTGAATCAGGAGACTGTAACTTGTGAGGAGAGCCACCTGTGGGCTCTACATCTGAAGTTTATTTTACCAAACTATTGTTCATATGGTGTAGGGCCTTTAAACAGTACTTGCAGCCAGAAGTCATTAAAAACTGGTAATGGTGTCTGCCCTCCTTCCTTGTTACTGGGTACTGAAGGGAGCAGCAGTGGTGCTTGGGGATGCTCATTGGGCTGAACTGACTGTGGCAGAAACTTAAGGAATTACCTACAGTGTACAGAAGAAGTACAGGAAACATTTACCTCTCCTCCTGCAGAAAATAAGGACTCAGAAATGGATGAGAAGCTGTGTTTGTGCAGAATAGGTCTTACCCTGAGTCGTGTGTGCTGGTCAAAAAACTGAAGACGTGAGCTCAGCAGGAGTGGGGGTGAAGGCTGAGTTTGTGTTTGGGATCAGATCCTGTAGGAATATCTGATAAGAGATAATAAATAAGAGAGTGATAATTAATGAATAAGAGAGCCGCTGGTGCCACTCTTCACAAAATATGTTGGGAAATGGTGTTTTCCTTACTCTGCAGCTTTCCTGGTGTGCCTACAATCACTCTGGGCTTTCTGTTAACCAAACAAATCTTTATCCTCTGATCAGGATTACCTGATGCAGGTGCTATTTGTGCAGCAACATCTGGATTTCATTGATCCTCAGTCTTCATTTCATATTAAACAAGTCTCAAAGTGACCAAACCAGTTGCATTAGAGGCTAGATTGACCTTGTTAATATTGGTAGGTTTAATTTTGTAGGTTGGTTGTGTAGAAAACAGATGCTCCACCAAAAAGATAAATGAACGAAATATTAAAATTAAAACCAAAAGTTGAAGTAATTATGATCTGGCCTGTGGTTGGATTTTTAAGCCTTAACTGCATTTATGTATTTCAAAAGTAGAAAGTAAAAAGTAATGTCCTATTCATAATTTTTTACTAACATGGGGACAGTATTTTTCAACATAGACAAGATTTGGATAAAACAGAAAATTGCTACTTTTAAATACTTCCAGTATTAAAATAGCATGCTATTATTATATTACAATGCTTACATATTCAAAGCTACCAGCAGTGTTTTCTCCACCACTGGTTTGAACTGGCTGTTCAGGTGTGCATTTAAGATTCAGCAGATCTTTCTTTATACCCCTCATCCTCTTCCAGTATCCCACAGATTACAGGTACCAGCTATTTTCTGGCATGGAAAGGGTGATCTGAAATGTGAAAGTGGCCCTGCTAACTAATTAGAAGTTGATCAAATTAAATCTATTAACTCTTCTGGAACTCTAAGAGCCCTTAGCTGGTTTTCCAACACCTATCTTCTGAAACTTTCCCAACTTCCCGTGGGCATTCCTGATGGGAGCTGCTGCCCCCTGACACCAGCCTTGACTCCTCCACTCAGCCCACTCTCAGTACCAGGCTGTACTTCTGCTCTTCACTTTCTCCTGTGCTTGTAGTGAAGTTTTCCTGGTTTCTCCCATGTGGGACTTAGTTGAGAGGGACTCTGTTGGTACTTTATTTGAGGGCTCTTTGAACTGCAGCTTTGCTTTCCTGCAGAGTGACTGAAGCTGTCCAGAGCTGCCAGGCTGTGGGAGTGCTTTGGGTTAGGACAGAAATGGTAACCTGAAGAAGGACACTAAGCTGAGCAGTGCAAATGGCTCCCACCTTAGATCTTAAAGGTTAGATCTTAGCTGTTAGGCTACTACAATATTTCTCTTCTCCTTCAGCAGTGGAGCAAGCTTAGTTTCAAAAGACCCCAACTGACTTTCATTAGTTACTAACAAAGATATAAACAAGCATTTTGGAAATCTTTTGATGAGTGCAAATATATTTTTCAAGAGTGGTGTGCAAACCTTATACTTTAAGTCAGACTTTGTCAAATGGAAGGATAACTATATAAATCCTAAGTACACTACAAAGCCAAATAGCAGCAGCTTATAGCAGCCCTGAGCTCAATATCCACCAGCCAGCCAAAGCAAAGTGTTGCTAAATTGCAGTCAGATTCCTTATTGGCTTCTAAGAAATGGTCTTGGCACTCCTGGTTCAGAAATAAAGTAGCAGTAGTGGTTGGAATGCAGCTGGAACTGCTGCTGTGTACGAGGCAGCTGTGTGAAGCTCATTAAAGGGTGTCTACAGTGGTTGTGGGATGCTGGGCTCTTTCCTGGGGTTACTAAGATTTTTGTTGTTTCCCTTAAATTTAGATATGTTTTGCTTTCACTCCAGAGAGTCTGGTGAAGGTGTTCAGCACCAAGTTGGTTCAATTCTGTTTTAATATTTGTTCTTTCCTTTATAAGAAAATTCTCACATTTGTTTGCTTTTTTCAAATAGTTCTTCCAGAAAAGTTTGATTCCAGAGTGAGGCATATGTGGCACTTGTTTTGGCAGCTGTGCAAAATAGTCACTTGTCAATTAATATTTTAGTGAAGGAAGGGCCAGAGAGAAATAAATCAGTGTTTTAAGAAACTTAATCCTTCCAGATTTAGTGACTGGTCTGGGACTTAGTTCTTGCATCCAGATTTTCATTTAGCTTCGTGATGTTTCAGTAACTTTACAAGGCATGGCTCAAACTGTATGTAATTTTAATTCTCCATTTAACGATTATTTAATGAGTACGCTTTGCAGATATTTAAGCTCTCTTTTTTTTTTTCTTCCTTTAAAAAAAAAAAAGCTATATATATCACTGTTTGGGTATAGCAAATCACTGCTATAAAAGTGAAAAGAATTTGATTGGGTTAAAACCTTCCACTTTTTAAATTAAAGTTTCTTACACTGAGGTCATAATGAAAATTTCAGCACTTAACAGTTTCCTATTGGCAAGATCTGAGTGGAGATTTCAGTTATGGCTTTTGGCAAAGGGTTGTTTGGAGGCAGTGAGCAGAGGAGTGCTCCACGGGCTTGCTATGCCTTGCTAGGTTCATGGGAAGATTATTTTTTAAGTCTTAGAAGGAAGCAGAATTGTTACTTTGTTACTGGAGAGCAGGAGGCTAGCAAGCTGTTCATGTTATTTCAGAACTTTGTAAAAGGTGCTAAAGCTTCAAAATATATTTGTGTACACCAAGTCTGTGCTGGCAGGATTCAGTTTGTCATGTGAAGGTGGAATGCTGTGGTGTCTGAGAAATACTTGCTCAAAGTACTGATCTTACTGTAGAATTGTCTTCTCTCACATATAGACTGCTTGTAACCTTGCTGTTGGAAGCTGTGGTCTGGAAAATAGTCTTAGTTGAATTTCTCTGAACACAGAACAACTCTGGGAACTCAGTGAGTTATTTAACTTGCCTCACTGTTCTTGCTGATTTCAGTTCCCAGATGCATTGTTCTGTGTGTCAGAAACCACAAAGGTTCTTTAATCCTTAAGGTGAAAATAGGTGTGTTCAAAAGGATATTAGGATCAATGTTGAAAATTCCATCTGTATGCTTTGTCCTTTCTTGTCTCAACATGCAGTGTAGGTTTACCTTGCTGTGGTTTGACAGATGTGCAGTGTCAGTTGTAAAGATCTTTTTATTATTTTTATTTTTTTTTTTGGTGGGTGAGAGGGGAGGTTTGGGGTATCTTCAGCATGGCATTTTTTCAAACATTTTTCATGTGCTTAGGTGCATCCAAGCAGAAGTCAAGTTCCCTGCAGGTAGCAGATAAGGACCTACTGCCACCTTTTCACCCATACCAGCCTTTGGAATGCATAGTAGAAGAGACTGAAGGCAAGCTGAATGAACTTGGACAGAGAATTAGTGCTATTGAAAAAGCACAACTTAAATCATTGGAATTAATTCAAGGTGAACCTTTAAATAAAGATAAGATTGAAGAACTTAAAAAGAACAGAGAAGAACAAGTACAGAAGAAGAAGAAAATATTGAAGGAGCTGCAGAAGGTGGAAAGGCAGTTGCAGATGAAAACCCAGCAGCAGTTTACCAAAGAATATTTGGAGACCAAAGGTCAGACAGACACACCATTTCCCCTGCAGCAGCAGCTGCCACTTCCAGGGGTCTTCCCAGAAGTGGAGGCCGATAAGGGTTTGCCAGAGGATAACTTTTCAGGGTTATCCCAGGTTGATACAATCTTGTCTAAAGATGACGAGCAGCAAGAGTCTCCACCACCTGCTGAACAAATAGAGTTTGTCCCCATCCAGCCTTTGCCAGCACCGCAATGTAATTTTTCTGGTAATTTAGGTTATAATGGGACAGAGTCTCTTGAACTTCAGAAAGCATTAGGGAATCAGCAGAATGTAGGACAGCAGCAGCAGATTGCTGGGCAGGGGCTCTTAGTTCAAGAACCAGACGGATTAATGGTTGCCACTCCAGCACAGACGCTTACCGACACTCTTGATGACCTAATAGCAGGTGGGTTAAGAAATATACCTATTTTTGCTTTCATTTGTGTGCTCAGTTTCCCTCTCTCTCCTTCCCTCCAAAAAAAACATCTTGGGGCCTTCTAGTTTGGGAATACTTGCTTAAGAATAAAGTTCCTGATTAGTGCTTTTAATCCTAACAGTGACTTCTGATTCTAACACAAGACTTTTAAACATCTTTTTTCCAAAGTGTAAAACTTTCCCTGTACTGGAGACTCGCTTTAGCCCCTGTGGCCTCATCTTTTTCTGTGTTTCCTTAAAAAGCTTTATCATGAGTGATTAGTAGTGCTCATTAGGAAAGATGAAAGCATGACAGTTTTATGTCTTCTGTAGAATTTTTTACTTTCTTCAGTGTAGTAGCCATCTCGAGAAAAGCCAAATTTTTGCCACTTGTATAGACAAATGTGTCTTCCTTGCTACCTGAGGTGTTGCTAAAGTTTAAACACAACTTGGAATCTGCACGACTGCTGAGTTCTGGAGTGGCTTGTTAATTCAGAATACCTTCTAAACCTTGGTGGTTGTACAAGGAATATCTGCTTGGTCGAGATAACATATGTTATGTCCTGTTACCTGGATGAAAGGCAAAAATCCAGACACCCTTCCAGTTGTTGATAAGGGTGTGAAGAGGAATGCAAGTTCCCACACATGGGCTTTCCCCTTGTGGAGAAAGAATTATCGTGTTGGTTGACTTCATTTCATGGATTTGACTAGGACTGATGTTTGCTCCTGGAGGTATGTAGGATATAGATAGTGTTATTTGGTCTGTAGGTTTGGTTTGTTGTTTTTTTTTTAGTTCAGTGTTTTTAACTTCCCTTTGCACCTTGTGTCTGTCCCTCAGCCCTTATTTTCCCATCTCTTTTCTCCCTCCCCATAGTCACTACCTTGTCCTCTTAAATTCATTTGAAGGTTGTAGAAATGTGCAGTGAGACCTTTTGCTGGGCATTCCTGGGAGTTTTTAGAATGGTCCTTGCACTGAGCTCACGCAAGTTGAGACTGCCTGACTTTGCAGCCTCCCATGTACCAGCTCCCTTCAGCTTTACACTGTAAATCAAAGAAATCCTCTTGTGTTATAAAGAATCAGTCTCAGTTCCCCCTTTTCTGGGGGGAACTCTGACATGCCTCCCTCCCCCACCCTACAGTGCTCTTCAGAGTATTCAGCCAGCATTAAAAAAGCAGTTGGATTATTCTTTATTTATTATGCAAGATACAGTACTGGAGTGAGGAGAAAAAAAATTGAATGGTTAAATGCAAGAGAATCAACAAAGGGTTAATTTTTCAAGTAGTTGGTGTTGCTGACAGCTTAAGATACCTAGCACAAGGGTAGGTAGTATTTATGCTTTCATGATTAGCAGCCGTGTGTTCCATCCAAAATACTCAGTGTACCCAAATGAAGAACTGCCACAGACAGCTGAGCAGGAGAGCTGTGCCATTGTGAGCAACTAGAAAAACTTGATCTTAAAAATAATTATATCAACCTTGAATAGGCAGTGGTTCATTTCTTGAAACTGCTTGTTGGTTCTGATAAATAATTAAAGACATTTTTGCTAAGAAATGAGTTTTGCTCATTTCAAAAATTGACTCAAATAGCAAACTCTTCTATAACTGTTAGAAACTATTTTCACAGAAATGACTCAGGAAAACTTACGCTGTCCAGTTCCAGAAGTCCCTTCAAAAATGCATTGATTTTGCTTTATTGAAATGTATATTCTTCTGAAATTCCTAGGTTTATTTCCCTCCTGCCAAAAGATTGTTGGAAGAGAATTAGATATTTTGCTCACTTTTAAAATCTAGACTGTGTGGAAAAATAAAAATAAAAAAAAATGTGACTCTACGTAAATTATAGTCTTTGCTATATCTCAAAGTTATGTACATTTAAAAAAACCAATGCATAACTGTTCATATTCTAAATTCTTTGATCCATATTTAAAACACACTTGAGCTTTTGCCACAAACTTGTCTATTACTCCTTAATTTTGTAAAGAAGTTTTGACTGGTAGAAACTGTTACGAGACCAGATTTTTACATGGATGGTAGAGATGCCAGGTAAAACTGTGCAGAGGGTTTGTGTGGTGCATGGGAGGTCTGTCATCCCATAGGGAGGTGGGGGGCAAGGAAAAATCTCCTGTGATCTCAGTAGCAGTGCTGGAGCTGCAGTAATGGTGGTGAGTGACTGGGGGTTTGGAAGAGGTATGAACTTTTTCATTGCTTATGAGTATTCCAGTTTGTATCAGGTCTGCTTCAGAAAAAGAGGCATTTTACATCAGCCTGCTCACCCTCTTGCTCTTACCACTGGTGATGTAAGAGGCAAATGTTTGAAAGCCTCTGCTGAGACTAGTCTTAGGGGAGACCTTGCATTTCTACAAAGCCTTTATTTTGCTGACTAACTTAATTGTGATAAAATACAACAATGAAGCATTTACCTTGCTGGTCTGCTGACATAATTTATTGGCTGCTGCGTGTTGGGATGGTTGATGTCCAATGAGAAGAGCTGCAAGTTTCTTTGGCAGTCAGTCACTGGAAGACACGTGCCTGGGTCCCCTCAGTCATAAAGCCAGCAGAACTAACAGAGTCACCTTTGTAAAATCAGGTGAAACCTAAAAAGCAGCTCTTCCCACTCCACAATGTTTAGATTGTAATGGATTTTGGTTAGATGTGCTGAAGTAAAAATGTTGCAACTGATCTTATCTTCCAAGGTGTGACTTACTGCAGTAAAAACTTCAATAGTGTATTCAGGTGAGATGTGGACATTGTGCAGTTTACAGGGGGAAAGCAAGGTGGGCTTTTTCATCACATCTTCCAATAGAAGAGAACATTTTGGATCTTCTTTTTTTACTCAAAACCCATTTGGTTTCTTGAAGCAGCTTGTTTTGCAGAGTTAGAGTTTTGTTTCAGTTCACATTATGCATTTAACAGATTTCTTATTTGTCAGTGTCTGAGTAGAAGCTTTTTTGCTGTTTTGGGGTACTCTAGATGAGGAACTCTCTTTGTTGCTAGGTTTTGTCTCCAGTTGGAATATTTCCACTCCCTTTTCTTCTACTCTGCTGGTATTTTTAGTCAGGAGGTGGCATGTCTGTGCTTCTTTCTGACTCCTCCTGTGAGCTCCCATTTGTAATGATTTAGGTGACATCTGAGTTGCTGTATTTAGAATTGCTCTTTGGAGTAAAACTGGTTACTGGGATAATTTGGAGTAAGAAATGGTGATTCATAAAACCAAATGTAGTTAGCAGTGTGCAAAAGCCTCTGTGTAGTAACATGATACTGAGAAGCTGCATGGACAGGCATGAAAAGGGTTGTTTTCTTTGTCCTGAAAATCTCAGTTCCTTTGAGGAAAGCAGTGCTGAAATCCAAGTCCCATATTCATGCACATCCATGCTGACAGCATGACAGTGGTCAGGGGAGATGCAGTTTAGATTACAGCTGCAGTCTTCTCCAGAGCTGCTTGCTCAAGGTTCTGCCAGTGCCTTCCAAGTTGTACTTGGATGAATTGCCAAGTTCTTGCTTCTTTTTGTTCTACTCATGTGGTATTTTTTCACAACTTTTGAAAGCAGTCATTCATGTCTTTGGAGACCTGTCTCTGACTTCACACTGAATCAAAGAAGGTCTCTCTGGAACGTTTCAGTCCCTTCTTAATATGTGGGGAACCTGGATTTTGTAACAAGTAGAATATTTTTATTAAAGAATACAGGTTGTTTGAGTATTAGAGTCTATAAAAACATGCAAAACTTAGGTCACAAAATAGGTATTTTATAAGATGTGAGGTACACATGGTGAAAATTGATATTTATTTCTTTTTCTTTTTTAATCAATGCCTAGCTTTTTGTTACCCTTCCCACTGAAAAGACAAAGTACCTGTTTGGTAGGAAGCAATGTTGGAAAGTTGCCCCCTTCTCAGAAGGTGAAAGTCACACGTTTTCCTAGTCCATTAATATCCTCTGGTGTGGAGATGCTGAAGGTGCTCATCCCCCAGGGTTGATTTTTTTGCTCTCCAGCTTAACAGTCCTCTTGGAGTCTCCCCACTCAGGAGCTGCTGCCTGCCCTAGTGCCAGTTACTGAGATGAAGTCTGGAGGAGCTGTGTTGGTGTTGCTCTCAAGGGGGCTGCACATTACCTTCTGGTACTGTAAGTGTGAGCAGCAGACTTCCTTGGTTTCCCTGGGGCCAGTGTCAGGCTGATGAAGACATCCCTGAGGGCACAGCTAGACTCCTCCTGGTAGATGGAGGCAGAGGGTTGGCCCTTTGTTGTGTCCCATCAGTGGGATGACCCCATCTCCCTGGATGGGATTTGCAGGAACAGTGACTGTCCCACCTCCCATGGTCAAGGATGGTAATCCAGAAGTGAACTTGGGGAAATATGAGTTGACTCCAGTTTCATACAAATAGATGCAAAGGAATTTGGAACCATTGTTGCAAGGTCATCTTTGAGTTAAAAAGTGTATGTGGTTGTGTTTATTAGACTGAGCTAAATCAGCCCCATGAAACTGAAGGGAGAAGTTCTCAGATATACTCAGCTCCACAGAGCATGAATTACATGGATTCTGCATTGGGAAAACAGAAAAGTACACACTGAGATACCCTGCAGTTTGGTTAGCTCGCTAGTTCTAAGAGGGAATTATTAATAAATGGGTGTTGTGGGTCTGGCTCTTGTTAGATTTTATTTTGTACAAGAGGTTGTGGTATCAGTACAGGGTTTTCTGCATTTCCACTGCCTTGGGTGTTCCCTCTGACATTTCACGTGGTTGTTACAGTGCATCTGCACACTCATGTTTCAAGCACATAATGAAAATCTAAAGCATGCAAGAAATACTTGGACGTTTTCAGTCCTGGTTGTGAAATGCAGAGAATTTGTGGAAGCTGTAGCAGCAGCACTGAATGTATTACATTAAGGACCCTGAAACTGGCTCAGGTGGAGCCAGGTGGTCCCCCTGTGAACCCCTGTTTTGTATGCACAGCATACAGACGTGGGTTTAGATAAAGCTATAGTTGAAAGAGATAAAAGTGTTGGGCCAGTGTCTTTCCTGAGGAAGGACCAGTTTGATTTACTGTAAATTCTTAACACAGCAATTTGGTGTCTTTTATTTTGGAAGGAATAATCTTTAGAAACCCAGTAGCTATCTTGCATTTCAGTGCATTGAGCAGGCTCACATCTGTAATGCCTTAATTAGTGCTCATCTGCTGCTCTAAGTGGTAATCCCTAGTGAGCAGATGAAGCGTGGGAGCTTTGGTATTTGAAACTTGTAACACAAACCTGGTTTGAATGTGGAAGTTGTAATGTGTGAACTCTGAATTCAGCTACAGTATTTTGCTGCTTTAACGTGGTAGCCAAAGGTTAGTGCTGGTTTTTGCCCATGCACCAAGGACAGTGCTTTACTTAAAAAATTAACCTGAAGACTGGCACCTCCCAAAATTTCAGTGACAGAGCCCTCTGCCATGTTTCCAGAACCCAATGGAAGGGACCCATCTGTACTTGCTTCAATCTGTTTCCTTTCTTGTGCACATGTAATCCTATAAACTGAATTTTTTTATCAGTGGTCATGTTGACAATTTTTCTAAGCCTTTTCTGTCTGCAGTATTTTCCCATGAGTAACTGCTGGTGTGTAATTTGTCAAGGGAATCAGGAAGGTTGATCTGGGGAAAAGTTTGCAAAAGATTCTCTGTTAGTCATACTCAGGTTTGAGTTCATCCTTTATCTTCCCATTTTGTTTGGACAAAAGCAAAATGCTGCTGCTTATTTCTTACTTGGAGTTGCTAGTGGTTTTCAGCAGCTGCTTGTTTCAAGGAATGCTACAAAATACATTAACTTTAGGAATAGTTAAAGCTGGCCAGGTGTTCCATCAGATGAGGCTGCACAATACAGAAATTTGGCAATCCAGCAGTGACAATACCTGCCAAATCTGGCTGCTACATTAGCATGGCTTACTCTGGATGAAGTGCACTTGTAGCTGGTGGGTAGGTTTGTCAGTCCTTCCTCCCAGGTAATCTCAGCTGAGCCTTAGGTTCATTTGAGCTCCCCTTGGACTCCCATTTTGTTACAAAGGCAGGCAGAGATCTTGGCCTCAGGATATATATATATATATGTATATATATATACACACACATATATTTATATATATGTAGGGGTATTTCTCTGCTTGTTCTGGTAATGCTTCATTTAGAAGTAGTTGAACAAAACCTGATTCTCAATTATCTTTTTTATTATTAGCATTTTTAAAAAGGAAGATAAAGTTGCATTCCTTGTTTCCCTGAGCTCTGCTAAATCTTCAGGATGAAATCTTTTCTAGACTGTGGAACAGAGTAAATGTTAGGCAGTGCAGACAATTCTCAGGTCTCTTGTTTTTGTTGACTGCCCCCTCCTGTCTGCTTCTCTTCCCCCACTCCTGGGTTGTTTTAACTCTAAAGCACAATTCATCCTGTAAGTTGCTGTCAGTCATCTTGCTTTGAAAACCTTCTCTGGGGACTAGGTGTACACTAACATTTACCTCAAAAACTTGAGGATTCCAGGAGCCTGTGTTTCTGAGCATTTAAACTGTGTTCTGGTGATAAATCAGTTGCCTGCTTAGACTGAGTTTAAGGCTGAACTCTAACACTCAAGGTTACAATTTGAACAGGATAACTAATAATCTTCATAATTCATATTTGTAACGTATAAAGACTAGTTTTTGAAGGTATTTTCTAACTTTGGTGATGATACTTGCACTGTTTAACTGCTGCTTTGTGCAAGACACCAACCCATTTCTTTTTAGACGCGCTTGATCTGTTCCCCCTCTCGCCCCCATCCCTGTTTTGATTTTAGCCCGTTGCAGTCTTATGGGACTGAGTATTTTTCAAATGAAACGTGGCATTGCTTAGAGTGGGTCAGTGATGTGGTGTTACTTTTCAGCTGTCAATAGCAGAGTGCCCAGTGGCTCCACCAGCACCTCGCACACTACCGAGTCCCCTACGCCTGAGCCGTGCCCCCAGCCCCCCGGCAGCGTTCCCGCCCAGTCCCTGCTCCCCATGTACCCTTCAGTGGACATCGATGCACATGTGAGTACTTGCAGTTGGTCTTGAGTGGATTTGCTTTCTGATAAAGGAAAAGAATATTAATCTAATATTCTAGTATTGTAAAAACGTCAACCTGCCCTTAAAGTATTTTTAATTTCTGAATATCCGCCTCTTTTTCTTCTCAACTGTGAAGACTGAAAGTAACCATGACACTGCTTTGACCCTTGCCTGTGCGGGAGGCCACGAGGAACTTGTATCTGTGCTGATAGCACGTGGTGCCAATATTGAACACAGAGACAAGAAGGGTAAGCTGAAACAGTTTGACCACAGCTTGAAGCAGTGAATTTCAGACTGGGATTTGGGATTCAGCAACTTACCGAAGCTTGGGAGATGTAGGATTGCATTCTTCCACTTCATTTAGAAATATTTGCCATGCAGAAAAAGGCTTTGTATGCCTTTCCATCTCTGCTTTTGAAAGAAAGTGCATCTGAGTGGTATCTAAAGTAGTTGTCAGGTTGTGTGTCGTATTGTTCCTGTAACAGAGTTCAGCAAAATCTCAAATCTGATCTGAGACAACAAAGCTACCGTGTCTCTCTGCCCAGGACTTGCACTGACCATGGGAAATAAGGAACATGTGCAGTGCAGATGTGGTCACTTACTGGAGCTTTAATAAATAGAAATTAAGTGGGAAGCTGTTACTTTTCTAAAGGGAGGAGTTGGTCAGAACTAAATCCAACCTGATCAGTACAAGTAGTGTTTAGGTATGTTTTGCTGAGCCTTTTGTTATATTAAGCTGGAATCAGAGCCTAGATGTGTCAGGGTCAGAAGAGGGCTGGGAAAGGGTCTGACTTTGTGGCCCATACCAGGAAACCCCCAGTCTGAAGGAGACGCATCTGATCCATAGAAGTCATTGTGAATTCAACCTTTTGTGTATTTGCATTTCTGCTCCTTAATGATACTTTGGACAGCCTCAAGATTGCTTTTAACATGATTTCTTGTTACTAGGTTTTACACCTTTAATTCTGGCTGCAACTGCTGGACATGTTGGTGTAGTGGAAATTCTTCTGGACAAAGGTGGTGATATAGAAGCACAGTCTGAGCGCACAAAGGATACTCCCCTCTCCTTGGCATGCTCTGGGGGACGCCAAGAGGTACAGACATTTGTTGGAGTCTTTGGTCATGTATTATAAATGTGTTTCTTTGGTCATGGTATAATAAATAATCTTTTTCTTGAAGGTTTTTAAGGTGAGCTTTTCAGCCTGTTTTCTACTTCCAAGGAGAAAAGGAAATCTGTTCTTTTCTCTCTTTGCTTTCCCAGGTTTGTTAGTTAATTGTTATGATCTGTGGTCATTCTTTAGTCAGTGTATCCTGGCAAGATAAGTACTTTTGTGAGGGGGAGAGAGATGTTTAAGGAATAACTTAGGGCACTGAACACTTCTTAAGAGTCCTTCCTGCCCTCAAAACTTAAACAGTGCAGACACACAGTGACAGGAGGTCCGTGTTTACATGTTCCAGTTTTGTCAGCAGTTTGATTGGGTTTTTGTTTTGGGGGATTTTTTTTTGTGGTCCAAATGAAGTTTGTTAAATCCTTCCTACTTTAGTCAGGGGCATGCTAGCATAAAAGGTGGCATGGAGATGGCAGGGGTGTCTGTGCAGATAGGGGAGTGGTAAATTTTGGAACTTGTAAGGATTAAAACAGTTGGCCAAAATAAGAAATTCAGATTTTTTTCAGAAATTCAGATGAGGCTCACTTTACACAGTGCAGTGCCTCACCAGAATGGTTTTAGTTTTTTTTCCCCCTTTCATTTGTCTTAAGCTGCTTCTGATAGAGGAGGGAATTCCTTTCTTATGCTTCTTCATTAACATCAGTCAAGCTTTTTTTACTGTGTGTCTTTTTGGAAAGACCATGTAATACTAATGGCCAAACTTGGTTCAAATGTCATTTGAAAAAAAGTTGTGGGAGTTTCTGAAATAGACAGACAGTGTGAGACATTATGGGAGTGGGATAAATCCCTTGTTTGCAAACTGAGGATTCACAGGAAGAGCTTCACTTTAGGGCCTTGCATTTTTGTTAGGCAAGATAATCTTTCTGGAAGACAGGTACTTCACTGCTGCAACCCACACAGAGGAGCTGATGTGTTCATCAGGGGCTAAGTCTGCACAGCATGCATGTAGAAGTAAAGCAAAAGAGTGTGTTCTCTGTTGACAGTGGAAACTGGGAGCATACTGGAAGGTTTCAATACATGATAACATCATTTCACGTCCTGGATAACTGCAAAGGCCAAAATAGGTCTTCTAATACCCATGCTGTTTTTTCAGGTTGTTGATTTGCTGTTGGCCCGGGGAGCAAATAAAGAACATAGGAATGTGTCTGATTATACACCACTGAGCCTTGCTGCATCTGGTGGCTATGTTAATATCATCAAGATTCTTCTGAATGCTGGGGCAGAAATCAATTCCAGGTAGCTATGTACACACCATCTGACTGCAGCATGGCACAGACACTTGGTGGCTGCAAGCTCTGGTGCTTTCAGACTCCTTGCAGCCTTTCAACACTGATGTTACCCTTTATGTTCATGTAATCTTAGTGCTTTTAATTTGCCTTTTACTGTCACAGACTTCATCTCCCTTATATATAAACTGTAAGGGACTATCATAGTTTGCAAACATATTCCTTCACATTCCCTTTTCCACCAGTCTGGCATCTAGAAGTCAAACTGGTTCCAACAGAACCAGGTAAAGGAACCAGCCAAAGCACTCAGGGCATCTCTGTTTATTTGTTTGAAATTCTCTTTTTCAGAAAGAGGAAGAAATTTAGGAGGCTCTTAAGCCTCCTCTTTACTTTAGGAAAACTTTTTCTAGTGATAGAATATATGTAAATGAAAACTGCAGGTGTGCTCTTGTCTATTGCATATAGTTACACTGTAGTTACTCTCCTGATCAATTAAAAATGCCAGCATTTTAGATCAGTATCTGTGCATGTTATATGTTCCTTTCTGGCTTATAACAAAACATCTTGTTCCTCCTGGGTACATTTACATTTCCCAGGGCATTCCTCCGATTCTGGGAACTGCAGTTTGTTTCTTTTCCTGTAGGACTGGCAGTAAGCTGGGCATTTCTCCTCTGATGCTGGCTGCTATGAATGGCCATGTACCTGCTGTGAAACTGTTGCTTGATATGGGTTCTGATATTAATGCCCAAATTGAGACCAACCGGAACACAGCCCTCACCCTGGCCTGCTTCCAGGGCCGAGCAGAGGTGGTCAGTCTGCTTTTGGACAGGAAGGCCAATGTTGAGCACAGGGCAAAGGTAAGTATGTGAATTCCCTTTCCTCATGTCTCATTTCTAACAGGTGATTTCTCTGAGTTGTCAAGTTTCTTCAAATTTTCCTGTTACTTGAGTACTTGAGCCTCTGTGGGCTCAGAGGATTGACTGAAGCAGGTGACTTACATGTTCTGGGAGAAGTTAGGGTTGATTTTTTTTTTTAATTTTTTTTTTTTTTAATAAAAGCATCAGTGATTTTTTTGTATTAGGCAAAAGCTGACTGCTCCTTCTGAGTTCATAACGAAACTTGGATTGATTCTTGTTCTCTAGTACTGAGAAACTTCAGGTTCAAGCTTGACATGCTACTCATTAGCAGAACAGATAGATAGACATATTTTTACATATAAGTGAAGTCAAGGCAGGAAGAGAACAGTGTAGCTTATAGTGATTCTCATACAGAACAGGTTTCTTGTCTGCAAAGGAAGTAGTGCAGTCAAAGTTTGTAAAACTTTTATGTTGCTGTAGAACCCGTGGCTTCAGTACTGTGACTTTCTGTGCCTCTGAAATGCTCCACAGGTCCCATCCTTTGGTACTCTGGGACAGCTTTGTGTCTCCTGCCATAAAGCAAGCTTAAAGCTTGTGTAGACAGCCAGACTGATTTCCCCAGCACAAAGGAATTTTTGGTAACTCCTAAGGCTGCTGAAATAATTGCTGTGTCTGTCTACCCCGCCTGCTTCTGGAATGACTGTGGCTGGAGAAAAGGGGATATGGATAAAAGCCAGCTCTCAAATGGTCAGTTGGGCATGTTAGCAGCTGGTGTAAGTGTATTTAACAGTCTAGCCTGGCAACTAAGTTGGGCCCAGATCAGTCTCAGCACTAAGGGAGGCTAGGGAAAAGCTATAAAGCCAGTTTCTGAGCATTTTCATAGAATCACTTGTGTCTTCATTTGGATCTGTTCTAACCTCTGTTTTTTAGACATCCTGTTTTCTAGAGATCCTGTTGTAAACTTTGTTTTCACTGTTGAGACAGGTGTCTGGTGGTACTTAGTCAACAGTTTGCCTGGGTTTGTATAAATCAAAGCCCAAGAGTATTTGGCTTTGGGGGTTTTTGTTTCGCTTGTGGGTTTTTTGGGGGGGTTGCTGTTTTTTGGTTTTTGGGTTTTTTTTTTAGAAAAAGACTGCTTGAAGATAGGCTTCCAAACTAAATATAACCAGCTAAATAAAAAAAAATAAATATTCCCTATGTAGAAATCATGTATGTCTTACCTGAAGTATTCTGTACACATTTCACATTGCATAACTCATTCCCTTTGCACAGACTGGTCTGACACCTCTGATGGAAGCAGCTTCAGGAGGATATGCAGAGGTTGGAAGGGTTCTTCTTGATAAAGGAGCAGATGTTAATGCTCCACCCGTGCCTTCCTCAAGAGATACAGCTTTAACAATTGCAGCAGATAAGGGTCACTACAAGTTCTGTGAGCTCCTGATTAATAGGTAAATTATTTCTTCATATTAGCAGCATACGAGGGTGCCCTTGTTTACATTGCCTCTGAGAGCAAAGGGAATGGGAAGCTTTGGAAGTAGGATGTCTCTCTTTCCTCCTCCCCAGTGTTATCCTGGAGTATCCTGCTAGTCAAGTGTTAAATAAGTTAAGCAGGCAGCTGTGACCCAGAGGTAAGCAAACAGTATCTGGCTTGGCAACTCAGGCAGTCTTAATCCAGAAATTCCCACATGTGGGTTTTCCCATTGTCACTTGGAGTGCAAAGCCTGGAAGAGTTCTGGAGCTCTTCCATCATAACCCTGTGTGCTGCTACAATCTCAAGAGGCTGCTTTGTCCTGTGGGTAGTCAGCACATGAATGATAATTTGAAGGAGCCATGGTTGGTAGCTGCATAGTTGTGAGGTGTAGGCTACATTAGATGAGGTTTTGTTTCTGTAAGGGAAGCTTGAACAGTCCCACTGTCACTGTGTTGCAACTTAAAAGGTAGATTTCAGGGACAGAATTTCTCTAGCTAGCCACTGGATTTTATTAATTATATTTATTTATCAACTGTATTCTTATCTTTCACGACCTTCCTGACTTCCCCCTTTGCTCATGTCTTGTTTCCCCTGGAAATGCTTTCCTTTTTCAGAGGAGCACATATTGATGTCCGTAACAAGAAAGGCAATACCCCTCTGTGGCTGGCAGCCAATGGTGGCCACTATGATGTGGTGCAGCTGCTGGTGCAAGCAGGAGCAGATGTGGATGCTGCAGATAACAGGAAAATCACACCTCTTATGTCAGCATTCCGCAAGGTAGGAGAACAAACTCATTTTGTGCTTTAATAAATGTTTGCAAAACAGCTTCTCATTTGGTCTTGAATCTGAATTCTTGGTTTTGGAAGAATTTAATATAACACAGCAAAAATACAATTTTGCCTGCATTGTAATCACAATCTGTGTACTTCACACAGACCTAATTTTTGAGAGGTGGAAAACTTTGTTCCATGAGTCATGTTTTGTCTTTATTATTTCCACCTATACACTGTCTGAAAAGCTTTCCCTGCTCCAGATTTCACTGTCTTAAGGTTACCATAGTCTGCTCTAGATTTCTATGGATTTCTATGGTCCTGCTTTTGAGATCAACAAAATACCAGTCTGTAATAATCTGTCCTGATTCCTTTGTGCTTTGTGTTACATTCCTAGTTTGCTGTTGGGTGGGACAATTTGTGTAGTCTGCTCTTCTGCCACTGGCTTTTCTTGGCAGGGAGAACATTGCTTTGAGATCATTCCATCAGTTAGGGCTGTGGGATGCAAGGAGAGTATATAGCTGTAGCAGAGGGGTTTATTGACTCCAGTTACTTTGCCTTTACCAAAGTATCAAACAAGTGTACAGCTTTTCTTGACCAAGGGCAATGTTGAGCATGTCACAGCTGTCCCTCCATTGCTTTGAAATAACTTCAGAGGTAACAGCAGGGGTGGTTTTTCCACCACTTTCTGGGTGGTTGCATTCCATCAATGAGTGGATGGAGCAGCTAAAGAATGTGCTTGCCAGGAAAATATTCAGTGGCTCAATGTAACTGATCAGAATTACCTTCTAATGGAGCAGGGTAGTCCTGTGGCACGAGTGGCAGGAGTGTGGGGACTAAGGAGGGTCTCCTTGTCTCTTACTGAAAAAGTGAACAGCTGCCTCTGCCCTTGGGCCTGCTTTGGTCCTTGCATTTTAAAATCAAAAGTTACTTATGGGAAGAGCTTGGTCTTTGCCAGTGTGCTGTAGAACAAGGCAAGGTGTCAGCACTGAACAAACACTGCCTTGTTGCTTATGTAAGCAAACACTGATTTTCAGAATTTGCACTGGACTAAGCAGTACCAAACTGTTATTTTGATGATGAATGTTGATAATCCTATACAAGAGGTTAGATTTTTTCTTTGCTATTCTAGGGGCATGTGAAAGTGGTTCAGTTCCTGGTGAAAGAAGTTAACCAGTTCCCTTCAGACATTGAATGCATGCGATACATAGCAACAATAACTGACAAGGTGAGTTTAGCTCTGAGTCAAGACCCTGTCCCTTATTTTCAGCAAAAATACAAATTCTTAAGGGTTTGAAATCTGGATGTACATGTTTCCTCATGTACGTTTGTTTTGGAGGTTTGGGCATTTTTCATTTTTAGTACAGAATTTGAAAAATAAAAAAAAAAAGAAATCATCAGAGTCCTATTCTGTTAAAATGGTTTGTATGTTTGTGAATACAGAAAAGCTACCCTCATGTCTGTAGTAAGAGGTAGTAAGACAAGTTTGCATTCCAGGACCTGTTGAAAAAGTGTCACCAGTGTGTGGAGACAATTGTGAAAGCTAAAGACCAGCAGGCTGCAGAAGCAAATAAGAATGCAACTATATTGCTGAAGGAGCTAGACCTGGAAAAAGTGAGTAGAGAGTTGTATAACACAACTCTTAGGACTCTGATCTATAGGCTGTGTTTCCTGTTTTGTGCTTCTTGGGGCAGTAGTCCTTCAGGCTGTCACTGTATGTGCTTTCCTTCTAATACACAACAAGGGAAGTGTATGCTGTAGTGGTAACTCAGAACTGACTTCTGCTGCTCTCACTCATTGTTCTTTTCAGGAAAGCTTGGACTTGGCACTAGACCCCATAGATAACAGCTCTCTTGCATTGCTTCAGCACAGCTGGCATGTGAAAAAGGGAGGTTTTCAGGCCCCATGGTGTGATGGGTGGGATGTTATATGGTCTAAGATGCAGTTCATAAGCATTTTATTGACTTGTACTCAGTGTTGTGAAGGAGAGCATACAAGCTGCCTGAGGAACTATATGAAGCTGAGCAGACAGTGGAGTAAATTAGCTTTTCCCTCACTGGGAATACTGTGAAGTTTTGCAGAGTCATGCAGACACTTCCAAAGCACTCTTTAGCTGGACACTCTTAGTAGAGGCTCTTACAATTTTTGATTAAGTTCCATATTAGTTTATCAAATTTCCAAGTTGCTGACTTGTTAAACACCTATCAGTTGCTGTGCAAAGCTGCAGTACAGCACAGATAACTTGACTGAATCTATATATTGAATAAAAAGGGGTTAAAATAATAGCAGGTTTTTTCTGTAACTTACTCTGGAAGATCTTTTTGCGTAAAAGATGTGAACATTGCTGCAGAAATGTTAATGATGTTAATAAGTGATTTTTGAGAAGGGAAGATGATGAGAGATTTTGCTGGTTTTCCAGTAAAATTTTATTTTTATAATACCTCTGGTTTGGTTGTTCTTTTATTGTAATTCCTTAGAAGTTTTGGAACCAACCAGTCTTGGTGTTTGGTAAGGTCTGCCTAGTTTATGTGTAATGATTAAGTATGTGCCAGTCATTCCAGTTGCTTGTGCTCTCTACTTTCTCCCTCCCCTCAGATTTCTAGGCAAGATCTGAATTATAAGTATAGTTTAGTCTGTGTGAAAATGTTTAAATATGGGTCTTTTTCTCCTACTCAGTCGAGAGAGGAGAGCAGAAAACAAGCTCTTGCAGCAAAAAGGGAGAAAAGGAAGGAAAAGAGAAAGAAGAAGAAAGAGGAACAAAAAAGAAAACAAGAAGAAGATGAAGAAAACAAACCCAAAGAAACTCTGGAACTGCAAGAAGATGATGATGAAGAAGAAAATTATGATGAAGGTAAAGAATAAGTGTTTCTGTGAGCAATATAGTTGTGGGGGTGCCTCTTTTTAAAGCCATCTAGGTAAGAGAATCTGTTTGGTAGCTGGGACTGGGACATTATTGGATAACTTCTGTCCTGGTTCTTCCTTCTGCGATCAGGAGTTCTGGCAAAACTCCTTTGTTCCTTTTTTCCTCCTTAGTCCTGAAAATTCTTTCACTCTGGAAGGATTTACAGCTGAATGCAGTCCAGATAGTCTGACAGCTCAGCAAGAAGCACAACATCAGCAGTAGTGTCTTCAGTCAGGGCACTGATTATTGTGCAGATTTCGATTGTGTATCAACTGTTTTTCTTTCAGTGGAGCAAGAAGTTCCTATAGAGCCTCCTAGTGCAACTACTACAACTACAATTGGAATTTCTGCGACTTCAACCACTTTCACAAATGCCTTTGGGAAGAAGAGAGCTAATGTTGTGACTACCCCCAGCACAAATAGAAAAAATAAGAAAAATAAAACAAAAGAGACTCCTCAGAATATGCAGATCATATTGCCAGATCAGCATATATCTCTAGCACAGCAAAAAGCAGATAAAAATAAAATAAATGGAGAGCCAAGAGGTGGTGGTGCAAGTGGGAACAGTGATTCAGATAACTTGGATAGCACAGATTGCAACAGTGAAAGCAGCAGTGGCAGCAAAAGCCAGGAGCTGAACTTCACAATGGATACCAATTCTTCGGAGCGGCGCTACGCCTCACTGCTTATCCCCTCTCAGGAAGAAAAAACAGGCACCTCTGCTTCCAAAACCCCAGCCAGGTGAGACTGCTCTGTTACTTCCCTATAACTTTCACAGGGTTTTATCTGTGTAAATTTTCCATGCCTGAAGCATTACACCAGTTGGTATATTCCCCAAGTCTTCTGAGTTGGCTTTATTTGCAAAGCTGTTAAATAATACTGTCAAGTCTGCTGGGTGCAACCTCTTCAAAATGGTAAAGATAAGATCTTTTCAGCTTGCTGGCAAATTTGCAGCACTGCTTTAGCAAACCACCCAGTTTGCTCTCTGCACTAATTAGGCATCCATGTTGGACTGTCAGCTTTATTAGAATAGATTTTCAAGTGAATGTGCTGGGAATTTAAAAAAGAATGCCAGCTTGACTTATAATTTAGTTACAGAAGTAGTTTTGTTACCTTGTGATTGTTTTATGGTTTCATCATGAACTCATCGGAGTTGCAATCTCTTTGTTCTAAGGAGAGAAGAAGTTGATGACTCAGAGCATTTCACCTGCCAGGTTGATGGCCAGTTTGATTTAACCTTGTCGAGCCAGAGGTGAGAGGCATAAAAGCTCAATGAATGTACAGGGGCTGGATGAGTGGTTTGGAAGATCATTCAGTTGCCAGAACATGAGCTAATAACTTTCATTATGCAAGTTTCTGGCTGGGTCATTATTCTGAATCAAAAAGCTTAGACTCCAGCTGCATCTGTAGTCTTTGCTTGTTTTCACAAATGTGTAATATGAGTCTGTTCCTTCATAGTTCTGTTTTGTAATTTCCTGCATTAAGAGAGGGGAGAGGGTGTGGGGGCTGACCTACAGGACACCTGACTGACTGAGAACCCAGCTTCTGTCAGGCTTCTGTGAAAACATGAGATCAGAAAGTGCACCAAGCAAGAGGGCAGTTTCCTGACTGAGATACTTGTCTGGGAGTTGGAAGAGAGTCCGGATTTTATTTTTCTGGGGTTTTTTTCCCCAGATGAAGGTTGGGTGCAGAATGAGTGTATTTGTCAGCCCTTGTGGCTGAGGGAGTGTTTATTGTTGCCATTAGAAGTTAGGGAAGTAGGATTTTGTCTATTTTACATTCTATTTTATGAATGTAAATTGTTCCTGCCTTGGACCTTTTGTCCAACGTCTCCTGCAAAACCCATGGAATATTGTGCATTTCACTACATCAGTGTTAACTAAATGCATAATCCAAACTACTTGTTTGAAGTGGTGCTTCTCTTGGGTAAAGTGCACCTAAAAATCAAGACAGTATATACATATCAAAACAGGGCTAGCATATTTTATTAACTTTTGCAGATGCTCCTTGCCTCTGGCACTGGGCAGACTTTGAAGACCATTTCTAAATTGTCTTTTCCTGAATTCCTCCTCTTTAATCATACATCTGCCAAAGATAAGGCTACTGTAAGGCAAACTGAGACTTCTCAATGATCCTTTTCTGAAAACATACCTAAAGGCTTTTAAAGTCTAACTGAGATTCCATAATGAACTTAATTTTTTTATTTGTATGCATTTTCTTGTTCTCTTTGCATCAATCTTATATTTACCTGAGGACAGGTAAAGTTCTCCATAGAACTTTCAAATTCCTTCAGCAGGTTTATTAGGAGAGAGCTAGAGCTTATTCAGGTACAGAGAGAACATGCTGCTGTTTAAAAAGACATACTGTCTGAATGTTGCTTTTCACAGACCCAGTATGCTTGGGTTACTTAACTGTGAATAGATTTCTGAAGTTTGTATAAAGCATAGTATAAACTGTTTGCCTGCAAAGATACAGTGAACTTAAAATGCTGTAAATAGGGAAAACAACGGATTAATTAAAACTTGTATGTAATAAAGAAGCAGAGTGATGCTCTGCAGGATAGCTGAAGCATATGAGAACTTATGTAAATTTTCCAGCTATGCCATAGATGTGCTGGATAGAATCATATAAGGCTGTTTTTTCCATGACTTGTGAAGATTCCTACCTATTTCAGTGCTGCAGATGAACTTGTAAGCTCAGGGTGCTGCTTTTATTTCACTTCCACATAGCTCAGCTAGCCTGAAAAGACACTGACCATTCTCTCTTTCTCTCTGTCACATAAACTTTGTGACATTAGTACATGTAGCAGTGTTTGGGCACCTACTTCAAAACTGGTACCACTGGAACAGAAATATATAAATATGCTCAAATACTTGTGCCTCGGTCAGCCATTCCTGAAATGGGAGCTGAGGGAGGGGTAGAAGCACTTTCCAGGGAATTTGTAACAATAAAAGCTGAAAACCAAGACATTCTCAAGAACTCAGTAAGAAAGAGACATTATTACCAAAGTAACAGTAGCTTAAAAATAGCTGTTAGCAAATAGCTTAAAAAGCTATTAAAAAAGAGAATGCAGCACAGACACATGATCAGGATGTGCTTAATAGGCTGTGTACTGCCCTTTACAGACTGTTTTCAGTTTATTCAGTTATTACTTCATTCAGTTCAGCACTCTAGTTTTTGGAAGAAGGGTCTAGGCTGGGGACTGAAGGGTAAAAACTCCCTATGAAGTCACAAAATAGTTGTTTTCAGGTGGAAAATAAGAACAAAAATTGTTCATGCTAGCAGTTTTAAGCTGCAGAAACTTACACTGCAGTTCTGTCATTTTATTCTGCAATTTGTAATCCACACATTTCTGTTCCCAGACTTGATGGTGAAGGTCATTCAAATTCTTTGTCAGCTACCTATAAGCCTGTTTCCCTGCCTCTGACCTCTCCAAATGTAAAGCTGAATCTGACTAGTCCAAAAAGAGGCCAGAAGAGAGAAGAAGGCTGGAAAGAAGTGGTTAGAAGGTAAAGATTTTAATTCTCTGTTTGAAAAACTGTCATCTTTTTAGATTGTAAATTAATCTCAAATATCGAATGTCCAGCAGGGTAATTTGATTATATATAATCAAATAATTAATTTTTTTAAAATCTACCCTCCTAACTCTTGTGGTGCTGTTAAAAAAAGTTGCAGTCCTAATTGGTAGTAACTCCTCACTAACTGAACATCAATATGACAAACTTTTTTTGGCACAAGGGTTTTCTTTACCTGTGACTTCAGTGGAGTTAGAGAATGGGGGATGTAAGATAAAAGGAGGGGTGAGCAGATGGCAGGGAAAAGACCCTACAGCAGATGATTGCTTGGACATGAACTGAAGGCAGGGTGGATGTTAGTAGAGTAGAGGAGAGGTGGATGATCTCTTCCAGCTAAAATTCTTTTTGCTCTGGGTGGTCACCTTGATCATTAACTACATGCAAAATTTTGTCACCTTAAAGTGAGTGCTAGAGGTGCTGTTAGATTTAAAGATTTTCTGTAAAGCAAACTTTGCCTTTGAAAATGTACAGGATTTTTAGTTATATTTAACACCCCATTCTCTTTTCTGTAACCTTTATGATGTAACTACTTGTAACTAGAAATGATCACCTGGCTTTTCTTTTTTTGTTCCCTTTATCAAAATGAATACAGTAAGAACACAGAAGTGTTAGGTGCTTTGGGTGCACTTATGACACCCTCCTGCTTTTGTATTCTGCAGTGGTTGTCACCAAATTCACTCATGTTAGAGAATTTTAGGCTATGTCCAAAGAACATAATTGTGTGGAGTAATTAGTGCATTTGGATTAGTTGGAAGCCACAGACTGTTACTAATAAAGGTTACAAAGGCAGTTTAATCTGAAAATGTAAGCATTTGATCCCTTAAAGCATTCATTCAGTCTCTCCTTTTGTTGTGTTTGCAAATGGAGTTCTCCACTGTGACTTGGCCTTGCTAGAGGTTTAGTTGCAGACTGCCCACCACTCACTGATTCATGCAGGTATTAAACCCTTCAACAGACAGCTGACTGAAGAGTCAGGGCTGCCCACTGACCCTGGAGATGCTCCATCTCTCCCCCTGGGTCTCTTGAGTCTCAAAGTTGCAGCTCAGCTGCTTGTTTGGGTATCATCTGCTCGTCTGCTGGAGATGGCAGGGTTCTGGAGATGGCATCCAAACCATCTGATGTTTTCTCATTCCTGAGGAATCAGGGGTGTCAAAAAGAACGTGTGCATTAAGTGTTCTCTGCTGGGGGTTGCTATGTGCTTAACTGATGGAAGCATACACCCTGCCAAAGAGCTTCTGTGGGGACTGTATCTGTTCATCCAAAATGTCTGGGACCTGCATGCCTTCCTCTCCTCAAGTCTCTCCTGGTCTCAACAAGAATTCTTCTCCTCCCCTCTCCCCATGAGTATGCCCCTGTGGAGAAGGGATGTCTGTCAAACAAATAACCAATGAAAACA
The DNA here is from genome assembly GCA_038090715.1 of Florisuga fusca. Lineage (NCBI taxonomy): Eukaryota > Metazoa > Chordata > Aves > Apodiformes > Trochilidae > Florisuga > Florisuga fusca. The sequence goes on from JAAWXA010000054.1 coordinate 2,080,991, forward strand.
TCCCTTCTGCCCTTGACAGGCAAGTAGGCAGAGTTTTGAAAGACCCTCCCCCTAGCAACACTCTGCAGCCAACACCAATTGAGCAATTTCAGCTGCAGAGAGGAGGGCGCTGCTGTTCAGGAGCTAAAAGGTACTGTGTGGGGCACTTCTCCAGGTAAAACCATCCAGCTGGGTGGGTGGGTGATGGGTGGGCAGGGGCCTGGGCACTGGGGTGAGCTCTCCTGGTGCAGGAATATCTCCATGGGTGGTGGCTTGGGTTTCCTGGTGAGCTGAGGTGGAAGGAGAACGAGGTATAATTAGGAGCCTGGTGACTAATGTCTTGAAAGTTAGGTGGTGATGGAGGTTCTGATCTGGGGAGGGAGTGACTGGGATGTCTAGACTGAGAGAGCCTTGAGGGTTGCAGGGAAAAGTAAGCCCAAAGCATGAAACAGCCTTGGAAGGAGGGCCAGGTGCATGCTCTGAGGACCTGGTTTCTGGGGATGAGGAGGGCTGGTTGTAGCATGCTGTCACAGCAGAAGAGTCAGGGGGGAAAGGAAGCAACACCTCATCAAGAGATGTTGTTACTTTAGAACATTTCTGTCTATTTAGATGTGTTTAAAATAAAATGGATTTCTTTTAAATTCTGTTAAGTGAGAAGCAATTTCCTGAGGATCAAGTTACTTAAAAAGTTTCCAAGACTGGACTAGCTGGGAGGAGGTGGCAGCCTTTTCAGGGGTGGTGGTGATGTGAAGTGTTCTGCACTGTGATCACTGTGTTTCTGAAACCCCTTTGAATGCTCTCTGATTTTTCAGTGTTCAACTGGCAAGCATTAAAGTGGTGTATGGGCTTGAGAAGTCCACCCCTTAAAGTCTGGGGATAGTAGTGGCTCAGATAGAGCTTGGCTGGGATCTGCCTGCAAACAGCTTGTGTTAAAAGCCATGCCAGTAATGTGTGCCTGTGCTGGCTCACCAGTACCAGGGCAGTTAGAAAAATCTTAGATGGACTTAATTCATGGAACACATGAGTTAGTGTTGTGACCTGATAGTCAGCCTGCTTCTGAAATTGTGCTGCCTCCACAGTGGCTTCCAGCAGCTCCTTAAGTCACAGAACTGAGCAGTTTCCCTGGCCACCAGCCACTGTTGCATAGTGTCACCAATTAACTTCCAGATCTTGTGGTCTGAGAGAGGTGGGTACTCAGAGGGCTGTGAATGTGTGTGTTGTGACAGCTGCTCACTAGGAGAACATAGGAAAACCTATGGAAACCATAGGAAAACATAGGAAACTCCTTGGCTGTAAACCAAGTAAGTCCTGGGCTTTTATATTTGAAGCAGCACTATTTATGTGAATTTAGGTTGAAAAGCTAAGGATTTTCACTTAATTTGAAAGTACACAAGATAAGTACACATCCAAAGTGTTCCTGAAGCAGTGGGAGGCACATGCATCTGTGTTACAACAGTGGTGGAATAAATACTTGAACATCCTCAGCAGGTACTAAGGATGATGAGTAATTCGAGTCGAGAGCTTTAGAGAGGCTTCAAAGGGTGAAAAAAAACTCTGCAGAAAACCACTTGCTGCCCTGAAACTGAAGAAAATTGCTTCAGCCACCTGTCAGACAGCAAGGGCTTTTTACATGCCTTGAGCGTTTGAATACCTTTAACAGATTTGTGATCTTTGTGATATAGGTCAAAGAAATTGTCTGTCCCAGCTTCTGTCGTATCTAGAATCATGGGAAGAGGTGGGTGCAACATCACAGCAATTCAAGATGTCACTGGTGCCCATATTGATGTTGATAAACAAAAAGATAAGAATGGAGAGAGAATGATCACTATAAGGTACAGTACCTTGAAATGAAAGCCTTAAGTCCACAATGCCATTTATTAAGAATTTTATTTGCTTTTCAAGATGGAACTTACTAGAATAAACAGATACTCCTGCTGCCAGGACAGCAGTGAAGGTCTGCTTCTTCAAAGATGATCCTTAAGATACTCAAAAGTCAAAGAAATAACTGCTGGAGTAAATATGCAATAGACTCAAGTATAAAATTGAGTCTACGGAATGTTGCACATAGTGGAACATACCCTTTTGATTAAGAAAAATATATTTGTATTTATTCTAGGGGTGGTACAGAGTCAACACGATACGCAGTGCAGCTCATCAATGCCCTTATTCAAGATCCTGCCAAGGAACTGGAAGACTTGATTCCTAAAACTCACATAAGAACACCTGCTTCGAGCACCAAATCGATCCATTCAAACTTCTCATCTGGAGCCAGCACTGCGACTGCTTCAAACAAGAACTCCTTTCCTCTTGGAGCACCACCCCTCGTCACTTCACAGTCATCAACACTATCTACTTTCCAGCCTACTAACAAACTAAACAAGAATGTCCCAGCAAATGTACGCTCATCTTTTCCAGTGTCTCTTCCTCTTGCTTATTCTCACCCTCATTTTGCCTTGCTGGCTGCTCAAACTATGCAACAGATCCGGCACCCTCGCTTACCCATGGCTCAATTTGGAGGAACTTTTTCACCCTCACCAAACACTTGGGGACCATTCCCAGTGAGACCAGTTAACCCTGGCAGCACAAACAGCTCTCCAAAGCATAATAGTTCGAGTCGTGTAGGTAGTCAGAATGGGAATATTTTACAGACAGAGTCTCCTGGATTAGCTACTTCCAGCTGTCCCATTACTGTGTCCTCTGTAGCTGCTTCCACCCAACCGCTGTGTGTCACCAGTAGTCGGACTCCCTCTTCAGTCAGAAAGCAGCTCTTTGCCTGTGTTCCCAAGACAAGTGCTGCAACAACAGCAATCTCAACTGTGACGAGCACCTGCAGCACTCTGCCTTCAGCTTCCTCTGCTCCCCCAAACAACGGGCAAGGGCCCACAGGATTTCTGCCATCTAATGCTCCACAAACGCAGCATTCTGCACTTAAAGCAGACTCTTTCTTGGCTGTCTCAGCACCCAAAGAGAAGGTGTCAGCACCAGAGCAACCTGCTGCAAACGTCTGCACGCCATCCTCGGTCGCAAGCAGTTCTGTCATGTCAGCCAGCAGCAGCTCAGGGGTAACTGAATCTCACCCATCGAGCAGCCCTGCACCACTAAATAATGTCCAAGATGAAATACTGCCAACCAGCATGTCAGAGATCAATCCTTCCATGACGATGCCTTTTTCATCCAGCTCAGAAACTGCTCCTTTAAGCTTAGCATCACCCAGGTCAGTTGTTGCCGATAATCAGGACAACAGTAACTTACCTCAAGTAGCTGTACCAGCACCTCGAGTTACTCACAGGATGCAGTCCAGAGGCTCTTTCTATTCAGTGGTACCAAATGCAAACCTCCATCAAGATCCCCAGTCTATTTTTGTTACAAATCAAGTTCCTCTAACACCTTCTCAAGGTCCACCTGCTGCAGTGCAGCTTTCATCAGCCATGAACGTTATGAATGGTTCCCAGATGCACATTAACCCAGCAAACAAATCATTGCCTCCCACCTTTGGGCCAGCAACACTCTTCAATCACTTTAGTAGTCTTTTTGATAGCAACCAGGTGCCAGCTAACCAAGGATGGGGAGACTGTCCACTCTCTACCCGAGCAGCAGCTGACCCATCTTTCACTGTTCAGTCTACCTTTCTGAATAACTCTGTGCTGGGACACATGGAAAACATGCACCCCGACAACTCTAAGGCTCCTGGTTTCAGGCCACCTTCCCAGCGGGTTTCAACCAGTCCTGTAGGTAAGTCATTGAGATAATGTACTGGACAGAATTCTTTCTCCAGCCATTTCATTTTGATCATCTCAAACCGGTTGAGAAGTATTTTACGAATGACAGTTAGAGGATATTAATGTAACAAGGGTGGCCTATTTTTTTCCAAGTGCTCTTGGTAATGTTGATGATTTTTTCGCCCCCCTCTTTTGCTCAGCTCTTCTAGGATGTTTTGATGTTGGGAACATTACAGACCTTGCACTGCTTGTCCTCTGTAAGACAAGAGTGCCCCACCTGTTTGTAGAGGACAGAATAGCCTCGAGTTTAGCTTTTGGGTTAAAGCAGTACATAGGGTCAGGTGATAGTAAACCTGAAACAGTGGGGCACAGGGCTCTGGACAGGTCACAGCTGCAGGAGTGATTATGTGCAGTTGTTGAGTATTTTAGCAGGGACTCAAGCTTCACTCAGTGAGGGTAAACTCTCTGTACATTTTGTCTCTTGATATGACTCTGGGATTTTATTAAGCTTATGCTGTGCTTTGTGAGTTGGTGTGCTACTGCATGGGGGGTTTTATTAGGAAGCTGCTGTCCTGCTATTAATTATAGCAGTTTAAACTTATCTGCATTTATTTGAAATGGGTGAGGAATACAGTGAGCTCCTTGTGCTCTGCCTAAAGAAGAGGCTGCATGGAGAATGGATTGAGAGCAGCCCTGAGGACTTGGACATGTTGGTGATGAGAAGCTCAACATGAGCCAGCAGCTAGCACGGGCAGCCCAGGAGCCAACTGTGTCCTGGGCTGCATCAAAAGCAGAGTGATGAGCAAGTTGAAGGGGGGATTCTCCCCCTCTGCTCTGCTCTCATGAGACACACACAGTGCTGTGTCCAGTTCTGGGGTCTCCAACAGAAGAAAGACGTGGAGCTGTTGGACTGAGGCCAGAGGAGTCCCCAAAGGGGATCAGAGAGCTGGAGTGGCTCAGCTCTGGAGCCAGGCTGAGGGACTTGGGGGTGTTCAGCCTGGAGAAGAGAAGGCTGCAATGGGGAGACCTCAGAGCACCTTCCAGTGCCTGAAGGGGCTCCAGGAAAGCTGGGGAGGGACTGGGGACAAGAACCTGGAGGGATGGGATGAGGGGGAGTGTTTTCAAGGAGATTTAGGTTAGACATTAGGAAGAAATCCTTTGCTGTAAGAGCAGTGAGCCCCTGTCCAGGTTGCCCCCAGAAGCTGTCTGATCCCTGGCAGTGTCTCAGCCCAGGTTGGATGGGGCTTGGAGCAACCTGGGCTGGTGGGAGATGTCTCTGCCCATGGAAGGGGTTTGGAATGAGATGGTCTTTAAGGTCCCTTCCAGCCCAAACCAGTCCATTGTTCTGTGAATTATTACCATCTTAGTGGCCAAAGTTTGTTGCAGGCAACTGGCTCTGCCCTCATGTGGCCAGAAGGGACTCTCATGACCCAGTGTGTGCCACCCTGCTCTCCCCTTCATTCTTGCCATAATGACTTAATGGTGCCTTGAAGATGGGGAGCTGCAGAGTTGAAGTTGTCTTTACCCTCAGCAATGTGTATGAGATAACTGGGATAACATTTCAGGACCTGAATGCTGTACTGAGACAAGTCAAGTGGTTTGACTTTCAGGCTAGAGGAGGAGGGGGCATTGGGGAGACATAGTAGTGAAGAAACAGGATTTTTAGCATTCCCTTTCCTCTCTGATTTTCAGGTGTGCAGGACTTCTGAAAACAACAACACTTAGAGCTTTAGCCACAAAACTGGGGTGAATAATTTTTTTATTGTGTGATTTGGACTGTAGAGCTCTGCAAAGCAAGTGAATCCCTAGAGCTCTCATGCCACATCCCAGCAAAGTAAGCAGAACCAGATGTAACTGAGGCTGGGAAAGGTAAAATAACTGGGCCTCATTAGTCAGGGTGCTAATGAAGGAATTGCCAGACCCTCCTCAGCAGACTCCAGAAACACTCAAGGTTGGCACAGCTTTTACTCTGCAGTGCTCTAATCTGGAACGGGCAGTTGCTGGAATAACCCCTGGGGAAGGAAGCTTATGTCTGATTTTCCTGATGATTGCATTGTACATGTGCAAAGAGTGCTGACTGGGACTTTGTGTAGGAGCAAAAAACTTTGCTGTTCCCTTATGCTAAGGTTGTCTGTTCATCATTGGGAAAAATGGCTTGGTCCTTTATGTATCCTTCAGTGTCTGATTTAAAAGGAAGTCCAAATCTGTTTCTTCCCTGTTTTAAGAAGATTAGGTAGGTACCCAAGGAGAGCTCGTTTGGTTGACGTGGAGATAAAACATGAAGTTCTTGACTGAAGCACACAAATATGTAGACAGTACACTTCTCTTTTTTTATTAGTTTGTTTGTTTGGTTTTGAGCTGGAGTTTGATTAGGATATTGCAGAGTAAGGAAAACCTGCAAATAGGTAGATGTGTTGCTAAAATTCTGTCTGGCAGGAGGTGACTGGTTAGTCAGGTCCTTAGTTGATTCAGTTTATGCCATTCTTCTCTTCTTTTGATCACCTTTGTTTCAAAGTCTAAGTCTAAGCACATGGGAGGAGTTCTAAATGTGTGATGGGGAGGAAAGGAGTGGGGATGGTCAGCTGAGGACCTCTCTGGTGAGAGACCAAAAGAAGTCTATTTGTTTCCTCTGCATTTTAAGAAGGGGCTTGAGACCCTGCTCATGTGTCATCAAAAGGTATCATAAGCTGAAATATTCCAGCTTTGGAAACAGCACACGAGTGTAGAGTTGGATGAAATGGCTGGGCTCCTTCTTTGACATGGAGTGACCAAGTGTAATTCATGGCAAATTCTCTGAAGGTGGAGGTAGCCTTGTAGCCTTGGCTACAGTTTCTGCAGAAGTGCCTGAAGGGTTTTGATAAGCTGAGCTTCTCAGCCCAGTTCTGGTTTCAGAGCATGAGGAAGAATTTGAATTCATGGCCCAAGTAACTTCACTGTATAGTACTGCAGAAAAGTTTTAGTATTACAAAACCTGATTTTGGTAAGTACATGAATAACATGCTCACTAATGAAATGAGGATTATGTAAGCATTGTTCACAGGTGCCGTTTTTAATATTTGTTGTTTTTTCATCCACTTCTCTGAAAGGCAAGATAATAATAGAATGTTCTTTCAAACGTGTGAAAAACACACAGCAGTGCTGAAATGGTCTTGGCTGCACAGTCATTGCACTTTGAAAGTGGTGAACCCATCCTATCAAGCCTTCAGAAGACACATCTGGGCATCAGTCCTCTGCATGATAGCAGTTTTTGTCATAATTTCTGCCTTGTTCTCTCAGGAAGCCAGCAGTCCCCATGGGCAGGAACAGCTCTGTTACTCATTCTGTATGGGGCAGAGACTCAGGAACTTCAGGGGTTGGTCAAACAGATGGAAACTTGGTTCTGATGTGTGGTGCAGTCACCATAAGGACCCTTTTGTCTACCTCTGACTGACTTTTGTGGAGGGAGGGTTGGCAGGATTGGCTGCAGAGGGAGGGCTCTCAGGTGGTGCTGCAGTCTGCTTACATCTGGGCTCTGTGCTGGAGGCCAGTCTGCAGCTTGAGACAACTGCAGAAAATCAAACTGCATTTCCAGGCAGCCTGCACAGGCATTAGCATCCTCCTCACAGCCATGGAGTCTGGCAGTTTGTGCTGGGACAGACCTTGAAGGATTGTGCTCCCAGGCTCAGGTTCCCTTGTCTGAGCACCCTGTGTTCTGGTGATGGTGGTGATTCATTTCTCCTTAGCTGTCCTGCAGACTTCTCTCTTTTAACCTTCATGCTAGGGCTAGTGGGACAAATAGTACCATCAAATGAGCAGGTTGGATCTGGCACTTCTGGAAGCAGTAAATCGGGTTGACTTGGCTGATAATATTGGGGGAATAAGACCTGGCTTTCAGGAACATATCCAGGTGATAAAAGGTGCACCTTTAGTCTATTGATCCAAGGTATTGCCTGTCACCACTGCTGTTGCCTGTGGTGTAAGTAGGTACAGCCTTCAACCTTGCTCTTCAGCAGTATAGGCTGGTCCTGGTTGTGGTCACTTTGAAATGTTTAAATGGTTTTGAAACTAGTCTTGTTTAATAGGCCCTTGAAACTAAACCCAAAACTCAGGTGAACATACGGCCATGCCCATTTCTATGTTCTGGTAGTAACTTGTGAGAAGAGCTTTTACAACACTTTGGGAAAGTACTTAAAAGCTTTGGCTTGTTAAATAATTGTAACTCCCCCTTGCTAAGAATTTTTGCAGGACTTTGTACTTCCTTTCCATCTCTCCCTTCCTCTCACATATCCCTGTAGAAAGCAGCCCCTCTCCTGTTTTGCTGTGCATTGTCAGCCCAGTCTCTCTGGACACAGCATGTTCCAACTGATAGAGATGTGGATGTACATATTGGATGGCAAAAATCCTACTGCAGCAAACTGCTTCCTCGGTGCCGGATTCCCTTGGGACTTTCACAGAGCCCTCTGTCCCTGATGGACTCGTGTGGCTCTTTTGTAAGCAAAGATCCTTGCCACTCCCAGCTTTCCTCTTTTGCCCTCCCTGCTAAGATCGTTTTCTTTCAGTGACCAAAGGGATGGCTGTTTTTGTTAAAACTTCAGGCCAAAACAGAGAACATACAGCAATGCCTTCTGTTGGTTTCTAAGGGAGAATCGTGCACCTGTAAAATCAGCTTATCATGTGCAGATACCCCTGAAGGTGATGAGATGCTTTAATTACATTTGGAGTACTAGCTCTCTTTGGTGCTTTGAAGCAGGTTCCCAAAGAGAGATACTTAATCAAATTTATGTTTATTTCAGGCTTACCCTCTCTAGATCCATCCAACAGCTCTACAACTTCTTCTTCAGGTCCTTTGACAGGCTTTTCAGCAAACATACAAGGAGCACGGGTTTACCTTCAAGGGCCAGCGCCTGTTGGGACTCCCAGCTTTAACAGACAGCATTTTTCACCACATCCTTGGACAAGCGCAACAAATTCATGTAGGAACTTCATGGGTCTGTCTTAGTTAACTATAAATTCATAGCTATTGTCTTTAGTAGATTTGTAACTTGAGGGGAAATTACCCAGTGATGCACAAAATGCTTTCCAATTGCTTTTAGCAGCTGTGAGGATGGTGTGGAAATCCCAAGCTGTACTATCTGTGTTTTTTCCCATGTAAAATGCCACTAGTTTTGGGTTGAAGGCATATTGGGGCAAAAAAATCAGACATCGTAGGCTCTAAGAGTCGAGGGCATGAAGCTGTGGGGGAGTGGAGGTGATTATACCAAACTAAAGATTCCCCTCTAAGTAGTATGACTGTAATACTAGGTGAAAATGTCATGTTTGCCAGAGTTTGAAGTTATCCTTGCCTTTTTTCCTTTTTATTTTTGGGGGTTTGTTTTGTTTTCTTTTAATTTTTTTTAATTTTTCTTTTTTAATTTGATTCTGGAATTATATCATGTTACTTAAAACGTTCCAAAGTCTTTAAGGATCATCTGAGGTAACAGTGGGTTTTCTTCCTAATGGGAAGAACATGGAAGTAGCTTTACAGAAAATGTGGGCTTTTGATTCAGAATTATAAGTGAAGAGGCTTTTCATGTCACTGCATGCAACTTCATTGCCACTCTGAGCTTAAGAACCAAAACATTGGAATGAGTGATCAAAGGAAGTTGGATTTCTCAAGAAGAATCAGTGACACTGCTGAAGTTGGTGGGATTTATGCTATTATGTTACACATGTGGGTCTGAGAAGCTGTCTCATTTCTCTTCTGCTGGAAGTGGTGGATACCAAAACCAAACTGTTTAGACACTTGGGGTATTTTGGCTGATGTTCTCACCTCTTCCTGAAACTCTTCCATGTTTCTTATTCTTTCTTGTAATTAATTTAGATGTACTGCTCTGTCATGAGAATATCACGTGATTCTGATGGCTGAAAGCATTTGTGTTATAAAGTTGATTTTAGAGTTAAAATTTCTACGTAAAGCTTGAAGAGTGCTTGTCAGAAAAGACTAAAACCTTTTTATCATTTCCTTTGAGATAATACTGGGGCATAGAGCGGGTAGCATTTATTCTTGCTAGCATCTGTGCTGTCTGTGTAATTAAGCAAGAGACATAATTCTTTTCAGCAGGTGAATCTCCTATTCCATCAGTTTCCTCAGGATCATCTTCACCCCTTTCAGCTGCTTCTGCACCTTCTAACTTGGGCCAGCCAAAAGCGGGTAACACCAACCAAGATCGAAAGGTTCCCCCTCCCATCGGGACAGAGAGACTCGCCAGGATCCGACAGGGAGGATCTGTCACCCCCACACCCTTGGGAACCAACTTCACAGCTCCTGTGGGTCACAGTGGTATTTGGTCCTTTGGAGTTAACAGTGTATCTGGTAGGTCTGTTGTACAGCCTGGAGTTGTTCAAAAAAACTTAGAGGGTCTTTTGCAAGTCCTACGCCTGAAACCTGGGAAGCTGTGGCTCTCCCCTCCCTGGAAGTGTCTCAGGCAGGTTGGATGGTGCTTTGAGCAACCTGGTCTAGTGGGAGGTGTCCCTGCCCATGGCAGAGGGTTGGGATTACGTGGTTTTTAAGGTCCCTTCCAACCCAAACCAGTCTGGGGTTCCATGAAAAGAAAGCTGGGGAAGAGGAATGAAGTGCCACAGTCTGTAATCAATTCTGTGTGTTACGTCCTGAAGGGAAAGCTGGTGTCAGTGGGAGAGTGCTGTGTCCATGTGGTTGTCTCTCCCAGTGGTGGTGGTTTACAGCCAGCCTAGATTATCTGCCAGCATACACTTGTAAACCTTGAGAACACCTCTGAAATGTCATATTGAGTCTGTTGAATGATACAGAATTTAAAAAGTAAACAACTTTTATCTGTTAAGGGAGGTTGTTTCTTATTCTGACCCTTGGCTGAAAGGCCAGCTGTCTCCATTCAAGAAGTTTCTAGACAGGGTTCCATTAACATTTTAAGATGTTATTTGTGGTGCAGCTAGTGCATCCAGAAACACATAGTTGTGTGTGCTGATTTCCTCATGACTCCTGAGTATGGGGTAACTTCTGTTCCAGGCAGTCCCCGTTTCAAAAGAATGACTTCAAAATAGCTGAAGTTTTGCATTCAGTTCCCTGGTAGTTTGTGGCTTTTGGGGAAGGGAGAAGCTGCAGCATTTGAGATGTAAATTGTTTCTACTGGTGTCTTTAAAGACAAATGTTTAATAGTCCTATATTTGTTGTACTTTTCAGTTGAATGGCTCCATAATTTGATTAACTTAAGTGTCTTGGCATCAGCTGTGGTTTTTCAAAAGAAGTGTGTATGTGCCCACAGACAATACTTGGAGGTTTATTGAATCTTAGTTGTTTGCAGTTAGTAACTTGTAGTTACTAGCTCTGTCACCATGATCTCCACACTTGTCTGAAGGATCAAGATAAATGTACCTGCAGATGACATGTGCAAGACTGAACTTCCCTGGCCTCACTAGTCTCTATTCTTTCCCTTTTTTTGCCTCTGTCATAAGTGGAACTTTTGTCTGTGTTCCTTTGGTATATGAGAGGATGGGGAAACTGGAGGAGAAGGAGTGTGTACATGTACCCAGCCTTATCTAGTGCTTCCTGCTGCAGCTTCCCTGGGGGAGGCTTTGGTGCTGCAGGGAAGACTTGTGTGCTTGCATTGTCTGTGATGGGTTGTCAGCCTAAAACTGCAGGTGTCTTCTGGCTTTTCATAGGCTGTGGAGGGTCTGCCTTTGCTCAGAGCAGAGCCCTAAAGTACCTCTGTGGCTATGAGATTTTGGGAGCCTTGGGATGTATGTAGGTGTGTGCAGCTGCTGAATTCTACTCCAGGATATTTTCAATAAATTGTAACCAGCCATTTTCAATCTCCTTGTTTCCAGAAGGGTTGTCAGGTTGGTCTCAGCCTGTCATGGGAAATCATCCAATGCATCAGCAGCTCTCAGACCCAGGCACTTTTTCTCAGCATCAGCCAATGGAGAGAGATGATTCTGGAATAGTGGCTCCCTCAAATATTTTCCATCAACCTATGCCAAATAGTTTTGTGGATTTTTCTAAAGTAAGTCAAAAAGGGTTTAGTCTACAAAAGGGCTTTCTTAATTGTGTCTCCTGTTCTGCTTGTTTGTGCTGTATGTGTGCATGTCTTCTACCATAGCTTGCTGCACCTAGACCCCAGCTTCCTTTCATCCCAGTGCTGACTAGAAAAGGTGCTCAAGCCTGGTGTCTTGTCATTAAAAGAAAACCAGAATTTGTAGATTGCAGATGTTCTTTCATCAAGCAGCCCAATGCCTCAGCGTTTCCTTTGCCTCAGTTGCTCAGAAAGGTTCCACAAGGTTTGCACAGCTCTTGAGGCTGATCAAAGATTTGTTTAATGCTTTCAGTATTGCATGTTTTCATTTCATTCAATCAAATTTCATGTCAATGCTTTCAGATATTCATGCCTGTGAATGTCCCATGCCTTTCTTAAGGGGAGGGGGCAGGATGAGGGGACCACTTGTCTGTGCCTTATATGTCAGTGCTGCATTTAGGCAGACAGATGCAGCCAACCATACTCAGGTCAGCCACCTCCAGAGGAGTGTCCAGGATGATGTGCTCAGCAGCAGACCTGCTTACAGCACGTTTCAGAGGTGGCTGTATCATGTGCTTTTGGGATCTCCTACATTTCAGAGCAGCAATCATTCAGACATGGCAAAGAAATCTCCCATTTCAAAAAGCTACTCAGAAACTTGCTCTTTTTGAACTGGAACACCATTTTAGATGGCCATTAGTAATTTATAGAAAATCTTCTAGTTGGAGTCTTGAAGGCTCAAGCTGTACACAGCCCCTGGCTGCAGTCCTGCGTGCACTAAGGTGATCACATGCTGCAGAGGTGAGCAGAGGGAGCACCGACATCACGTTTACAACTGCAGTGTCTGGCTTCATGGAGGTCATCTGGAAGTGCTGTGCAGAGATTGCTGCATACTGGCGAGATGCAATTTCAGAAAAATGGGTAAACTGACCTGGATCTCAAATCCTGAAAAGTCACTGTGTTCCATACTCTGCCAGTGTGTGCAGCCATGCCCTTTCCTTACAGTGCTGCAGTATTTGGCAGCAGGGGAACGTTGCACATAGGTGTGAGCTGCCTCTGTCACCTTGTGGTACTATAGTCATCCCTCACAACCACAGCCTTCTTCACCAATGCTGCTTTTTCTCACTCCCCCAGGGTCTACCAATTTCCATGTATGGCGGCACCCTTATACCCTCCCACCCTCAGCTCGCGGATGGCCCAGGAGGTCCCCTCTTTAATGGGCTCCATACTCCAGATCCCGCCTGGAATCCCATGATCAAAGTGGTCCAGAACTCAACAGAATGTACTGATGCTCAGCAGGTAGTGTGGCTGCCTTTTTCCACCTTTGCTTACTTAGCTCTTTTTGCTGTACTGTGCTTTGTTTTGGTTTTCTTCATTTTTGGATAGGTGATGTATTTTTCACTTCTTTGATAGAACTGAGATTGTTTGCATGACTTTTCCCCTATAGTGTGTGTGTGTGTTTATACAAATACATGGTGCTATCCATACTAAACCTTCCAGGTAAAATAACTAGCATTTCAAGACTGTTTAGCCAGGTAATCAACTTTGCTATATGTGAGAGGGTTGATATCCATATTCAGCATCTTGCAGGTTGTCAGTCAGACCTTGGCCAGAGCTGAAGAGGGCTCCCAGCCTTTGGACAGTCTGGTTTTATTTCTAGAGGCAAGCCTTAAGCTTACCCTCTAGTGGTTAAATGCTCTGTTAAAGGAACTTTTATTTGTTTTCATAATAGCCTTGTCTTTTTATTTCTTGCTGTAGATTTGGCCTGGCACCTGGGCACCTCACATTGGAAACATGCATCTCAAGTACGTCAACTGATTTAAGGGGGTCTATCCTTTTTTAGCCTTGTTTGGGAATCTTTGTGGTCCTGAAGAACCTTGGGGATTTTTAAAATGTGCCTAACTAAACGAATTTTCTGTGGGCTGTAACAATGGAAACTTGATTGCCCGTTGTATAAGAACAAATTGATTTACCTATACAGACTGATTCTGTTCACCAATTAGTTTAGCCATTTTGAACTTAAAAATCAAACTAAACTAGTGCTTTTGGCTAAACAGTACTGAACGCTCCTTGTGTGCAGCAGAGAACTAGCTGATTACATGATTTCAACCTTTAGGGTGGTAATTACATGTATAATTGTTTACATACTTAAAAGGAAAAGCTGAGTAAATTTCATGTCATAGAGGGGCTCCACTTTATGTAGCCTGTATTAATGTGAAATATTTACCTGAACATTCAATAAAAGGCGAACAGTATTTATAGGTTGTGTGTGAGAATTTTGAAAGAGGATGTACCTTGTCATCAGTAGCTGCTTCTGTGCCCTGTGATCACATTGTGATGTGTTCAGTGTCACTTAATTAGCATGTGGATGCAGTCAGGGTTTGGGGAAGGGTTTTGATCCACAGTTGATTGCAGTGTAAGCTCTCCTGAGTCCTTCCCCCTGCCAGTTGTTAGCCTTTTATTTTTGTGTGTGTGTGAATATACCTGTGCATTATTTGTTCCTTCTGGGTTAGTTCTGCTGCTTCTAGCTTTCTGTTTCTCTGGGTGGGTTGCCTGAGGGATCAGATATTGTTCAGGGGCTGGAAATAAGGGCTGGGTTGACAACATGGCAGCTGATGGCATCTTAATTTGCAGAAGGGAATCAGGTATCTTGCAGGTAAATACAGGGTTTCTTCCCCTGACTCTCTGTGACCAGATGCCTAGAAGCAGACCTTAGGAAAGCAGTGACCACATCCCAGTAGAGAAAAATTCAATATATTCAGTGTTAAGCTTCTTGTAACCTTTTAAATCTGGTAAGAGCTCCTCAAGTCCTTTCTGTGAGGGAGAAGGGGATTTTTCATACTGCTTAAGGTGAATGGCCATTCTCTACCCTGGTGCAGAAGTTCTTGGACCATTTCTTAAGCAGGTAACTACAGTGCATGTAGTGTCCAATCTAATGGACCACTTTTGGTGGTTTCTCAGACCAGATGCAGGCTTCCTCCACTTTCTCCAGATACATCCTTACATGCAGCAGCAGAGTTTCCCCAGGAAAAGCAGGAGGAAGGGGTGCTGAAAACCCAAAGTGAACAAGCAGTATGCAAGTATTGCAGGCTAAATAAACCTCAGAAATGGTACTGGATGACATACTCAGGTATTTTTCCTAGTATTCGAGGAAGAAAAGCAAAAATCACTGGACTGTTGCTGATAGTGCCAACGCCAACAGAGAAAACACTCGTGTCATCAGTAATTGTGTTGAAAACATGGGATTGTAGGGCAATAGTGTTTGTGCTCGGGGTGAGCCCAAGGGGGAGGGGCCTAAGGCCCCACCCACACAGGCTCCATGGCCACTGCAGGCACCACCAGCTCCTCCTGCCCCATCCCGGGGACCCAGCATCCCCCCATGCCAGAGGGCTACAGCTCTACGCCAGGTGGCACCATCTACTCCACCACACCAGGGGGTAAGAACCAGCAGTGGGACAGGGTTGTCCCTTGAACAGAACGGTGGCCTTAGCTGCCCCATCCCTGCCTACTGTAAGCAGCTCCAGGCTTCTGGGGCTCTCCAGTTTGCAGCTTGGTTCTTGGGGATACAGGCAGCTGCTCTGGGCAGCAGATCCAGGCAGGCCCACAGTGTGGTAGCTGTGCTGGCAGCCCAGAGATGGAGGGGAACAGGGAACCCCAAACCTTTGTAGGAAGATACTGGTAGAAGTTAGGGCCATTGCTGTCCCGTGGTGCCAGGGACAGGCAGAGGTTGGGGTCTGGGCTCAGCAGTGCTGCTGGGGGGGCTGAGTGCAGCACTTGCAGGTGGATGGGTCATGCCTGGGCACTGCTGGCTGGAGCTGAGGGAAGCTCAGGACAAAGTCTGCTCCCACCAGTCCTGGGGAAAGGTACCGGGTGGCACAGCTCCCTACAGAGTGTCCTGAGGCTGCACTTTTGTCCCCCTTGTGACTCCCCACAGAGCCCCTGGTTTGGCTGTTGAGTAGATCCTTTTCTTTGCTGTCTGTGCTCAGGGTAGTGTGTGTGTGTTCTGTCCCTGAGCTGGGCATGTTTCAGTTGAGCTGCAGGCTCCATTGTGTGCCCTGATAAGCTTATCTGGGGCTGGGAGCCGGGTGCTGGCGCAGGGTGTGTGATGTGGTTGTGGTGCCAGGAAGGGCCCAGCCTGTCCAGGTGCTCTGGGCCCAGCACTGCTGGAGCTGGGCAGGGCAGAAAGTGTCTGGCAGGCTGGTGCAGCCTTGGGGGTTGGTTGCTGGGGTGCAGGGGGGGACAGAACTTGGCCCTGGGTGGACACTGGGCTGACCTACCAGAGGTGTCCCTGGAACCTCTGGCACCTTGTCCTGCAAGGCACAGCAGGGTGGCCCACTGGCTGAGCTGATGGGGAGGGGTCCCCAGGTACAGCTCACCATGGTGCCAACAGAGGGGTCACCCAGCCTTGACTGTTGAGATAGCTGCAGGGAGCCAGCCCTGTGCCAGCCACCTCTGGGCAGGGTGTGCTGGAGACCTGCCCAGCCACTGGGCTCAGGCTGTGCCCAGGGCTGGCTCTGCCTTCCAGGCAGCACCAGGGGCAGCCGTGTGGAGGATAGAGGCTCCATGCTGTGCCCTGGCAGAGCTCCAGGAGCCTCAGAGGGAGAGGAAGAGCATGGGGAAGAGCTGCTGGGCAGGGTAGGTGTCAGTCGGCCATGGGGGAAGCCCCGTGGTGGCTCCAGAGCCAGGTGTGTTGCTGAGCCTGTCCAAGCACTGGGTCCCCCCCCTGCTCCGGGCTCAGGCAGTGGTGCTTGGAGGAGGGGGCAGGCTGGCAGTGCCTGACAGCTCCCTGCTTTTGGCAGGTACCCGCATCATCTACGACCGCAAGTTCCTGCTGGAGTGCAAGAATTCGCCCGTGGCCAGGACCCCTCCCTGCTGCCTGCCCCAGATCCCCGGTGTCACATCCCTGGCCCAGTCCAGCCTCGTCAAGCTGGAGGAGCTCAAGGAGCAGAATGAGAGTGAAGAAGCCATGCCAGGTGAGCAGCCCAGGCACGCAGCCCTTGGCTCCTGCCTGGCCAGAAGGGCGAGGGGAGATCCTGGCTCAGCCCCGGTTCCAGCTTCTCCAAAGGCAAGTCCCGTCCTAACCTTGGCCCTGTATCCCTCCACACCCTTGCAGATCAAGACCAGTTTGAGATGGACATCTGAGTTTCCAGGTCCCCGTCTCCAGGCCATGACTGGGCCTGTTCCTGGGCCTCGTGGAGGTGCTGGCATCATGACCAGCTGGCTGCAGCCCTCTCTGCTGCTGGGGATGGATGTGTGACACCTCAGGCTCTAGCACAACTGGCTGGTGCAATTGCCTAGGAGCTCATGCTTGATCAATAAACACCATGAAACCCGAGCTGACCTGGTGCATCTCTGTGTTGGGGCTAACTTGGGTCCTTGGAGCCCTGGGGAGTGAAAAGGAGCTGAGCACCACCAGGAGCCCTTTGAGAGTACTGAGGATCATTTCCTCTTGCACTGAGACCCTGCAGGATGGGGGTGGTGAATGCCAGGACCTCAGGGTCTGCTCCCAGGCTCTGAGTGTCACAGTGCAGCCTGTCCCAGCTGTGGTGGGGACAGCTATGAGGTCTTCCTGCAGGTGTGGTGGGGAGCAGCACAGTGCTGTCTACTTGCTGTCCAGGGTAAACACCTACACCCTGGGCTTACCTGGCCTGATTGTCATCACTAGTACTGTGATGTTTCTCTGTCCCCAGCCACCCAGGTCTCTTGGGTCTGAGCTGTGCCAGGATGGGCAGGAGCCCAGGTGGAAGCATGGGCTGTAGCTGCACCACAAACCCAACACAAACCCTGTGCCAGACAGCCCTGCTCTAGCTGCAGGCCTAGAACTCAAGCAGGCAGGTGTCTGCTGCTGGGGTTCACCCCACAGTGAGAGCCCAGGCTGGGGGTAACAGGCACTGCCAAGCAGTACAGCACATGCATTGCTGCCCACTCCCATTGGGTGATGCTGGGGTGCTGAACTTTCCCTTCATCTCTTGTGGGCTGGGAACACCCTGCCCAGGCAAGAGCCCCTTGGTCAAGCCTGAAGCCAGCTGTCTCCTCCTGCTCCAGAGAACCAGAACCCACCTGCTGCCAGAACCCCAGGGGCAGGTTAGTGCTGTTTATTAAACATCAAGTAGTGAATCGCCACTAAAATGTTACAATGATTAAAATCTCATTTTCCTGGGCGAGGACTGGGAGGCAGAGGGGGTTCCCTTCTGCTGGTGGCCCTGGGTAAGGTGCTCACAGTCTGCAGCCCTGCCCCTAACATCAGGAATCCTTCTGGCCCTCCGTGGGCTCAGCGCTGCCATCCTCTGTCACCGCAGGCAGCTCCGCAGCGGGCAGGCTCCTTGTCTCAGCAATCAGACGCTTGACACCCACCAGCCACTGGCTCACCTCGTTCACGTGGTCCACCATGAGCGAGCGGTGGATCTCATCAGCCGCATCCCAGTGCTGCTGCTGAAGCTCTGCCAGGAGAGGGGAAGCGGTCAGGGGCAGGGGGTCAGCCTTCCCGGGAAGCGGTCAGAGGCAGGGGGTCAGCCCTCCCGGGAAGCAGTCAGGGGCAGGGGGTCAGCCCTCCCCGAGGCTTGCCCTGGGCGGGGGCCCGGCCCTTGCCCCTCACCTTGCACCAGGAGGCTCATCCCCTTTCTCACCGGGGCTGACAGCTTTCCCTGAGCCCATGCATCCTCCAGCACGGTCAGCCGCCGCCCGATGTCATCACACACTTGTTTCTGGAAGCAGAGATGAGCTGAAGGGGGGACCCGTGTCCCACCAGTTCCGAGGAACCCCCGGGGCAGCCCCCGCCTGTCCGCGCCCCGCGGTGCGTGGGGCAGGGCTGAGGGAGGGGGGTCCGGGGCCTCACCGACACCGAGGGGCGGCAGGAGTCGAGGGCTTCTCTCAGCGGGCCGAGGACGGCGTGGGCA